>CM050170.1:185216495-185283995 GCA_027410445.1 Discoglossus pictus | reverse complement strand
GGGGGCTCTTGCTTTAATAGCAGCAGACATTTTGCCTTTGTTCCTAACAATATTAGAAACCTGGGAATAACAGGAGGAAACATGGCTTCATATAAGATCTCTATTCTGCAACTTTGAAACCTGCAGCGCTAAATAGATGAGTAAACCAGTAAAGTCGTAAGACTTCCCTCAAGCTACAGGCAGTCTAGCAGTCCTAGATGGAAGCTCCTATGACACAAGCAGAATCTGCTTTCTCTAAAATCATGTTTGTGCTCATGGCTTGCACCGCTGTTAGTTTGTTACATACTTCACAAATATGTAATGTTTTCCACAAACTTCGCTGGTTATTTAAGGAGTGAACACACACAGATATTGTATAAGCAAAAAAACTGGGGATTGACTCCGACCCTGGAGATGTCATGTCAGCAATCTGCAGCGAGAATGAGCCGGTCATTAGGATGCAATGCCTGTAATTATCAGGGTCAGAGGTCATATCCTGCCTTGACCACCAGGACATTGTGTCCTGAGGCAGAATCATCACGTGTCTGTGCGGCCGAGCACAATCCAAAAAGTGATAAAATACCACATAGGATACAGTTTCAAGTTTAAATATAGTATAAATAGAGTTTAGAATATATATATATCTACATGTGTAACTAAATATATATATATATGTGTGTGTGTAAAATTAGAAATATACTCTTTGAAGAAGTCCAAAATGCTTTTAGAATAAAAACAATTACACACTAACTTTAGTTTATTACTTTTTATATGCAATCACGCTGCAGTGGCAGCTAAAATTGCCAGTGCTTCTAACGGGACTAAAGGAAAGCTCATTAGCAGACATTCTCCTAAGGATAAGTGAATATAAAAGTTAAACATTTTAAATTATATTTAAGAAGGGAGGGAGAGATAGAAGGAGGAAGGGACAGATAGAGGAGAGAGAGGGAGAGGGCACAGAGAGAGGGAGAGGGTAAACATGTATATGATGCCCTTATCTATTACTTATGGAAATGTATACTGCAGGTTGCACCCTAATAAGCAAGGGTTATATATCACATATATAGTTGTGAGCATGCAGGTTGTTGCTAACGCTTGCGGGCTCACGAAGGCGCCCCTTGCGATGGTGGCGCTCATCCCTATGACCTTTGGACCGCAAATGCGGACCCTCGCAAAGCAAAAGAAAAAAAATAATTGCGGACTTACATAAAAACTATTACGACCTGCGGGACTTAGAAAAAAAACATTACGGACTCGCAAAAATACGACCTTAACGGACAACCAGCTCACAGCGCCAAACATTAAAAAACAGAAAAATACACCCAAAAATAAAATAAAAACCTTACCCACACCAAGGGGGGACACCCAGGACCTCTGCACCACTGCTTAAACCTCGAATTCGGTCAAATTTACAAAGTTTAGCCACTCGAAAGTCTCCTAAGCGAGAGAAAAAATGGCCACCGAAATAACGAAAACAAGGCTATACGACCCCTAAAACCGCTAAATAACACAAAGCAAATACGGCTTTTACACCTCAGGTCCACAACAGTGCAAACCAACATTGTATGCTGCAGGAACATCAAAACAGATTGTCAGCTCTTCAGCACAATGCTTCCTGCATAGATTACTTCCAAATACAGTGGATATAAAAAGTCTACACACCCCTGTTAAAATGTCAGGTTTCTGTGCTGTAAAAAAATGAGACAAATATAAATCATTTCAGAACTTTTTCCACCTTTAATGTGACCTATAAACTGTACAACTCAATTGAAAAACAAACTGAAATCTTTTAGGTAGAGGGAAGAATAAATATAAAAATAAAATAATATGGTTGCATAAGTATGCACACCCTGAACTAATACTTTGTTGAAGCACCTTGTGATTTTATTACAGCACTCAGTCTTTTTGGGTATGAGCCTATCAGCATGGCACATTTTGACTTGGCAAGATTTGCCCACTCTTCTTTGCAAAAGCACTCCAAATCTGTCAGATTGCGAGGGCATCTCCTGTGCACAGCCCTCTTCAGATCACCCCACAGATTTTCAATCAGATTCAGGTCTGGGCTCTGGCTGGGCCATTCCAAAATCTTCTTCTGGTGAAGCCATTCCTTTGTTGATTTGGATGTATGCTTTGGGTCGTTGCCATGCTGAAAGATGAAGTTCCTCTTCATGTTCAGCTTTCTAGCAGAAGCCTGATGGTTTTGTGCCAATATTGACTGGTATTTGGAACTGTTCATAATTCCCTCTATCTTAACTAAGGCCCCAGTTCCAGCTCAAGAAAAACAGCCCCAAAGCATGATGCCGCCACCACCATGCTTCACTGTGGGTATGGTGTTCTTTTGGTGATGTGCAGTGTTGTTTTTGCACCAAACATATCTTTTAGAATTATGGCCAAAAAGTTCAACCTTGGTTTCATCAGACCATAACACCTTTTCCCACATACTTTTGGGAGACTTCAGATGTGTTTTTGCAAAATGTAGCCTGGCTTGGATGTTTTTCTTTGTAAGAAAAGGCTTTCGTCTTGCCACTCTACCCCATAGCCCAGACATATGAAGAATACGGGAGATTGTTGTCACATGTACCACACAGCCAGTACTTGTTGCTCCTGAGGAGGGAGGTGGTGTGAATTAATGAGGTAAACTGTGTTTTTATATCTTCTAATTAAATCTTTGCTATGCAGCTGTTTGCACGTGTATTTTTAATGTTAATTAATGGTGAACTAAACAATAGGTTTAATATAAAAAATTGCTTACACTGGCCCTTTAAGTTACCTCCTTCTGCATCAATAAAGATCTTTTTTTAAATGGACCACTTAAGACTTATTTTTCTTTCAATCTAAAACATGGAATATGGCAGCTGTTAATCTCTTAGGGTCTAATGCAGAGGTAGGCATGTTGGGTCCTAGAGGGCCGCACACAGGCCTGGATTTCAGACTGACTCGACTTTGCACAGCAGGGATATCCTCAAATCCAGGCCTGGTGTAACTTGCCCACCCCTTGTGTAATGTGATCAGTCAGTGACAATAAAGTTGCCTTTTTCCCCAAAAATTAATTAATCAGTAAATTAAATAATGTATCAGGCACTTTTCAGCCTGGATTTGGTTTTATACTGGGGAGGGTCTCCGGTGACCCTTTGTCCAGATAATAATATTCCGTCCCAGTCCATGCAGTACTTTAGGGGCTTATGGTGTTGAGTTGCAGTAAGTCTTATTTTGGCTCATTACTGAGCGTGTCCAGGTCTGGGGTGAGATCATTACTCTTAGGATCTGTCACTAGAGGTGAGTTTGTTGTGACTGAGGATGAATTATATTGTGAGACATATCCTATAATTGGGGGTTACAGACGTCTCTGAAGGTGACCGATTGTCTGAGGTTTCCTAAGGAAGGTTGTTGTGGCCTCAATAATCCTGTTACTTATAGGGATATCCAAGTTTCATGGATTAATACATTTCTGCACTTAGGCAAAAAGCAGCCTTTATGTATGCAGCACATCTCATAAAACATTATATTTTTATTATTATCTAAAAGTCCCTTTAATGATGATGTTGACACCTCTGGGGGGTGTCTACACAGGCCCCTGATCCCCCCCCCCAATCAGCATGCAGCATCAGGGGGGCAATATTAACCCACTATTTACCTGCTGTTGCTTGCTCAGTCAATCTCCTTGCAGCTTTCTGTCTGTATGTCAGCAGCAATACATAGCACATATCAGTGATACACTACATATCCCAGGCTGCAATGCAGCACAAACAGGAACCCAGAGTTAATTCCAAAGTTTCAGCTAACCTGATTGGCCAAAACAAATAATAATTTAGCCTGGGTTTGGAGGGTTTAAACCCTGATTCGCAACTGTCAGAAATTACAAGAGATTTTGCTAACTTCAATGTAAGTGTTTAAATGTTTATTTTGGGATTTTTTCATGCACTACTAATTATCCTCTATCAGATGCATTTATGATCCAGCAAACTTAAATATGCCTTTATCTTTGGGACTAATAAAGGGAAGGGGGGGGGGGCTTCCTCACCTGGCTCCCATATTCTTGTTAAAGTGGCTATCTTAAGTTAATTTCATTTTAAACAACAGCAGTTTTTTATAGTAAATAATTTCTGAAATATTTGGCATGGCTTTTTCTGCTCCTGTATGCTAATGTGAGGCTCAGCACTTGATAATAGTGGAGAGGGATCTGACTGCCAGATAACATTGTAGGTATTTATTTCGACCGCTACAGAGACAGACAAGCAGACTGTACATGCTACAGAATTTCAGATAAGATTTAATTTAAATTTTCCATTATTTAGCAGCCAGTAAGCCTTTCTGATCCACCCACAAATATTCCAATCATTTGTCAATGAGACATCATTGCCTTAAGTACACGATTAGTCCCAGAGGATTCTGTGCAGTCAGCTAATCAGAAAAATGTCGAGGCATGCTCAGATCCAGGTAATTGTAGGGAAGATAGTGGATACAATACCTCAGGTTTTACTCATGTAATTACGGTAATCATAGCTCATTAACAAACGATCAGAATCTTCATTTGTAGGAGGATCAGAAAGGCTGACTGATGGCGGGTGAAGGGGGTGAGAGGAGGTGACAGGATAAACCAAACAAAAAACAGGTATAAAATATAAGGGCTGGATATAAGTATACATATATATAACTGTGACGATGAACTGTAGGGCACACATTCTCTTGCCCCCCTTCCGTCACTACAAACCTCCCCGGTATCGTTCTTCATCCCCTTTGCAGAGCATTGAAGAATATCACATCCCCCCCTGCAGTGATGGCTCAGGACACATCAGGCAAAATGTTCTACTATTATTCTCATAATACTAGTCGTTTACTTGTCATAAATGACGATATAATATTACATGTGTCTCCCTCCCCCTCTCCTGTGTTTCTTCCCCTTCTCCCTCCCCTGTGTCTCTTTCCCCCCTCTCCCTCCCCTGTGTCTCTTCCCCATCTCCCTCCCCTGTGTCTCTTCCCCATCTCCCTCCCGTGTCTCTTCCCCCCCTCTCCCTCCCCTGTGTCTCTTCCCCATCTCCCTGTGTCTCTTCCCCCCTCTCCCTCCCCTGTGTCTCTTTCCCCCTTCTCCCTCCCCTGTGTCTCTTTCCCCCTCTCCCTCCCCCATGTCTCTTCCCTATCTCCCTGTGTCTCTTTCCCCCTCTCCCTCCCCTGTGTCTCTTTCCCCTTCTCCCTCCCCTGTGTCTCTTCCCCCTCCCCTGTGTCTCTTTCCCCCTCTCCCTCCCCTGTGTCTCTTCCCCCCTCCCCTGTGTCTCTTTCCCCCTCTCCCTCCCCTGTGTCTCTTCCCCCTCCCCTGTGTCTCTTTCCCCCTCTCCCTCCCCTGTGTCTCTTCCCCCCTCCCCTGTGTCTCTTTCCCCCTCTCCCTCCCCTGTGTCTCTTCCCCCCTCTCCCTCGCCTATGTCTCTTCCCCCTCCCCTGTGTCTCTTTCCCCCTCTCCCTCCCCTGTATCTCTTTCCCCCTTCTCCCTCCCCTGTGTCTCTTTCCCCCTCCCCTGTGTCTCTTTCCCCCTCTCCCTCCCCTGTGTCTCTTCCCCCCTCCCCTGTGTCTCTTTCCCCCTCTCCCTCCCCTGTGTCTATTCCCCCCTCTACCTCCCCTATGTCTCTTCCCCCCGTCTTCCTCCCCTGTGTCTCTTTCCACCGTCTCCCTCAGCTGTGTCTCTTCCCCCCTCCCCTGTGTCTCTTTCCCCCTTCTCCCTCCCCTGTGTCTCTTTCCACCTCTCCCTCCCCTGTGTCTCTTCCCCCCTCTCCCTCCCCTATGTCTCTTCCCCCCGTCTTCCTCCCCTGTGTCTCTTTCCCCCGTCTCCCTCCCCTGTGTCTCTTTCCCCATCTCCCTCCTGTGTGTCTCTTCCCCATCTCCCTCCCCTGTGTCTCTTCCCCCCATCTTCCTCCCCTGTGTCTCTTCCCCCCTTCTCCCTCCCCTATGTCTCTTCCCCCTCTCCCTCCCCTGTGTCTCTTCCCCGCGTCTCCCTCCCCTGTGTCTCTTTCCCCCGTCTCCCTCCCCTGTGTCTCTTTCCCCATCTCCGTCCTGTGTGTCTCTTTCCCCATCTCCCTCCTGTGTGTCTCTTCCCCATCTCCCTCCCCTGTGTCTCTTTCCTCCCCAGTGACTCTTTCCCCCCTCTCCCTTCCCATATGTCTCTTTCCCCCTCCTCTGTATCTTTTCCCCCTCTCCCTCCCCCATGTATCTTTCCCCCTCTCCCTCCCTGTGTCTCTTCCCCCCTCTCCCTCCCCTGTGTCTCTTCCTCCCCCTCTCCCTCCCATGTCTCTTTCCCCCTCTCCCTCCCATGTGTCTCTTCCCCATCTCCCTCCCCTGTGTCTCTTCCCCCTCTCCCTCCCCTTTGTCTCTTTCCTCCTGTGTCTCTTTTCCCCCTCTCCCTCCCCTGTGTCTCTTTCCCCCCTCTCCCTCCCCTGTGTCTCTTCCCCATCTCCCTCCCCTGTCTCTTCCCCCTCTCCCTCCCCTTTGTCTCTTTCCTCCTGTGTCTCTTTTCCCCCTCTCCCTCCCCTGTGTCTCTTTCCCCCCTCTCCCTCCCCTGTGTCTCTTTCCCCCTCCCCTGTATCTTTTCCCCCCTCTCCCTCCCCATGTATCTTTTCCCCCCTCTCCCTCCCTGTGTCTCTTCCCCCCCTCTCCCTCCCCTGTGTCTCTTCCTCCCCCTCTCCCTCCCATGTCTCTTTCCCCCCTCTCCCTCCCCTGTGTCTCTTCCCCCTCTCCCTCCCCTGTGTCTCTTCCCCCTCTCCCTCCCCTTTGTCTCTTTCCTCCTGTGTCTCTTTTCCCCCTCTCCCTCCCCTGTGTCTCTTTCCCCCCTCTCCCTCCCCTGTGTCTCTTCCCCATCTCCCTCCCCTGTCTCTTCCCCTTCTCCCTCCCCTTTGTCTCTTTCCTCCTGTGTCTCTTTTCCCCCTCTCCCTCCCCTGTGTCTCTTTCCCCCCTCTCCCTCCCCTGTGTCTCTTTCCCCCTCCCCTGTATCTTTTCCCCCCCTCTCCCTCCCCATGTATCTTTTCCCCCCTCTCCCTCCCCTGTGTCTCTTCCCCCCTCTCCCTCCCATGTGTCTCCCCCTCCCTCCCCTTTGTCTCTTCCCCCCTCTCTCCCTCCCCTGTGTCTCTTTCCCCATCTCCCTCCTCTGTGTCTTTTCTCCCTCACCCTCCCCTGTGTCTTTCCCCCCTCTTCCTCCCCTGTGTCTCTTCCCCCCTCTTCCTCCCCTGTGCCACTCCCCCCCTCTCCCTCCCCTGTGCCCCTCCCCCTCCCCTGTGTCTTTTCCACCCCTCTCCCTCCCCTGTGTCTCTTCCCTCCTCTCCCTCCCCTGTGTCTCTTCCCCATCTCCCTCCCCTGTGTCTCTTTCCTCCCCTGTGACTCTTTCCTCCCCCCCCCCCTCTCATTCCCATGTGTCTTGTGGGTGGGGGCTTCAAAGGCAACAACTGCAATACCTACAATTACCTATTACCAATTTGAGATCCATCTTCTCCATGGTTTTCACACCTCCACCTCTATATAATGTTCCATCACTGTTTTGTTGAGTTCTATGTCCCTTAACTAAGATAAAGAGCTACATAACTAAATCTTTTCTGTTTTCCCTTTAATAACACTGACACACAGCAGTGTAAGCACATATAGTGGGCTCCATATCCAGTCTACCTAGGAACACAAATAACCACCACCTGCCAGTAGTGTGTAAAACAATCCATAAAGAACATAAAGTGATTTCTTGAGAATAAAAGCTAAGGTATGTTTTATTGGCCGCACTTTATTTGTACACGGTGTTACAATGTCGCCTGTCAGTGCTCTTTATAGAATACTTTTTCCCATGACTGCGTCTCTTTGCACAGTTGTACATGAGCGCCCAGCTATTCTTGTCATTGTATAGACGTGAGAATCACATACAAAGCCGAGTCAAGGTGAAGCCAGTGATTTGTTATTCATTAGGGCCTTGTCTGGTGCTCGCCCCAAATCTATTCAGCAACGTACACAATGTGTAGATATTCTATACAATGCCTGTAACTTATTTACTACGGACCCCCAGCCTCATTCTCTTCTGAGCCCCCCTGAGCAGCTCTGCATTGGGAGGAAGCGGCTCTGACATCACAGACGGAGACAAATAAATAAATAAATAAATAAATATATGCAAAGCTGCTACAAAAAGGGAAAACAATCATTCAGTTTGTGCAAATGTTCAGGAAAGTCCTGGTGACCTCACCTATTTCAAACATTTTTTTTTTTTTTTAAAGAAGCTAGTTATTTATCCTACATTTGAAACATTACAGAATGAAAAGAGTGATCTGGTAATTAGAAATCTTACACTTAAAGAGATTAAACACATATAAGCCGCAGAGAGATATGATTGCCTCTCCTCAACCTGTAAAATAATACAATAAAAAAATATATATATCACTATAATAGTTGTTGGTTTTACAAATGTTGGTGACGTTTGCAATGGCGGTCCCGCTTTTCCCGTGGGACTTAGGCTGCAATCATTGCAGGACTCGCAATGAGCGCCGCAGGCGCTTCTTGCCAGCGGCGCAGGACTTAGGACTGAATCATATAAAGCGTCTGAATCACGCAACTGGAAACGCAAGCCCCGTAGGTCATAGGAACGAAACACGTAAAACTCCCGAACCACGCAACTGGAAAGACCACCAAAACCCCACAATTATGCCTCAAATTCACTTCCACACTCACATGGGGAGAGCCAGGGAGCCTGTGAGTGAGCTTGCAAGTTATTTTGAGGCATATTTGATGCTTGAGTAAAAAAATGGCGGCCGGTAAAATGTAAACAGAATGAAAAGGAGCCTGAAGCCAGTAACACTTAATCCAAGACAGTAACTCTAACCGAGAGCCCCCTAAACTACACAGGGGGGTGTTCGGAATGAGCTCCAAAGGTGCTCAGAGGGGTATTGTGTGGCAAACAGCATTGCCAGGTCTACAATTTTACTCCCGTCATTTTTGATGGGCAATTTCCTAGTATTAATATATTTATACACATAGATAGATAGATAGATAGATAGATAGATAGATAGAATAGTTTTTTTTCTTTCCTGCAATATGTGGAACTTTTAAATAAATGATAGAAAATAAAGAATATTTATCTGTGAAAGAAATCCCTCATCTCTGACTTGGGCATCGACTGGTTAAGGATAATGTCATCTCGCTCTGTCTTTATCACTAGCACCCTGGGGATAATCTAATTATCTATATTTCCACCCCACAAGCCTACAACAAATTGCCCCCGGTCTGTATTCCCATTCATAGCACCAACATACGCTGCAGCGCCGCACAATGGGGGTCAATAAATGTAATGTACGTCAGCGATGCTCATTCATGCAAACGCGGGAGCTTGCACTCTATAGGCCGATGCGTGTCCCTCTGGCAGGAAAAGGGTTAAAGGCTGGAGTTGTGCCACCCAGGATTGATTATAATAATGTATTACGTCCTCCCTTTGTCACTCTCATGAATGGTCCCTTTAAGATTTTTTTAAGTCTTTTGTTGTTGAGGTTTTTTTTTTTCTTGAGGGATGGAGGAGGGGGCTCAAGGGGGGTAGCAGGTGGCAAGTCAGTGAGGGGCTGTTTGTGCCGCTGACAATCTTTTATTAGCCCCCAGTGAGGAAATGTGGTGGTCGGGGAATTTTTTTACTAAAAAGTTACAAAATAATCCGGCCAATGTTTGCTAACAAAGTATCGGAGCGAATCGGCTAACGCCAGATCCTCACGGACTGAGGGCCACAAAGACCCCCAGGTTACCTAATAATATATCATCCATTGTATGGGATAATGAGGAACGCCATTATAATAAAAGCTCCTTGGTGTTGTGAAGTGGGAGGAAGCCTTATATACCATACATATACTGGCAATATAATGCACTATTAGGGTCTCTGCCACCACAACAAGGACGTTGATTTAAATGTAAAGAGCCTTAAAAATTGTCTATACATTGTACTATCAGTTTTCTTCTATAGTAAATCATTTCTGAAATATTTTGAATTGACTTTGCAGCTCCTAAATGCGCCGCTCAGAGTGCTTGATAAGTGTGAGAGTGGGGTCTAACTGCTAGATAACGCTGCAGGTCTTTTTTGACCACTACAGAAACAGACTCTGCTCATAATTAGTATGTCAAAGTAGCTAATTAATATGTATGAGCTCATTTGCAACATGGCTCATAAATGGATGACACAACATGTAGCCAGTATTTCATGCTCTTTAAGAATAACCTAAAAAGCAGGGTCCCTTTAAATATTGCGCACAGCTGATATGGATGTAATGCCAAATACAGACATCTGTCCTGCAGAGCTGACACTCTAAACTTCTGTCCCAGGGTCAGGGCTGGAAACAAGGGCTTGTCCTTAAATGTGGGGCTTTCCTTGAAAACAGGGACATTTGGGGGCCTGAGGGACAGGGGGTTTAGTTGGAAAAGGAAGGACCATCCAAAAGAGGGATAGATATAAACTGAACGTAAATCAGCTAGCGGTGCTGTATGTCTGATAAGACATGCTGATTTATTGTCACTTTCCCAGGCTCCCTCCCTCATTACAAGACAGATAAACAGATGGGGTCTTGGATCTTAGAGATTCATGGGCTGCTCCTTGAGACCTTGTCTGGTTCTTAGTGAGAAAGATGGATGATCAGAGAGACGTAAAACCACAAAGAAAACTACATTTGACAGCCAATGAGAACCAATATTATGTCTACCGGAAGGATGTTCCACTTATCTACCACCCTTACTGGGAAGCGAAGCATGTGGATACTCCTCTAAAACCTCCTAACTTCAAATCATGACCTCTTGTTCTCATATTAAATCGGACAGGTAAGGTTCCTGGATAGTATGTATATAATATCCCTGTGTATCTATTTACGTTTATTATGACATGCTTATAAGCTCTGTTATATGTTTACTTTTATTTACTTTATTTTATTAAGAAGTGATTATAAGCTCAAAATTCCTGGCTAAAATCAAACAAATAGTCCCTGTATGGGTCTGCCCCTATGCATTCCATGAAGATACAGACTCTGCTCATATTAACTAATCAGTGACCATCTCTCAGGAACATTCTGTAACATGCTGCTGAGACGTGGTCCTTGATAGGCTAAGACACTACACTGTACATTCTCCCGTAGAGGATCTGTAGCTACATACGTTGCAGTGGGCAGACCCATACAGGAACTATTTGTTTGATTTTAGACAGTGAAAACAGAGCTTATAATCACTTCTTAATAAAATAAAGTAAATAAAAGTAAACATATACACAGAGATATTATTTACATAGTAACATCCAGGACCCTTCCATATCTCTTTAATAACCAATAAAAAAAAAAAAAAAACAGAGCTTACATTGGAACGTCAGAGTTCCAGCCTCCAGCGGGGTCACTTCTCCTGATACCCTATTAGATACCCAGGTCGAGGGGGGAGTCTTCATATTCATCAGGCTTGTATTCCCACTGGGGCCTGGGCAATGGGGTCCACTTCTGGTCTTCACTGTACCCTACACCAGGGATAGGCAAGTTGGGTCCTGGAGGGCCACACATAGACCAGGATTTGAGGATATCATAATTGCGTACAGGTGACACTATCGCTTCTTCAGTCCTGATTGACCCACCTGTGCACAGAAAGGAAACTCTGAAATCCAGGCCTGTGTGGCAGGTGTACCCCTGCACCTTAACAGCAGTCTAAGCTCCACCGATGTGTACATTACCATATCCAGACCCGTGTGGCGTGTGGAAATACAGGAGGTCCCCGGGACCCCGACCCACAGAGTAAAGGACCAAAGAACGCGCTCCGAGGGTGGTCTGTACGAGTCTCAATAGGTTCTGTATCCTATTATTACAGTACCTATTATTATATTACATTGTGTTATTATTACCACATAGGAGCCATTATAGTATTGTTGTTATTAGTATTCATTTGGAATCCAAGTTATTTACAAATCCGACCTGAAGACGTTCTCAGGAACGGATCTCGTCCGTAACCCGTGGACCGTCTGTACATACATATGCGGGGGGGGGGGGGGGGGGGGGGGGATATATAATACATAGGGAAGGTAGATTATAAGATCATATAGGTGCCATAAAAATATTTGAAGGAGCCTGGGGATTATTTTATATACATTTGTTGTATAGTCATGTCCGACTCTCCGTGACCCTATGGACCACAGCATGCCAGGAACATCTTGCTAATCTTTAAGGTTTTTTAGATTTCTTGACAAAGATACTGCAGTGGGTTGCCAGTTTCACCAGTGGACAGTGATTTGTATGACCTCTGCTATAACCTGCCCATCATGGGTGACCCTACATGGCATAGCTCACAGCTTCATTGAAGTACAGTTCTGTGTTTACACCAGTGGAGGAGAGCATTGATTCAATCTGCATACTGCAATATTCATGTTTATTATCTATTAGCGACTTGCCCATCAAAAAATGACGGCAATAAAACTTGAAGCCTGGCAATGCTGCTTGCCACACAATGCGAGGCTATGGCCCCTCTGAGTACCGTCGGCGCTCATCGCGAATAGCAATTTTCCTGTTTTGCAATAATCGCCTTCGGCGATCATAGCGAGCGACACAAAGAGCACCTTTAGTGCTATTTGCAAGCGTCTCCCCCTGTGTACTTTATAGGCTTCGCACTTGAACACCTTCGGCGCTTATCGCGAGCCCCTGTGATGAGCACCTTCGGCGCTCATTGCGAGCCTGCCCCCCGTGTAGTTTATGGGCATCGCAATGAGTATTACTGCCTTGGGTTAAATGTTACTGGCTTGCATTAAGTCTTACTGCTTAGGGCTCGTTTTACATCCTTCTGCCTCATTTTCTTTGTTAGGTTTTTTCTGCAGCCATTTTTTTTCTCGCTTAGGCGATTTTCGATCTTAAAAAAAATGCCAAATATGCCTCAAATTAACTTGCAACCTCATTCACAGGCTCCCTGGCTCTCCCCCTGTGCTGTGTGTGTAAGTTAATTGGAGGCATATTTGTTTTTTGTGTTTTTCGAGTTCCGAGGTTCGGCTGTTAAATTCCTAATTTATGAGAGGTCCCGCAAATTTTTAGAGGTCCACAATCTATTGCAAGTTCTACGGGCCTCCCAATGAGCGCCTGTGGAGCTCATCGCGAGCACTGCAATGGAGCGCCTTCAGCGCTCATTGTAGCTGTCCTGCGGGCCTCGCGATGAGCGCCTGTGGCGCTCATCATCCCTGCAATGAGTCCCTTCGGTGTTAATTGCAGCCAAGTCCTGCGGCTCTCATCTCCATCCTTGCAATGAGCGCCAAAGGCGATTATTTCAGCTAAGTCCCACGGGGCTCCACCCCCGCAACTGCGTCCCTCACTTCGCGTGACAACTTCATTCTTCAGGTGCAGCTTTCCTGGGGGTGATAATGTCCCTTTAAAGAGGTATCAAAATATATATTTTTTTCTTTTTTGCACGTGAAGGAGTTATTTGTAAGTTATATGTTTCTTATGTCAAATAACGCTCTCAGAGGACAATAAATAGATTCAAATGCTTACCTGTTCAGGGTATAAAGGCTTGGCCCTGTCAGCCAATGAACAGTGTAGTTTAAACAGATTTTACTTAAAGAGAGATGGGACATGCCGGGCTTTAGTATTAAAATAAAGTGTTTGCATTTAACCTTCCAAACAGTCCCTGCAAAGCTCCGTTCCCAGCAGCCTTGTGTATACAGTGCTTCTATTGGTAATAGATGGACTAACCAATCACAGACTGTCTCTCATTCACATTTCAAAACATGCTGTTAAGAAACCGTTCTTGATTGGCTAGTACATCTAGAACCAGTAGACGCATTGTGTGCATGAGCTGCTGGGGGCAGACCTCTGCAGGGACTATTTGGCGTGAGTAAAAAGAGAACTTGATAATAAAACGATGATTCGATTTGGTAACAAACACTTAGGTAGTTTTATTTTAATATTAAAAACAAGGAACCTTCCGTATCCCTTTAAGCTGTGATGCAGCCTGTCCGCTTTCACTTTGCATACAATTCGGGTCACTTGAGGGGTGACGGGCAGATTAGAGATTGGTTCAGACTTGAAACTATATGCAAAGTTGAAATGATATCCTACCACACAACATAAACAGAATAGTGAATATTGTTCACATCAAAAATTACTTTTGTCATATTTAAACCAGGGTCTGAAACGTTAATAAATAAAATAGTAAAAAAAAAAATGAAATAAAATAATAATACAAAATACAATAATAATGAATAAAAATAAAATAATAATATAAATCATATAATAAAAATAAAAAAAATAGTGTTTTGTGTCTCTTTGATGCACACAGTGCATTCCCATGCCAGTTATTCACCCTCATAGTCTAATGCCAAACCCCCTACCCACCACTCTGCCCGGGCACCTGACTGCTGACCCTCCACAGCACTTTCATCCCATCCTGGCGATGGCCACCCACGTACAACTGTACTACCCCACCTTAAACCATTAACACAATTCACTCTTTCATTGCCAGAGGGAATTCCAGACGTGTGTTATTGCAACACAAGAGATAAATAACCAAAGCTGCACCTTGGGGGGTTCCAAGAGGTTCATGTCAGGAAGATGAATATACAAACATGGAGAATAAAACACACACATAATAAATGAACAATTAGCTTGCCCTCTGTCCTATCTTTTCTCCCTCCTGTTCCCTGCACCCTCCCAATTTGTAACTCGTTGGGTGGTCCCCACCCCCCACCCCCCACCTTTTCTTCCTCAAACACAATTAACCATTTAAACCTAACAGAAAGCACTGATTACATTGTGTCACTGCTGAGGGGAAGTGGGGGAGGAGGTGGAGAGGGTGGAGGGGTCTGAGATAGAGATGAGAGAGGGTGTGAGAGAGGTGACAGGCGGCAGAGGAGGGGGCACAGCTTCCGTTTACCCAAAACAATAAAAGCACAAAAAAAATGATATATGTATTTACAGATTTACCAAATTTACCAGTTTTTAGTACTGATAATCTTATTATGGATTGTGCTTATTAAAATTGTTACTTTTTCAGGTTTCATTAACGAGTTAATAACAAAATCCAGTTGATTGGTCTCCAAATGATTCATTCTTCAGTTGGTTCTCAAAAAACATATAATCAGCAGCCAATTAAGAATTAATCAACAAAATTATCTGGGACATAGTTACATAGTTATTGAGATTGAAAAAAAGACTTTTAGCCCATCAAGTTCAACCTTTTAAGATCTCCTCTGATCTGCAGTATGCGGATTAGGTGATCATTGATCCAATTTTGCAACATCTTGATACACCCTGCAGAATTCAGTAAAAAAAAGCCAAAAATATATCATGATGGTTAGGTGACCACTAGAGTGATGATTATGTCCCCCTCATCCTCTAGTAAATTAAGAGTTTCCCTTTACTCCAGGCTGCTGCCGTTAGCAGAGGGCCCCAACCTCCTGTGGACCTGGTGCTTTGCATGTGCTGCACCAACAGTAATATTACAAGGATCAGAGTTACTAATAAAGGATAATAATAATAATATGAGATTAAAGAACATTGAACTTGATGGTCTAAGTCTCTTTCACCCACAATTACAGAAAATCAACATTAAAAGGAGACAAAAAAGCTGCAACTCTCACAACCTAGAAATCAAAAGCAGGTGTGGTTTAGCTGTTCAGCCGTGTCAGATTCTCCGTGACCCTATGGACTGCAGCATGCAAGGCAATCTCCTGCCCCTTTGAGCTCACTGAAGGTCACGTTCACTGCTTCAATTATCTATCCATCAGTTGTCCCCTTCCACAAGTCCCTTCAATCTTTCCCAGCATCAGAGTCTTATTTATGGAATCCGGTCTTCTCATGATATGGCCAAAATATTTGAGCTTCAGCCACATGATCAAATCTTCCAGTGAACAGTTTGGCTTAATTTCCTGTAGTGATTGGATGTTCTTGCAGTCCAAGAGACTCTATGAAGTTTTCTCCAACAGTGACTAGATATAAGTAATGTTGTAGAAAGTGTAGAGGGTATAAGGGATGAATTAACAACTCATAGGGGAGGAGATGGGGGTAGGGGTAGTATAGTCAATAGGGAGGTAATACTAAGTAACTCAAGTACAGTGGCAGGCACTTCAGAACTACAGACTAACATAAGGTGTATGCTTGCTAATGCCAGAAGCTTGTCAGGAAACATGGGAGAGTTAGAATTATTAGCAATTAATGAAAAATGGGATTTAATAGGCATTACCGAAACATTGTGGGATGAATCTCATGACTGGACTGTTAATCTGGATGGTTATAACCTATTTAGGAAAGATAGAGGCAATGGTAAAAGAGGAGGTGGGAGCACCGAAGGTGCTCAGAGGGGCCATAGCCTCGCATTGTGTGTTAAGCCTGAATTTAAGCCTATAGTCAGAAGATATATATGGCGGACCTAGTGATAAAGTTCAATGTTTGTGGGTAGAGTTAAATAACGGAGCAGCAAATTCCGAAGGAATATTAGTAGGGGTATGCTATAAACCCCCAAATATAGCTGAAAGTGAGGAAATACAATTATGGTTACAGATTGGAAATGCAGCTAAGCACGGGCAAGTTCTAATAATGGGAGATTTTAATTACCCTGAAATAAACTGGATAAATGAGACCAGCAGTTCAGCTAAGGGGAGCAGGTTCTTGAGTAAACTCAGGGATCATTATCTGACCCAGGTTATACAAGAGCCTACTAGAAATGAAGCTATCTTACATTTACATCACAAATAATATTGATATAGTATCAAATGTTGAAATAGGGCATCCGTTGGAAAACCGTGATCACAGTCTCATTTGAGATTGAATAAAAAAAAATTTTTTTAATGGGCCAACAAAAACTCTTAATTTTAAAAGAAGGGCAGATTTTAAACGGTCTAAGGGCAGCAATACAAAGTATAGACTGGGACAGAGAACTGATAGGTAAATACACTGACCACAAGTGGACAACATTTAAATCCTTACTAATTAACAATGGTTTAAAGATCAAGATACGGAGTAAAAAGCAAGCATTTAAATTATACAAACAAGAAGGAACAGAGACTGCTTTACAGGAATACAAGGAAACCAACAAGGCTTGCAAAAGGGCCATTAGACTGGCTAAAATAGAAAATGAAAAATTGCAAAAGACAGTAAGACTAACCCTAAAATATTTTTTATGAATATTAATGGGACCAAGGTGAGGAAGGAAGCTATAGGAACATTACAATGTGACACAGGCCATCTGAAAATTAGTGACTAGGAAAAGGCAGATGAGCTAAATAGGTTCTTTTCTTCGGTATACACAAGGGAGGTACAAGTGGTTGGGACACCACAACAAAATGGGGCTACACTACCTTCACCAAATAATTGGTTAACACAGGAAGTAATTCAAAAAAGGTTGGGAAAAATAAATGTTAATAAAGCCCCGGGTCCTGATGAATACAACCACGGGTACTGAGGGAACTGGGTTCTGTAATAGCCAAACCATTATATATAATTTTTCAAGATTCACTAAACACAGGGTCTCTACCAGATGACTGGAGAAAAGCTGATGTGATACCTATATTTAGAAAGGGAGCAAGTACAAATCCGGGGAATTATAGACCAGTGAGCCTCACTTCTGTAGTGGGGAAGCTTTTAGAAGAGTTAATAAGGGATAATATACAAGAATATGTCTATTTGAACAGGATTATAAGTAGGAGTAAACATGGATTTATGAGGGATAGGTCATGTCAAACAAATCTAATTAGTTTCTATGAGGAGGTTAGTAGGAACCTGGATCAAGGCAACTCAGTGGATGTAGTCTTTTTGGATTTTGCAAGGGCTTTTGATACAGTGTCACATGGGAGACTATTGGGCAAACTAAGAGATACAGAAATTGCAGTAAATATCTGCTCATGGATCGAGAGCTGGCTAAAAGACAGGAAGCAAAGGGTTGTTGTAAATGGAACATACTCCAATTGGACTAATGTGATAAGTGGGGTTCCTCAGGGTTCAGTATTAGGTCCTCTCCTTTTTAACATATTTATTAATGACTTAGAGGTAGGATTGGAGTGTGGTGTCTCCATTTTAGCTGATGACACAAAGTTGTGCAAGGTAATTAAATCAGATAATGATGTGCTTTCCCTCCAAGGGGATTTACATAAAATTGAGGAATGGGCATCTACATGGCAGATGAGGTTTAATACGAATAAATGTAAAGGTTATGCATCTGGGAAGGAAAAATATCCATGCAATTTATAATCTTAATGGAGCAAATCTAGGTGTATCTGATATTGAAAGGGATTTTGGAGTGCTTGTGGACGACCACCTAGGTAGCAGTGCTCAAAGCCAAGCAGCAGCTGCAAAGGCAAATAAAATATTAGCATGTATTAAAAAGGGTATAGAACCAAGGGAAGCAAATATAATTCTGCCACTATACAAATCTCTAGTATGCCCTCATTTGGAATATGGAGTACAATTTTGGGCACCACTTCATAAAAAGGACATTTTAGAGCTGGAAAAGGTACAGAGGAGGGCAACAAAACTAATAACGGGAATGGAGGGGCTAAGTTATGAAGAAAGACTAACCAAATTAAACTCATTTTCTCTAGAAAAAAGGCGTCTAAGAGGAGATATGATTACTTTATATAAATACATCCAGGGTCAGTATAAAGATTTGTCAA
This sequence comes from Discoglossus pictus, assembly GCA_027410445.1. Taxonomy (NCBI): domain Eukaryota; kingdom Metazoa; phylum Chordata; class Amphibia; order Anura; family Alytidae; genus Discoglossus; species Discoglossus pictus. Next base: position 185,265,421 of record CM050170.1, on the reverse strand, counting down.
GGGAGCTTTTTGTGCCAAGAGGTTTTCAACTGACAAGAGGACATCCCTTGAGGTTAGAAGTAAAAAGATTCCACCTTAAAGAAAGAAAAGAGTTCTTCACAGTAAGGGTGGTTAATCTGTGGAATTCTCTACCAGAGGAGGTGGTGACAGTGGATTCGATAGATAACTTTAAAAGGGGACTGGACTTATTTCTAATTAAAAAGGGAATTCAGGGTTATCCTGGATAATTAGAGAGAGAGTAGTGATCCAGGGAGAAATCCAATCGCCAGTATCTGGGGTCAGGAAGGAATTATTATTATTTTTTCCCTTTGAACAATTTTCCCGATTGTTTTTTCTTTCCTGTTTGTCTTCTTCTGGATTAATTAATAATTTAAAAAAGAAATAAAATAAAAAAGAAATAATTGATTAATAACAACTAATTCATAACTAATCTGCATATTGCAGATCAGAGGAGATCTTAAAAAGGTTGAACTGATGGACTGAAAGTCTTTTTTCAACCTTAATTACTATGTAACACTATATGTAACCACAATTCAAAGGCTTTAAATTCTACTGAGCTTAGCGTTCATTATGAATTAAAGAAGGAAACTTTTATAGTAACAATATCTAGCTGTAAATATAAGTAGATGGATTTCCCCAACAGGTTCTGCATCTAAAAAAATTATTAGGGTTCAAGCAATATGGACTTTACCGCCCCATCCCAGGGCATCATCTTATTTAAATATTTTACCAGGTCAAAGAGAGGAGTCAACACAGGAAAAATAATCTGTCTCCAAATGCAAGTTTACTAAATTATTAAGATGCATATAAATAATGGCAGATACGAATACAAAAAGACCCCTCTAGTCTGCTGTCTTGGCTTAATGAAGCCTTAGGATGCCCTTATATTTATGCCCAGTATCTATCTTTCACCATATTCTTTGACAAAGCCGCACAAGTGATGGAACAACAATAAGTTTAGGTTAGCCCTTGTTGGGCAGTTATGCTCTTTTTAAAATGGTTTATTCATTTTGGGGTCTGTATACTGCATTTCCTAATTCTCACAATTATCTATCTATATTTATATATCTTTTGGAGCTTTGTAGATTATTGGTTAATGTGCATTTTTGGGCTATACTGAGTTATTTGCAATACGGTCTATTAATAATTATGAGCCTATATGTGTTATTATACGGTTCACACTGCAGCCTGGTCTTTGATGTGCACAATAATACTCAGGCTCTTTTAGCTCCTCTAGAGTTACAGCTAGTTTTAGGGCTTTAACCCTTGCAGATAGGAGAAATCCCCTAAGAGATCTTAGATTGCTTCTATCACCCTACCTCTAGGCATTTGTAGTTATAGTCCTATAGTAACAATTTTGGTTTAATAGCGGTGTTATTTTCAAGATCTGTAAATAAAGGTTCTATTTTTTCCTTTTACAGAACTTTTTTAATTCATCATCAGCTATGTAACTGTGACTGAATCGAAGGAAGGCGGTTCCACTTATCTACTTTTGTTCAGACGTGCAGTCCTGTCCGACTCTCTGTGACCCTATGAGCAGTAGCACGCCAGGCACAATTATTATTTCTCTGCTTGTGCTTATCCATAAGGTGATCTTGGTAAAGATAATGCAGTGGGTGCCAGTTCCTTCTCCAGTGGCTCTCTGCTAGGACCTACCCATCTTAGGTGACCCGATATGGTATAGCTCACAGCTTCATTGAAGTACACAGGCCCCTTCCATATGACAAGGTAGTGATCCAGCAGGGGGCTTCACTACTACTCTGTAAAGTTGTACTTTTGCACATTACCGCACATTACTGAGTTTGATGTACATGGTGTGTTTATAGATCTGTAATAGGTTACCAAGAAATATGGATTTATTTGTGATGCTACTAGGAGTAGGTCTTCGAATGTACAATTACACATTATTGGATTGGATTGAGTAATACAAAAAAAATATATCTATCTATAGCCATCTATATAGTAAATAAATAGTACATTTGTGTTCACATTTGAATGCCTAAAGCAAGTAAAAAACCTGCTTCATGTCCAGAATTATTACACTGTATTCTAGGATCCTTAGCAGGGCATGCAAATGTGCCCACAAATGCTATGCTCTTGCAATCCATAACCATCTTAACCAGCAAAGCTAGGGTTAGATTATACAAAAGCTAGGAATCCCACCTACGTACAGCCGTTACTGCATATCATCAGCGTGGGGCGGGATCCCAGCTTGTGTGGTGGATATTTTGATGGGATAGTTCACCACAACAATCATTTAATATATGGTGGGCAAAAGAGCGATAGGATCCCCGCCTCCTGTGTCCCTTCCCCACCACCTCTCCCCTCCTGTGTCCCTTCCCCACCCCCTCTCCCCTCCTGTGTCCCTTCCCCACCACCTCTCCGCTCCTGTGTCCCTTCCCCACCACCTCTCCCCTCCTGTGTCCCTTCCCCACCACCTCTCCCCTCCTGTGTCCCTTCCCCACCACCTCTCCCCTCCTGTGTCCCTTCCCCACCACCTCTCCCCTCCTGTGTCCCTTCCCCACCACCTCTCCCCTCCTGTGTCCCTTCCCCACCACCTCTCCCCTCCTGTGTCCCTTCCCCACCACCTCTCCCCTCCTGTGTCCCTTCCCCACCACCTCTCCCCTCCTGTGTCCCTTCCCCACCACCTCTCCCTTCCTGTGTCTCTTCCCACCACCTCTCCCCTGTCTCTTCCCCCCCACCTCTCCCCTCCCATGTGTCTTCCTCCGCCCTCTGCTTCCTGTGAGCTGCGCGTGCACGCACACGCAGCATCCGTACCACAATTATTATAGTTGATTCTGAAGAAGGGCACAATTAATTTGATTTAGAATGCATATATTGTATATAATATTGATATTATTTATTTTATTTCAATTAAATGTTAGCAAGTGATGTGTTATTAGTATAACTAGATTATATTTAAAGAGGGAGCACTATTCCGCACCTAGACATGCGCATAGCAATAGATAATTAATCACGCAAGATAAAGTCATGAGTAGAAGAGGAGGAATTTTTCCATGTATTTCCTCTTTAATAACCAACTTTTAAAGCACAACTAACTAATATCGCCATTCAAAAGTTGGAGTAAAAGACAGTTGTTACTATATTAATATGTGTACCTTTCATTTCAGCAACAACTAGGACCATTACAGCGTCACATAAGTCACTACAGGGTGCAAGTCTGACTTTATATTATAAAGCCATTCTCAGGGTCAGGCAGCAGCGCCAGCAAGAGAAAGGACTGCACACCTCCTTTACTTCCATCACACAGGTCATACAACAGGCTGGAGCCATGTTTAACCCCTTTCACAGCCACCAATGATCATCCACCCACCTCCTCCAATAAACAATGCTTTGATATGAAGCTCCACATCCTTTATTCACATATAAATAAGAAAAGGAGTCAGGACATGGAGCCGTGTGGTGTCTTCCTGGACATGGTCAGATCTCCATCAGCTGTTCGCTGCCCATGATGATTTCGTTGACTCTTTTTGCTGTAGAGAGAACAAATAGCAGGTTAGTACAGAAGCAACAGTGGAGAACACAACAAAAATACTGCTACACAAATACAGAAACTGCCCCAAAACGTTCTATTGTTTACAAATATGCGTTTTTTTTTTCTTGAGCTAAAGAGACATTTAGAGTATGTTACAATATTAATCATGAAATAATTTATTAGGATATATATATATATATATATATATATATATAAAACCGAAAAAAACACAGCTTTGAGTGCCGAATAGCTTGAAAACATCCCAATAATGGATTATAGTATACACTGCATAGGTTAATGGCAATTGTTATAGAAGATATAAACAATCCTCATATGCAATGACACAATACAGTAAACTCCCTGTTATCCGGAACCCACGGGGACTCCCTATTGCCAGATAGATGTAGTTGCCGGTTAAATCGTGAGTCCCTGGAAAAAAAAACGGTCTAAACAACCCTTAACCCCCCCCCCAAAAAAAAAAACCCTTTAAAAATGCATTAGCACCTAAACTAGGCCATTTAGGCCCAGAAAAAATAATTAGAAAAAAGGTTAATATTTTTTTTTTGCAGTCTTGAACTGACGAATAGTGCCGGTTTAGCGGAAGTTTTTTAAAAATGGGGATTTGATGCCAGTGCCCGTTGCTTGAGAGTCCCGGTTAGTGGAGGTTTACCGTATTATATATATTTATACACAATAAGAATATTTGAAGACACAGTTTGTAAACTATATGTAAATTCCATATTTATTTCGGCATTTCTACAGATCTGGAGTGGGTGTGTTTTTTTAATCTCAGTAGATGACGAATGGGGGAGAAGCAAAGTGGGAAGGGTATTTATTATAAAACTGGATATTATGGAGTTTGACAACTACCCTTTCCCCGCACATGCTCAGAAACAATAATTGCAAATTACAGAGTAATAAAAAACAAGGCTCATATTCAATTGTTGTTGTTTAGTCGTTCAGTTATGTCCGACTTTCCGTGACCCTATGGGCCACAGCATACCAAGCCCATCTGTCAGCCACTGCACTATTGAGCTCCATCAAGCTCATGTTCACTGCTTCAATGACCTCATCTATCCATCTTCACCTCTGCCGTCACCTTGTCCATGTGCCTTCAAATCTTTCCCAGCATTAGAGTATTTTCTAGGGAATCCTGTCTTCTCATAATATGGACAAAATATTTGAGCTTCAGCCTCATTATCAAACCTTCCAGTAAGAAGTTTGTCCCGATTTCCTGCAGTATTGATTGGATCTTCTTGCAGTCCAAGGGACTCTAAGCAGTTTTCTCCAACACCACAATTCTCCGGCGTTCAGACTTCATTATGGTCCAGCTCTGACATCTGTATGTTATTACATAGAATACCATAGTTCTAACTATACAGACTTTGTTGATAGGGATACATCTTTGCTTCGGGGGAGGAAGGTTATAGCAAGTCTGAACAAGCTATTAAAAAAGTCTTAATTTCATGGCTGCAGTCACCATCTGAAGAAATCTTGGAGCCCAGGAAAATAAAATCTGTAACTGCCTCCACATATTAATTTACTCATCCACAAACTGCATGTACATGACTGGATTTATTTTTTTATATTATAAAATTGAAAGTTTGTCACCAATATTCTATCTGTAGGTTTTGTGCAGGCTCCCACTACACCTGCAAGAAGCGATGAGCTGACCCCAGTAAGACTCCTGTCTCTCCGCTCTGAGGTGGTCTTGTAGCTTAGCAATGACGGTGTTGACACAAACCTTCAGACACTTACAATAATACCAGCTTGTATTTACACGATGGATTACAATGCCAAGGATCTTAGGTATAGATAAAAGGCAATCATGCAGTCACCTCTGTGCTACAACAAGACAAAGGTAAAGTGTTTTATCTGTGCAAAGATCCTGTAACCTCATAAGTGCCAGAGCTTCCTCTAGACCTCCTTGTAAGGGAGAGATCACCTGGGAGGTTCATAGAGATCCGATGAACCGATTGCTGCACCAGAGCAAGTAAAATTCTTTGTTATGTCCATATATTTTTTTCACAAAACTGAAACTAAAATAGGCATCAAAAATCCATATTTATAGACAAAGTAACCAAACATGCATTAGTTTAATTACATGTTAGATGTTGTCCTTGGCATTTCCATTAGTTTTTAGAACACCACATCTATCGGTTTCTTTATCGTCTTGTAAAGTGGGAAGGGGAATTGGGAAAGCGAATTTTGTTTTTTATTACTCTGTAATTTGCCTTTTTAGAACTATAACGGTCTAGAAAGGTGGAATTTGGGTCTGATTTATCTTTTGCATAAACAACAACAAATTATAGGTGCTCAATCTGAGAACAAACAATACCTAAACAGCTTTGTTCTATAGGCCTGGTCACCTACTCCAGGAGAGCAACCTCTTTTAGCCACTTGTGCCTTCCACAGGGAGAAATATCAGTCTGGCCTCACTCAGAATAGTCAACCAGCCCCAAAATACCAGGCAGTTCTACCAGAACAGGAGAAAAAGCAAAACCCCATACGTACGTTTCGGCCTCATCAGTGAGCTAGATTTATCTTCCCATGGAAATACAGTAGGACTTTAAGACTTTAGATCATTTTTTCCATGGGTGGAAATTTGTAATGTTAAGAACATACTTTAATAAAGGGCCGCAGAAGGGTTATGTTGATAGTATGCGCTTTTTAAGAACTTGCCTTAAAAGTTAAATAAATACAGATTGATTTTAAATAATTGTACTCAACTTTGTTTTAACAGTGTTAGACATTTTCCTAACAGAATTAGGAACAAAGGATTCAGATTGCACTGCCACTGTAAATAGCCAGTTGACAACAGAACCCAATAGAAGAGTAACCTCCCCCTTAAAACATACTAATGAATTCATCCATGACACGACCAGACAAATAAAAGACTTTCTCTAAAGAAATGGGAAAAAAGGCCATTAAAAAGTTACATGGAAGTCTGTAGCAGCTCCTGTGTTAGTGTGCCTGATTTGGCTTCTCATATCAAATAATTTTATTGAGGAATATTTGTAATTCTAAGTACATTTGATTTTTTTTTGTGTGAGCTCCACCACATAAGGCACCTATGTAGGCAAAGGGCCCTAGCCAATGAGCTGTGTAAAGTTGTATTAAGCCAATCAGCTGTCAGTATCACGGTTGCCTCCTGAGCAGCTTTGTCTCAAACAGTGAGAAGGTAATAGATACATTGTTGTGGCCAAATCAGAGGCAGGTACAACTAATCATGAATTTTATGCTAATTCAGCTTGGGTTTTCAGGGGTTTTCCTTCTCAACATCACCTGCCTGAAAATTAAAAGACATTTTCCAAACTTTAGGGTTACTTATTAATGCCAAAAAGATTTTCATACACTACTTATTCTCCTCTTTCAGAGATATCCATGAAAATTCCATATACCCTTAAAAGGATTCTGTATTTAGAGCAGGTGATGACTCAAGCTAGGACTAACCAAAGCATCACCTGTTCTAAATACAGAATCCTTTTAAAAAGGTGTTAGGAGACGTCATGGCTGTATCTGATAAGAGGAGAATCAGTAGCGAAAAAAGTTCCCCAAATAAACAAATTTATATATATATATATATATTAAAGTAGCATTTTGGATTTAAGATCAAGAATGCATGGTCTGCTCATTTGCATGTCCCCGCCCTGTAGCTCAGAATGCAGTACAATAACTGTATCTCTGAGAATCCAGAGTGGTTAATAAGTTGTTAAACTTATTTTTAGACTTGCCGATGGGCTTACAAATGTATTATTTGTTTCTGTACGGTGGAGGGCTTCTCTTGCTCACCATACATGTCCCTGCCCTGTAATGTATGGTGAGCAAGAGAAGCCCTCCACCGTACAGAAACAAATAATACATTTGTAAGCCCATCTGCAAGTCTAAAAATAAGTTTAACAACTTATTAACCACTCTGGATTCCCAGAGATACAGTTATTGTACTGCATTCTGAGCCACAGGGTATATGGATAGATTATACATGCATACATATATATATATATATATATATATATATATATATATATATATATATATATATATATATATATATATATATATATATATATATATATATATATATATATATATATATATATACATATATATACATATATATACATATATATATATATATATATATATATATATATATATATATATATTTTTTTTTTTTTTTTAATTATTATTATTTTTTCTCACCTTTGCTGTTGATGTGCAGTCCAGGCCCCAGTAAGCAGTCCTTGATTTCAGCTCCGCTCTCTATCACAGCCTGGTTACAGATGACACTGCCCTGGAGAGAGCAGCTAAAAGAAACAAGAAGAGAGACATTGTTAGGAGATGGAGGTATAAGGATGGCAGACACAGTCAGTAGCCAAAGGAAACATTTAGAGGATTTCTACCACTGCAGTCAGATATCTCGGTTTGAGAATATGCTGCATCTTACAGATTAGAGCCCAAAGCAGGGACCGTACCCAAGACATCGGTCTATTGCTGCACTCTCCTTCCTGACCAAACCAGACGTCCAAATGTGAACACAAATGTACTATTTTTTTACTGCACTCTGTACAGTGGAGGCTTCTATCACTCTTTTGCTCACCATAAGCTAAATGATGATGTGGTTGGTAGCCTTCCCACAAAATCATTGGCACAAGTTAGGTACCAGCCCCACAACGATGAGATCTTTTCAAGATAGAAACAGTACTATCTGTGGGTAGGTATCCAAACTCATTTATAATCCATGCTATGCTTTAAAGCATATACCTGAAAGGAGCCATGCACAAAGTGCTATTGGATTAGAGTAAAAACGCATTGTAGACTCATTTGCATTTCCACAACCAATTTCCCAGAGTGCAATGCAATAACTATTTCTTGGAATTCTGAGCAGGAAATTTTCATTTGTTTTTAGACATCCAAATGTGAACACAAATGTAAGATTTGTTTAGTGCCCATACCAGAATATAAAATAACAAATACATACGTTAAAAATGTTAACAAAGTCATCATTAAATATTTTTTTGTATAACTTGCAAGTTGATGCAATGAATTCAATATAAATACCATTGCTCATTCTATAATTTATACCCATCATTTTGATTCCTATTCTACTAATGTCATTCTGCAGATTACTAGTCAGACCCCACTTAGTCTGGTCCAAGGAACAGCATCAACAAAAGGATATTCATAATTAGAAGGGCGGCTAATATGGTGCCATGTCCATAAAACTTTTAAAGGAAAAAATTACATTTATATTTCAGAGGACAGAAGGGAGAGAGGTTCAATGTATATAAAAAGGAGTTCATGAGGAAATTAGCTTCCAGAAAAAGTGGAATGCAAGAACATGAGGCCATGATTTGAAGTTGGAAGGTAGAATATTTAGGAGTAATGAGTGAAAGTACATAAGTAGTAGTAGATAAGTGGAACAGCCTTTCTGTGGAAGGGGTAGGGACACACAGTTCATGAAGAAAAGACATACAATTATATCTTAGAATTATATTGTAGAAGAAAAAAGGCCAATCTAGTCTGCCCATTCTGGTTCTAATATGCTATGAAATCTGTTTTATGTTTCCCAGATCGAGATCTTTAACCCCAACAAATTCATCTTAAATTCCCGGCCTAGGGTTGGAAATAAAAACAAATATCCAGTTACATGAAGAAAAAAAAACAATGTTGAGAAGAATTTATATAAAAAAAAGGTGTTTAATGTTTGTAAAATATTTCATTTTAATAGAGGAGAAGGCTGAAGTGTTTTACAATTGACTGGTTCCTTATTATTATTATCATCTTTTATTTGCATCGTGCCAACATACTCCGTAGTGCTGTACAGGGGTTAAGAACATGTAAATATACAACATTATACAAATATTAACAACTGTAGAAAATGGAGGGCCCTGTTTTAAGATTCGAGTCTTGTAAAAAGTGCTTTATTCAAAAGCAACTTACTAGAATGGAAACTCGCTACTTATCTCCAATAACCGCTCTGATATCTAGTGAAAATGTCCCATTATATCAGGTTTTTCCCACAAGTTTATCATCAATCTATTAAGAAATGAAAATTAAATATAACAAAGTATCCAATTTTTGGCGATATTCATAATTTGATTTGCAGTGTGGTTTGCATACGGATGGGTCAATGGAAAGTTCAGCCGACACTAACGCAGATTAGAAAAAACTGAGATCTACAAGTAATTTTGAAAGGAAATATAACCAGTGAATCCTGCATGTTACACTTTGGCAATAATTATGTTCCCACCGAGGGCAGAGCGGAGGGTGTGGTGAGGACGCAGATCTTTTAGATACAGCGGGGGAGGGGCCCAGTGTATGTGTGTGTCCTTGTTGGGGGGGTGGGGGGGGAGTGAAAGGCCAGGGGGGAAAGAAAGAAAAGAGGAATTATAAGCATAGTAAGATGCTGGGAGGAGAGGAAGGGGGAGAAAGAAGATTACACAGATCTATGTGTTAAGACAGCCGGACCACCTAACAAGAACAGAATGAAACACCTCTGGTATCAGCACGGGCCTGCCCCCCCTCACCCCCCAAACGCACACGTCTTGTAAACAGAGTAATCTCCCAGTGCACAAGGCACGGACCCCCGAGTGTTCTGGGAGGTCGGAGAAGGCAAAGAAGGGAATAGTAAGTAATAATGGGGAACAGTAGGGAACCTGAGTGATATAAAATGGTAATAATATCTGTATACTAAATGTATATAAATCTGCATAAACACTATATATACTTACATAGATCCTCACAAACTGCTGTATGTAAATATACTTTAAGAAAAATGGACAGCTCTTTACAGTTTGTCACTCTAGCTAAAATGTTTGTCCAAGTACATTTGTGTCCCCATCTGAATGCCTAATAAGATTTCTTTAACTTATTCTTAGACAAATGGGAACACAAAATGTACTATTTATTTTCTGTACCACTGTATGGTGGTGAGCTCTTATCACTCTTTTGCTGCAGTAAACTAAATTATATTGTGAGATATATATAATCAGAGTATTGCAGTATATAGTGATACCTTTTTTGTTGGACAAACATTCATAATATAGCAGCAAGGAACAGACCAGCAATGTAAATAATGTCCCGATAGGTTGTATGTGAGTTTATAGATCAGGTTTTAGACACATGTGACAGAATATGGTGTTAGAGGCCCACACCAGGTATGTCCATGGAGTTTCTTCTCCTCTGTGTTATAAAATTTTAAAAAATGAATTGTTACTAAAGGTATAAAATATGTTATACAAACAAACATCTGCTGTATATATCAATATTGGGGTATGAGTCATGTGCAGTGGCAGAGATGCGCCGCCGGGTGTAGTACACGCAGGGTCTTTAGAGACACACGACACCTCCTAGTGGTATGAGAGGGCATTTACAGTGTCAGGTCAGAGATCCTGCCAGACACACTGAAGTAGAGTCTTACTATACTTGGTACACAAAATCTAAGTACGGTATATTCTATCCTGCCCTTGACACCACATACGCCTAGACTGGATTACATTAAATTCACTTGCTAAGCTAACATAGATAGCAGACTCCATGATTGTAACTGTAAGCTCCATGTAATCTCCCATACCAATTCCACAGAGCGACGCAGCATGTGCGACATCCCCTTCATGACCCAGACTGTACCTTATTGACAGGATTCTGGGAGGGGTACAGGGAGCTGGAGTAACCATGTGGGCCATTTGTGGTGCATTTGAGAGACATGCCAGAGAGAATTGAGGTGTACCGACTGAGGAAGGCTGACAACACATCAGACAAGGGGGGAAATTAATGCCTAATCTTCTCCAATGCAGAAACACTATCTACAAAGCCCTGTGTAGTAGCTGAAAAAAAACATGTATGGATTAGTGACAGTGCAGGTCTCTTACCCACCTACAGAAGCAGAGTATGTATCTCTCTTGGTATAAATCAGAGTAGTTAGCCATCCATGGGAACCTCTGCTCAGAAACAGAGTATATATGTAGGTCCTTTCTGCCAGCAGAAGCAGAGCCCTCCATATTCCATTATGAACCAGATATGTACCTTCCTTGCCCTCATACAGAGAGGCAGAAGTCGACTACTCTGCTTTATTGGGGGACTTACCCTTCATGCACTGTGACTCCATTCATGATGATGCAGTTTGTGATTTTGACTCTGTCTTTGATGCAGCAGTTGGACCCCAGCAGAGAATGCTTCACAGAGGTCTTCTCCCCCACCTGTGTCCCTGCTCCAATCATACTGTCAGGTCCCACCTAGGGCAAAACATTACCAGTTAAGTGATGAGTATAATCCACATACAGGTATTAAACCAGCTCTCCAACCTAATCTAAATTAAATGAAAATTGACAGTATGAACATATTTATTTTACCTGCTAATATCCTACTTTGATGCTACGTAAGAAGTGTATGCCAAACAAATGTCTGATACACTGCACTGAAACAAGACTACATGTCCTACAAACAATGTTTGTGAATGTATAATAAAATACCCTAAAAAACATAGCATATCAATGTAAATACAATGACGGCTTCTGGGATCTCAAAAACTCTTAAACTCAGAATGCAGTATATGTGGATAGTGCACCAAATCAGATAATGAGTTTTATGGAGAAAATATTCACTCACTTCTAAGTGTACCAGAAGGAGGTGCGGACATATCAAAAGATGGAGTCGAAGAATTTATAAAACGTTTAACCTTTGCAGAACTTGTATTTCCTGTTAAAAACTTTTGTAATGTTTGAAATGTTATTTTAAATGCAGAATACAAATATTAGAATATTAGAATGCTGTCCCATTAGAACAGTCGCCCCCATGATACCCCTGGATTACTCACCATCAGTCTGTCTGCGATCGTTGCAGAGGAGTGGATACGAGGATCTTCATTACATACATCACACAGCAGCCGTGGAGCCTATGAGCACAAATAATAAATTACGAGAAGGAGAGAAGGAGCACTGTGTTACAATGCTAGGGAGCTTTATACAAGCTTTAAACTGGTATGTCTGGTGCATTGTCTAAAAGACAAAACCTATAATGAAAGGACTACATGACCTTAGAAATCAGAAAATATATTAAAGGGTTTAATAATGTTCAGGAGGGAAGGGAGTTCTAGAAAAAAAAATGGAAGAACAAGAAGTCATGATTTAAAAGTTGGAAGGCAACGATTTACAGGGAAAAGTGAAAAGTATGATTTTGTAGAAAGGGTAGTAGACAATATAAACAGCCTTTAAGTGGTAGGGTCCAACACAATTAAGAAAATCAAGTGTGGGGGAAGCATAAGGGCAACTGAAGGATTAATTAATCCAAGGTTTTTGGTAGATAAAAAAATGGACAGAATAGCTTTGCACTACAATGCTGGACCCTCTACCAGCGATGGTTTAAAGTATTGTCAGTATTTCAGTTTTTACTCTGTTCCCGGACACAGACTTTGAGTGACAATAAGCACAGTTTAGACCACCCAAGTCTGCTTATTCTAACTGAAAAAAACATTTGTATTCCTCAAGTGAGTTTTATGTGAATCCCAAATATTCTTGCATTCCCTTACCAGGTTTGTCAGGAACACCTCCATTGGAATATTGTGATAGGCTTTAAGTACTGAACCTGCTACTTTTTAAATCATGAACATTTGTCCTTGCAATTTTTTTTCTGGTACAGTAAATATACAGTATTTCCTACATATTTGATCATGTAATCCTCTACACCGCCTCCCTGTGCATGGACTCTCTGCTCCATATTGCCTCCCTGTGTAGATGGTAGACCTTTGACGTTTAGACTCACCTGTCTGTTTGCCTCAATATACATGGCCAGACTGTTTACACGGTAGCACATTTTCTCCCCAGCCACATGTACATAGCAGCGCAGTCTGCTGCCATGATATGGTTCTAACATGTCCCCGCGGTGATCGTTCCAGGACGACATGTCCAATGCAGTGTCTAGTAACAAGTCTTCTGATATAAAGCTGTATATGTCTAATAAAGAGACAGGTCCAGAGAAGAAAATGATCAGGGTCCACAGAAGGAGAGTCAGAGAAATCAAGGGCCTGCAGCGCTTGCGAAGAGTGTGACATACAGGGTCAAGACTATAAGCAACAATGACATTATACCAGAAAACAAGCCAATATCCCATGGTGCCCGGCTCATAAGTACACCAAGAAGGCAGCATTATATACCACACATATATTCCAGTCAAATTAAAGACTTCTGATATAAATATAAAATGAATTTTGATGGGAAATAACTCTGTCACGTTTGTACATTTTAATAAGAATACCTAGAGCTTCTTACAGGCATAATTTATTCTCATAAAAATAAAAATCACAGAAAAAAAAGAAAAATTGGAACTATACACAAAATGCAATACAAACAATAAAAGTACAGCAATTGAAAATGTATAACTCCAATTGGCTGGCTTGTAACAATCAGAAATTTTCAAAGTCACTGTGTATCAGATATACTCTTTTTAAGAAAATTGGTTTCAGCCAAGATGCTTCCAGAGATGAAAATAGACCGAAGAGATATTGTGTTTATCAGCACAACTGCCGGTGCTTCCTACAGGATTTATGGAAATGCCATTTCTTTATAGGGACACACCGTCCTTTAACAACAGCAGACAATTAGCTCAGAAAAGAATATGAAACAAAAAAGTAAGGAATGATTGCCTATAAAATGTAAGTTGTATTTTTTTGTTTTTCTTTCTAAAATAGTTTTGCCCATTACTAGAGTTCAGTTAATCAAAAGTCTATACTTTGCAGTCTTATACATACAAGAATTATGAGGGTATGATGTGAAGGAAATATCTTGCACCTCTATTTGCAGATTTCTTTACAGTGGTTTGGTCTCCCCTCCTATATTTAGATTAACGTGTCCTTCCCAATACCCCTTGTTAGGGTTAACAGGTATTAATTATTCTGGCACTTATATAAAGGACATCACCATATGGATACTGTGGTATTTATTTATACCAGAAATAAACAAAACATCAAATGCGGATAAAGTTAAAGAGAAACACTAACTGCCCATATACCCACATGCAGAGGTAAAAGTGGCAACTCAGTTGGGAAATACAATGAACAGCATAGTAACAATATGAAAGTAAGATATTTATCCCTCAGTACCTTTAAAAGCTTGGCAGACCAGGAATAAAAATAAGATCAAGATTACCATGTGTCATAATGGAAAAAAAAAATAAAGTAAAAAATCCAGGATATATAGTAGGCCAATCTAAAGTACTAACCACTCAGTACAGTAAAACGTTTTTAAGTTGGTGCTTCTTAATATGATGGCAATTCATTATTTAAATAACTAAATAAAAAAAAACATTTAAACATATGTGTAATTACTACCCAGGTCTAGAGTGCTCCACAATATAATTGCTTTCTCTATATAAAAGAAAATAGTACCCCCTCCGATCCCATTTCAGACTTTATGTACACGTCAGTAACTAAACACACACAGAGCAGGAAAAAAGGATGGGCAGACTGGGGCTATGAATCATGTAAGTGTTCACTAGGATGAAGCTAAGAACATTCCCAAATAGTAAGAAATCAGCTACCAACCATGGTGACAGGATGTGGAAGACCCACTTACCTTTGCTCTTAGTGTCCTTATTCCCATCATGCCCCTGATCCTCCTTCTGTTTAGAGGACATGGCTTTTGAAAACTGCTTACGTACCAGGTACGGTACCAACTCCCTACGTATGGATGAGAAGGACCTGCAGAGAAGAAATAGAATACATTAGTTTAAGAACACAACTAACAGAAATAATAATAATAATAATAATAATAATAATAATAATTACTATAGACACCAAATTATAGGTCCATTGACACAAATAAACTGCCGCAGGGAGTGCTTTTATTTCCTGTCACCAGGACGTGTTAAAGTGAAAAAAGTCCCATTTAATACAATGAAAACTACATATTGAATTTGTAATTATAACCAACTGCAATTATCTCTATTTTTATAGGGAAATGCCTTATACTGATATAGAAGTTAGAGTTATTTTATGTTAAAATCTTATTTAATAATCCAGGATCTGAGCTAGTGAAATATTAAATAAGTGCTACTTGTCTATCAGTTTTAATTACAACCAAATGCAATTTTGTTAATTGTTATTTATACTTTTCATTTATTCAATAAGTGTGACATTTTTGTGTCAGTTTAAGGATACAAAATTGGAAGACATCTTGGAAAATTATTATAAATACCATCCACTTCTGTTTATTGTCATGCTTTTAAATAAACCATCAATAAGACCTGACCTATTACATGAAGCAAAGTGAAAGGAAGCATTGCCAAAATTAACAAATACTTCCCTCGTCAGCTGCAAGTAAGTTTTCAAAAATTCTGATTATTATCAATTTTTTTGCCCAAAGAATAAAAATAAAAGGGGGTGGGGGGATATACACTTATATTTGTTTCCTATCATACTTAGACTCTCAGGTTGTTTTGCTCCTCGGGACAGCTTTATGGCTAAATATAATTTAGATATTAATGTACTGACATCTCACTAAGTTCAAGTACCGGCAGCCGCATTTCAAAAATGATAAACTCTCTCTAAGTATTGTCTATTTTTTTTATTTTTTCTTATGAATTAACCGATCCAGGTCATTGAACTGCCTTCCCACGCTTTCTGCAGTTTCCTGCGATGTGGAGCCAAAGGGAGGAAGTAACCATCATTATTGAAAAAGTGAGATATTACAAAGTAAAGCAAGTGACCGGAATGAAATATGGGAAAGGTTTATGGGAACCTTATTTCAATAGTGATATAAAGTATCCATTTTCTGGATGGACACAGAAATGGATAAAACAGAGTTAACAAGAGAGCAACTGGCTACCTACTCATTTACAGCTAGGAAGTCCACCACATATTTCCTCAGGCAGTACAGATGTGCATCTACCATACCCATCTTAATGTGAATACGTGGGTACCTGCAGGGGAGATAATAAAGAGAGTTTGATTTTGAATGAATTTATGTCTTAACATACCAGCAAAGAAAATACAACAATTCAATTTATCTTTTTTTCGACCAATATCAACGAAGAATCATTATATTAGCAACTAAAAAGATATCAATGCCTAGAACAAAAACTCACTGTTCTGCTGGATCAGCAAACAAGCCTTTAGCAGTTTATTTGATGTTATTACATGAGGCATCCATGATACATCGGTGGGAGGTGTGTTAGTAAGTGGAAGGGGTATGGTATTAAGTTAAAGGACCTCAAAAGTCCCCTATAAGTGCTCTGCATCATTTGATAGAGGGTGAAAAAGCAAGTGGAAAAAATGTTTGAATTTTGAAAATGAATGCTGAATTTATTTAGTTATGATCAATTGAAGTCAGGCGATTTCACAGTGTTGCCTCTGCCTGAATGAATAATGAGGTCTGTACTGCACGGAACAATGACTGAGTCATTGTAACTTCCCACTAAAATGTTCTTTAGTTTATGTAATAAAGCCTCATATGTCTCACACACACATACATTATACATATATAAATAAAATAAATAGTACATTTTTAAGTCCATTCCAAAGTCTAAATATAAATATATATATATATATATATATATATATATATATATATATATATATATATATATATAATGACCAGCTAATTTCACAAATAACTGCCATGTGCAGCACGGACTGCAGCAAGACAGCAGGTAGTGAATCAATAAATAGTATGAAGGTTGGCAAGGGTATCTGGAGCCATGCAGACTGCAGAGCGTTCGACAGCTGCTGAAGAGTGTGTGGTCTAGGATCTATACAGCAAACAAGGAGATTGAGGAGGTCCCACAAGTGCTCAATGGGGTTCAAGTCCAGGGAATTTGTAGGCCAGGGAACTACTTGTAAGTCTTTGTCTTGCTCCTACAACCACTCCCAGACAATTCTGTCCGTATGACATGTTGCATTGTCCTGTTGGAAGATCCCATCCGCTCCAGGGAAGACAGTCTTCATGTATGGGTGTACCTGCAAGGATGGATAGATAACCCAATCAGTTGAGAGTGCCTTCCAGATGTCTGAGCGGACCCAGACAATGCCAAGGAAACATTCCAGAGACCATGATGCTGCAACCAGCTTATGTTCTTCCAACATTGGTTGCAGAGTGTTTGTTCGCGGAGGTTTCTCGCCTAACAGCCAACTTCTGTCCAGTTGATGGAACAGAAAAAAAATGACTCATAAGAGAAGGCAACCCTTTGCCAATCAGAAGAGATCCAATTTCGGTACTGTTGTGCAAATTTAAGCCGTTTTTGAGGGTGAACCCTCATAAGCATGGGTGCAGCGACCAGACGTTTGCTTCGGAGCCCAATACGCACCAGGGTTTGCTGTACTGTCGTTTTAGACACAAGTCTGGTAGCCACCTGGTTCGTTTGGATGGTGAGTTGCTCAACTGTAGCGTGTCGGTTGGACCTCACACACCTTCACAACCGACGTTCACCTCTGACATTAATAGCACATAGTGCTCCTCAGTTTCCACGCCGTTTATTAGAAGTGGTGTAATTTGGCCAGTCATGATACAATTTAACCACAGCAGCAGGCGGACAGATCACAAACTGTGCCGTTTCAGAAATACTGCCCCCCTTGGCCCGAAAGCCAATGATCATCCCCTTTTCAAAGTTGAATAAGTTGCACGTTTTTACCCATGATAGCGATGGTTCATATGTTTGCAGAATGCCTACATGTCACCTTATTTACCCATCAAGCCAGTTCACAACATGTGCCATATACACACATATACACATTTTTAGTAATAATAAAAAAAGGCAGGGGAATCGAACCTGTGACTTCGAGTATAAATTCATAATTTATGTAGAACAGTTATAGACTCCAGCCATATTATGTAGGCAGATACTTGTGGTAGGGTGGCTTTGAGGGCTACGCTAAAATAATAATTCTTGATCAATTTTAAAAATATAAACACATTTTCCACGTGATTTTCAATCCTCTAACTAATGGTCCTTTAAGTTTGATCCAATTTAAACAAAGCCCTCTGACTTCTACCCCTGACCCAGCTCTCAGGAAGTGATGTAACAGAGGCTCTTATTTTTTAAAACATGTTTCATGTCCTTAAATTACACAGCTTCCAGTGCTGTAAGGCATTTGAAGAATGTAACAAACTTTTTTTCCATGAAGAACAGCGGTCCTTCAAAGATATAAAGCCACATCCTTATTCCTCTTCCAGTAGGTTAGTGTTTTTTGTGTCATTCACTGGTCATATCTCGGATGTCTTTCCCAGTGATTCTCAATCAATTGCCTTCTTAAGAAGCCAACATTAAAGTCACTAGTAGCATATTCTATAACTTAACTCTACATACATAAAAGCTTGCTCATAACATGAAAATGTAGTGATTCAGGAAAAATGATAATATAATAATAGTTTTTCTTATTTTTTGCATAATGTGCATAGAAACTGTACAGAGATGTATTATTGCTCATAGATGAGACTTCATTGTATATATGACACACAAATTGACCTTTCCTAACCTCTGAAACTTGAGTCACATGCTGGGGGCTAGAAGCAAGCACACACCTGCAAGCATATCTGTGACCTTTGAACTAGATGACCTGCAACTTCTGCCCATAATGGCTTGAGCGGAGGCCAATCTTTCAGGTCCTTTGTAGATTTCTGTATGTGATCCTCTTTTTTGTCAAGGAAAACACTTACTCACACGCAAGGCGAATTGTAAAAGAACACATTTATACGATACCTATGCTCTGAATTGTTAGCAGTCGCATGGACTTTTTTTGGGGGGTTATAACTATAGGCACATTGTTGTAAATCTTTAGATCTGTATTTTTTCAATCTTTATAAATGTACACTCAGCTACATACGCAGGTGTACAGTATACCCTAGACCAGGGGTAGTCCTTCCTTGCTAAATTCATCAAAGACCAAATTTCTTTATGAAAATGAAGTGAATGTCTGGAAAACCCAAATTTTATCATTGCAAATATTTTAATGTAATGGCTTTTAAACAAATTGATGAAGGGAGTATAAATAGTGAATGTGATTTTTTAAAAGAACAACATATAACTGGTAGCTTATTAAAGCATCAGGACATTTCAATTTAGGTATATGAAAAAATTAACAAGGCAGTATGGAGGTCTTTAAGTAAGGGTACAGAAGTCTTGATTTGGACCCAGATCCTTCTAGTGATTACCCCTATCCAAGATCTTTAGCAACAACAACAACGGAACTGGCAAGCATGTCCCTATAAATATCTGCTTTCTTTGCCCAATAATACGTTTCAGCTTTTTATCCTTTTGGGGTATGTATGTCTAGAGAAACCAGATGAAAAAGCAAATTTTTCTTTTTTGTTGTTGAGTGCACAAGCATTTGCAGAGAGCTTGTAATTTTGATCATCTCATATACAAATAAACACTCTACATGCAGAAATAAAGAAGAGCTCCTGGAGGAATGTTAAAGGTTATATTTAAAACACTTGTATAAAACAGTGAAATATTTTTAAGTTTAAGAAGTTTTTCCATTTGTTTCAAGTGTCCCTCATTAAGATGCAAATCAACACTAAATAATTCATAGTCCTTTTAAGAGAGGATGAGGATGGGGTAGTAAAATCCCCAAAATAGAGAGACCTAGGACTTGGTTTTGTTGATGTTCTCTAATAGGACTAAAGCATGATTACACATATAGCAAAGCCTGAATGTTAGGATATCCCATGAGTATAAGATAATGTGGAGTGTGAGAGTCACAAACTCACCTCTGTAAGATGCACTTCTTCAAATCCAGGCCATCATCCTGATCTTCCTCATTTGCTAATAAGAGGAGCCTTGTCCCTGTGCTATCCACCCCAATAAAATCCTGCTCTTCCACTAGAGGCAAAAAATAAACAAACTGATGTAAGAACTAAAAGACAGAAATAACAAATGTCATAGAATGATTTTTTGTATGATAAATAATTCAACTATAGTGTAGGAAAATTCATTATGAGACATGGAAATGTTTTCTGCTCCCGCCCTCAAATGTTACCGGAAGTAAAGGGGGCAGCGAACCATATTAATGTCTAAATTGCAACATATTGTGCTTCTGTTCCCATTTATTTTAAAGGGAATCAAAAACAACACAATTATCAGGGTCTCAATGAGGTTTTTTAAAAAAAATTTTTTTACTTCCTCTTAATGTACTGGTAACATTTATTAAACACACTGTTGTTTGTCAGTCTGTTTTAATGATCATTTTCTCCCCAGGGATAGGTTTGTATAAAACATAAAAGAACAATTTGCACTAAAGTGGTCCCTTTTATAGTCGAATTTCAATATCTGTAAGTATCTCTGTATACTCGTAAGGGATACGGCATATCCCTTGTAAACTTTATCTAAATTAGCATAAAATTCATAATTCGGTTTGGCCAATCAAAGGCAGCTATAACACGGTTTCTATTACTGGAAAACCTGTTTGTGCAGCAAAGCATCAGGGAATGTGTAGTCTTGTTTTCCCTTCCACAAGGAAGTAGGGAGGAGCTCAGACATTGCTATGTGGATCTCTGCCCTGTGTTGATGTTGGTTTAAAAGGTTAGTACAGGGTTAAAAAACGTGCTTGAATGCAGTGTTTCTATTGGTTTTTAAATGATGTCTCTGTAAGCAGCTCTGGAAGTGTGGAAAACAAATATAAAAATAAATAAATAAATCTGTATGAGTATAGAATGATGATGTAATGTGTCTATAAGTTAAGACTGAAACTTAGAGATACCTTTAAACAACATTTTACAGGATCATTTTATAAAATACAGTATTAAAAACAATGCTATTATAGTCGGATTCCTCCCCTTGTCAGTTCTCCCGTATTTTTCCCCTATTGCCAAGTCAACTCCTGGGATGGCTTCCCACAAAACTCAATGATTATATTTTTCCAAAATGGCTCTTATAACTAAATCTCATTATGGGAAAAATAAAACACAGCATTTACAATGTTTTCTTTTATTCCCAATTATTCATAAATGCAGGGACCCATTTTTTATCAGCTGATGCTGTTTCTTTCTCAGAAGGGTATGTTCTCCATTAGATAATTAAGGCACTGCCATTTGTAGATACCACATTCTGGTTGTACTTTCTGTATATTCAAAGTCTCCTCACACCTCAGAAAGTTGTTCAGCAGAAACCAAATAACATTCCTCACAGCAATATAATTGCATAGAAAAATAAATATATTAGTGGCTGTATTTTATTTCTAAATTAATTTTTATTATTATTTTCCAGTCTAAAGAAACTTTGCATATTAGGTGCAGTCTCTCAAAATACTATGGGCCCTATTAAATTCCAGCCTCGTAAATAAGAGGCTTCTACTTAAGCCCTACGTACTGCAAAGTTTCTCTAACTTACAATGCTATTAAATTAGCCCTGCTGCGAGCAACGTGTGAGCTACGCAGCAGGGCCGTACGTATCTACACTGCGTAAATGTACATGAGGAGTGACAGCCTGCGAGATGATATCGCAGGCTCCCACTCCTCATCAAGTGCTGCGGGGGTCCTAAAAGGGACCTCCGCGGCAGTCCCCCACATAAGCATTGCCGTGGGGGGTACTCCAAACCCCCCCCAGGCACCTAAAATGAACCCCCCCTCAATGCGGGGGTCCCTGTCGGGACCCCCGAAGTGTCCTCACATGAACACCTTGCTGCAGGGGTCCATAGGAACCCCCGCAGCCCCCACACATTAACCCCTTGCAGCGGGGGTCCCCGATCGGCACTGATCAGGCCCCCGCTGCATTTAAAACTTTTAAATTCCCCGCCGCGGCTCCTTAAAGGGGCCGCGGCACACTATTACCCAATCCCGGCCGCGGCACTTAAAATTAACCCCCCTCTATGCTGGGGGTCCCCATCGGGACCCCCGAAGTGTCCCCACATAAACCCATTGCAGGGGGGGGTCCCCGATCTGCATAGATCAGGCCCCCCGCAGCATTTAAAACTTTTAAATTCCCCGCCGCGGCTCCTTAAAGGGGCCGCGGCACACTATTACCCAATCCCGGCCGCGGCACTTAAAATTAACCCCCCTCTATGCTGGGGGTCCCCATCGGGACCCCCGAAGTGTCCCCATATAAACCCCCTGCAGCGGGGGGCCCCGATCGGCACCGATCGTGACCCTGCTGCAATTCAATTTTAAATTTCCCGCCTCGCGGGTCCTCAAAGGACCGTAAAGGTCCTGAAAGGACTCGCACTAAAAATATTAACCCCAGGCAACTATAATTACCCCATTAACTCATGATGGTCAATCCAGACCACCATAAGGCCTAAATTAACCCATTAAGTAATGATGGTCAATACAGACCACCATAAGGCCTAAATTAACCCATTAACTCATGGTGGTCAATCCAGACCACCATAAGGCCTAAATTAACCCATTAACTCATGGTGGTCAATCCAGACCACCATAAGGCCTAAATTAACCCATTAAGTAATGATGGTCAATACAGACCACCATAAGGCCTAAATTAACCCATTAACTCATGGTGGTCAATCCAGACCACCATAAGGCCTAAATTAACCCATTAACTCATGGTGGTCAATCCAGACCACCATAAGGCCTAAATTAACCCATTAAGTAATGATGGTCAATACAGACCACCATAAGGCCTAAATTAACCCATTAAGTAATGATGGTCAATACAGACCACCATAAGGCCTAAATTAACCCATTAACTCATGGTGGTCAATACAGACCACCATAAGGCTCTATTTAACCCCATCAGTCCCATAAGGGTATATTATTACCATTATGGGCCTGTTACAACCCAACATTAACCACATAAGTGCCATGATGGTCCTCAAGGACCATCATGACACTAACTACAAACACTACACTATAACCCCCAATAAACCATTTAATCTAAACTAACCCCCCTCTACACTAATCTTTTAACACTTACACTACCTACCTACACTACCTACCCCCTAATAAACCTCCCCAACACTCTAATTACAAAAAACAATAAACCTACAGCACAGAAAACAAAAAACCTACAGTACAAAAAACAAAAAAACCTACAGTACAGAAAAAAAAAAAATTACACACCTGAAAAGGAAAGACAGATAAACACAATACAATAATACATATAATACATTACATACATTACATACAATACATGACATTACATATAATATATTAAATATAATATATTAAATATAATATATTACATATAATACATTACATACATTACATACAATACATGACATTACATATAATATATTAAATATAATATATTAAATATAATATATTACATATAATACATTACATACATTACATACAATACATGACATTACATATAATATATTAAATATAATATATTAAATATAATATATTAAATATAATATATTACATATAGTCCTAATCAAATACCCCCTATCTATCTAACATACAATCTATTTAATTTAAAATAAATCCTAACTATATCAAATACATCCCCCTATCTATCTAATATACAAAAAATCCTAACTACATACACAGACCCTTATTCTAAAATAAAATAAAATAATTACAGTCCTAACTACATACACAGACCCTAATTCTAAGCTAAAATCAATAAATTAAGACCACTTACCTTTAAGATGTTGCTTCAGATCACTAACCTATGGGTCAAACAAAAAAAAAAATTAGTACAAAACATTAACATCAAATAAATAAACATTATATACATTCTACATATTCAACTCACCTTTACAGCATGTCCAGTCACTGTTAAGCTCTTCCGGCGCGGCCCTGTTAAAAAAAAAAAACACAATACATGAATACATGAATACAATATATAAACAATAAATAAAATACACAAATAAACATCTAAATATACATTTAACTTACCTCCCCGCGATGTCCCCGGCCTTCTCTCCTTCAGCCCCGGCTGGGCCGCGGAACCATCCGCGCTCTAAAAAAAAAATAAAAAAAAAAATAACGGAGGTCTGCACTGGCAGACCTCCCCGACGCTACTGAACCTCCCGGAGTCGTTTCCGGGAGGAAATTGGCATTGGCGGCTTGTGATTGGCTGAAAAAGCTGTCAGCCAATCAAAAGTCGTCAATGTAGGAGCCAATCAGGATGCGCAGATGTCTTCTACCAATCACTCCGTGGGGGTGTATCCCATAGTGATTGGCTGAAGGCATCTGAGCGTTGTGATTGGTTCCCATAAAGATAGACAAGTGTTTTAGCCAATCAGGGTGGGATATTGGGGTGTATCCCATCCTGATTGGCTCACACATTGACGACTTTTGATTGGCTGAAATTGATAGACAGCTTTTTCAGCCAATCACAAGCCGCCAATGCCAATTTCCTCCCGGAAACGACTCCGGGAGGTTCAGTAGCGTCGGGGAGGTCTGCCAGTGCAGACCTCCGTTAGTTTTTTTTCTTTTTTTTTTTTAGAGCGCGGATGGTTCCGCGGCCCAGCCGGGGCTGAAGGAGAGAAGGCCGGGGACATCGCGGGGAGGTAAGTTAAATGTATATTTAGATGTTTATTTGTGTATTTTATTTATTGTTTATATATTGTATTCATGTATTCATGTATTGTGTTTTTTTTTTTTTAACAGGGCCGCGCCGGAAGAGCTTAACAGTGACTGGACATGCTGTAAAGGTGAGTTGAATATGTAGAATGTATATAATGTTTATTTATTTGATGTTAATGTTTTGTACTAATTTTTTTTTTTGTTTGACCCATAGGTTAGTGATCTGAAGCAACATCTTAAAGGTAAGTGGTCTTAATTTATTGATTTTAGCTTAGAATTAGGGTCTGTGTATGTAGTTAGGACTGTAATTATTTTATTTTATTTTAGAATAAGGGTCTGTGTATGTAGTTAGGATTTTTTGTATATTAGATAGATAGGGGGATGTATTTGATATAGTTAGGATTTATTTTAAATTAAATAGATTGTATGTTAGATAGATAGGGGGTATTTGATTAGGACTATATGTAATATATTATATGTAATATATTATATTTAATATATTATATTTAATATATTATATGTAATGTCATGTATTGTATGTAATGTATGTAATGTATTATATGTAATATATTATATTTAATATATTATATTTAATATATTATATGTAATGTCATGTATTGTATGTAATGTATGTAATGTATTATATGTAATATATTATATTTAATATATTATATGTAATGTCATGTATTGTATGTAATGTATGTAATGTATTATATGTATTATTGTATTGTGTTTATCTGTCTTTCCTTTTCAGGTGTGTAATTTTTTTATTTTCTGTAGTGGGGGGTGGGGTTGTAATGTATTTTTTTGTTTTCTGTAGTGGGGGGTGGGGTTGTAATTTTTTTTTGTTTTCTGTACTGTAGGTTTTTTTGTTTTTTGTACTGTAGGTTTTTTGTTTTTTGTAATTAGAGTGTTGGGGAGGTTTATTAGGGGGTAGGTAGTGTAGGTAGGTAGTGTAAGTGTTAATAGATTAGTGTAGAGGGGGGTTAGTTTAGATTAAATGGTTTATTGGGGGTTATAGTGTAGTGTTTGTAGTTAGTGTCATGATGGTCCTTGAGGACCATCATGGCACTTATGTGGTTAATGTTGGGTTGTAACAGGCCCATAATGGTAATAATATACCCTTATGGGACTGATGGGGTTAAATAGAGCCTTATGCTGGTCTGTATTGACCATCATGAGTTAATGGGTTAATTTAGGCCTTATGCTGGTCTGTATTGACCATCATGAGTTAATGGGTTAATTTAGGCCTTATGGTGGTCTGGATTGACCATCATGAGTTAATGGGTTAATTTAGGTCTTATGGTGGTCTGGATTGACCACCATGAGTTAATGGGTTAATTTAGGCCTTATGGTGGTCTGGATTGACCATCATGAGTTAATGGGTTAATTTAGGTCTTATGGTGGTCTGGATTGACCACCATGAGTTAATGGGTTAATTTAGGCCTTATGGTGGTCTGGATTGACCATCATGAGTTAATGGGTTAATTTAGGTCTTATGGTGGTCTGGATTGACCACCATGAGTTAATGGGTTAATTTAGGCCTTATGGTGGTCTGGATTGACCATCATGAGTTAATGGGTTAATTTAGGCCTTATGGTGGTCTGGATTGACCATCATGAGTTAATGGGTTAATTTAGGCCTTATGGTGGTCTGGATTGACCATCATGAGTTAATGGGTTAATTTAGGTCTTATGGTGGTCTGGATTGACCACCATGAGTTAATGGGTTAATTTAGGCCTTATGGTGGTCTGGATTGACCATCATGAGTTAATGGGTTAATTTAGGCCTTATGGTGGTCTGGATTGACCATCATGAGTTAATGGGTTAATTTAGGTCTTATGGTGGTCTGGATTGACCACCATGAGTTAATGGGTTAATTTAGGCCTTATGGTGGTCTGGATTGACCATCATGAGTTAATGGGTTAATTTAGGTCTTATGGTGGTCTGGATTGACCACCATGAGTTAATGGGTTAATTTAGGCCTTATGGTGGTCTGGATTGACCATCATGAGTTAATGGGTTAATTTAGGTCTTATGGTGGTCTGGATTGACCACCATGAGTTAATGGGTTAATTTAGGCCTTATGGTGGTCTGGATTGACCATCATGAGTTAATGGGGTAATTATAGTTGCCTGGGGTTATTATTTTTAGTGCGAGTCCTTTCAGGACCTTTACGGTCCTTTGAGGACCCGCGAGGCGGGAAATTTAAAATTGAATTGCAGCAGGGTCACGATCGGTGCCGATCGGGGCCCCCCGCTGCAGGGGGTTTATATGGGGACACTTCGGGGGTCCCGATGGGGACCCCCAGCATAGAGGGGGGTTAATTTTAAGTGCCGCGGCCGGGATTGGCTAATAGTGTGCCGCGGTCCCTTTAAGGAGCCGCGGCGGGGAATTTAAAAGTTTTAAATGCAGCGGGGGGCCTGATCTATGCAGATCGGGGACCCCCCCTGCAATGGGTTTATGTGGGGACACTTCGGGGGTCCCGATGGGGACCCCCAGCATAGAGGGGGGTTAATTTTAAGTGCCGCGGCCGGGATTGGCTAATAGTGTGCCGCGGTCCCTTTAAGGAGCCGCGGCGGGGAATTTAAAAGTTTTAAATGCAGCGGGGGGCCTGATCTATGCAGATCGGGGACCCCCCCTGCAATGGGTTTATGTGGGGACACTTCGGGGGTCCCGATGGGGACCCCCAGCATAGAGGGGGGTTAATTTTAAGTGCCGCGGCCGGGATTGGCTAATAGTGTGCCGCGGTCCCTTTAAGGAGCCGCGGCGGGGAATTTAAAAGTTTTAAATGCAGCGGGGGGCCTGATCTATGCAGATCGGGGACCCCCGCTGCAAGGGGTTAATGTGGGGGTGCTGCAGGGGTCCTGATAGAGACCCCTGCAGCATGGGGATGTGTATAGGGTGCAGGGGGGAGCCTCACGCTGCTGTCTCGGGCTGTTCCGAGGCAGCACGTAGAGGCTTTCGGATCCCTTGCGTGGACTTTTTGTCCACGTAGGGATTCTTACGATATGCGAGACTCGTGCATAGATTTAAGGCTACGTAGCTCTCTCGGAGCCTATTCTCGGCCATTTTCTCGCAGTCATATCGTAAAGCAGGCTGCGAGAGATTCGGTTCTCGCAAACAGCAGGAAAACTGCCTTTTGCGAGCACCGAGAGAACTACGAGGGAGAATTTAATAGGGCCCTATATTTTTAACACATGACCACAGGGTCCTTTAATTTGTGGGGGTAGCATGTATTCAGCATAGGCAAGGAGAGAAAGCACCAAGTATTTACTGCTTTTTAATACTGTATTTTAAAAAGGACTGCTGCATAATGGATGAATGTAACCTTAAGTCCCTTTGATTGTTTGTTTGTTTTTTTGTTAAAGAGTGTTGTATATTTTAGTTTTTTTTAATATGTTTTTGTTTTTTTACTTAACTTAAGTTGCAAATAAAACAAAATGAATTCATTTTATGCATTTATGAAGCTATGTTTATCACTTAAACAGTTGCTAAAGTTATTTGTTAAATACTCTTAAAGAAGTGAACTTTTTCCAAACATACGGCAGTTATTTAAAAACATGATTTGTTCCATTTGCCTCTCTAACTCACCGGTCTTCTGCTTCCCTTTCTGCCCTGGTATATGTTCACTGGGCTGTGATGCTTTCCTCATTAGCATAGACAGGGTGGCATTGTGAGCCCGAAACAGATCTACTACCTCGTGCAGGTCCACCTCTGTGATGAGATCACAGCTCAGCATCAAAACATCACTCTGCAAGGAACATTTTGGAGAGATAAGTCTAAGCCACTTATTCTGGATTGATACAAAGAAATCAATACAAGACATTTTACTTTATTTAAAATACCAACTTATTTTCCTGGACCTATAAGGGAATACATATAACGTGAATAAAACAACAAACCAAACCATGACAAATACTTGCTCTAACCCCTGTCAGTGGTATATCCATGCTTTTTCACCATGATATCCTATAATTGGTTGAGGACAAGATTGTACGTGGACAGTAAATGAGATCTAACAAGGGAGGAGGAAGGATCTGGACTTTAGCTCCAAATGGATTCTTTAAAAGGATATGGTGGTAGTACCTTTATCTTTTGGTATATATGGCGTAGAGAGTCCGCTGTGCCCATTTCTGTTGCTTTGTCCTCAGGTAGACACACAATATCCAGCTTCATTTTGGTGTCCGGAACAAAGTGCTTGTGAACTTCTTTTGTGGTTACAACAATCACCTCTAGAGAACAATAAAGGGAAACAAATGAGGGAACAACTTTAGAAAGAGAAGAAATTCAAGACAGAAGAGTGAAGAAATAGACACTTGTAGCTCAATAAATTACAGACATTACAGTAAAAATAATCCAGAGAGCACCAGTAATGGTAGATATAGAAAAGGATAGTGAATTATTAATTTAATACTCACCCTCAAAACCTGCTCGCTCCAACATGTTCAGTGGGTACCATAATAGAGGTCGGTTTCCTACAGGAAGAAGCGGCTTTGGGATGCTAGAGGTGAGGTCCATCATGCGAGAACCCCCACCCACCGCCATCACCACAGCCTGCAGTTCCACAGCCATCCTATGAAGACAGGACATTGGGACATAAGATACACAAACAGCAGTCTGCACCATAAACATAATGGAATATATACTAATACTTTCACTGAACGAGCGATCTGAATACCTCTCAACTGTCCCTTTTAGGACAGTCCCTCTTTTCCGTCCCCCGTCCCTATTAGTCCCCTAAATGTCCCTATTTTGAAGAAAAGTCCCATATATAGGAGCAACATTCTGTTTTCCAGCCCCGTCCCAGTTTCTCTTAAAGTCAGTAGAGTGTGTTTCAATTTACTTTTATGTCCTTTATTGTATTAAGAAGTGCTTGTAAGCTCTGTATTTACTGCCTAAAATAAAAAATAGTCCCTGTATGTGTCTGTCCTCTGAAAAGTATGCAGACACAGACTCTGTAGGGCTGGATGAGCAGTGTACTGTCCTAGATTATCGTTGCAGCATGTTGCTGAGATGTCCACGGATTGGTTAGTATGAGATACTGCCCTGCAAGTACAGCAGAGTATTTGCCTTCATGAGATGCAGAGTGCCGACTCACGCAGGTAATATTAATTTGATTTTAGGCCATAAAAACAAAGCACTTCTTAATAAAATAAAGTACATAAAAGTAAATATATATTATATACTTAGTACAAGTGTACCTCTTGGGCCATTTGGAATGCTGGGAAATATGGGTCTGCAGTGCACCCCTTCATTGACCAATAAACTTGCAAAGCAGGGAAAGAGTTAACGGACCTATCCTGTTTTGTGTTCGCCGCTGGTGAAGAAAAGCATGTCCAGTTGAAAAAATAAGATGGAGGACCTTTATTATGTATACATAGAATAACTTCTGTGTAAATTATAAGGCTCTTTCATGTGTACTTTTACTCTATTCAGTAAATGGGACCTTTCCTGTGTCACTTTAAAATGAAAACAGAGGTGGGTTTGTTTTATTCTCCTCTGTCCTGACTGGGACAGGGAGCCTTGGGACTCTCTGGACTGCATCAACATGTTGCTTTTATCCTCATTCTTTTGAAAGCAGAATCTGGATATGAGAACATGTGTTGTGACAGAGCGACCCTGAGGCACACGTCCCATACAGCAGAGCAACCCACCATATAAAGTGTGTGATTAGAGTGCCCTGTAATGTGAACAATAACCATACAATGAACACATTACACTGTAATACAGACATTATGACTGCTTCCTGTCCAATGCCGGTTATATCTTTATTGATATCGCTGTCTGTGTCTGGAACGGGTGGGCCCATACAGAGGTTCTTATATCCCTGACTGAGGTTCTTATGGCCCCATCTTATGCTGTTAACCTTTCATATGTTTTCCCGCCGTGTGTGCGGTATTTGAAGTGTTTATCTCTCCGTTACCTGTCAATGTGCCACTGTCTCCTCACACTTCGAGCACTTCCGGTCCGGGCTACGGATGCGACCGGAGGACAAAATTGTGAACGCGAAGCTGCTGCAGAAGCAGCAAAGTCACATGATGGTCCTGAGAGTTGAGCCATGGCTGGGAGAGGCAGAGACTGAGTACTGATTTATATTGTGAAGCAGCACCCAGTGCTCAGGGTATTAAGAAGAAATACATAGTTAAACATTTTATTATATGACTAGTAACTTGCCCATCAAAAATGACGGGATCATATTTCATGTGTCTTCCCCCCTCTCCCTCCCCTGTGTCTCTTTTCCCCTCCTCTCCCTCCACTGTGTCTTCCATCCCTCTATGTCTCTTCCTCCTCGTCTCCCTCCAGCTATGTCTCTTTCCCCCTTATCTCCCTCCACTGAGTCTCTTTCCCTCTCCCCTGTGTCTCTTTAACACCCTCCTTCCTTCCCTGTGCCTCTTCCCCATGTCTCTTCACCCCCTCCCCTGTGTCTCTTCCCCCCCCCCCCACTCGCTCCCTTGTGTCTCTCCCTCCTCCCCTGTGTCTCTTCCTCCCCTTGGTCTCTTTTCTCCTCCTCCCTCCCCTGTTGCTCTTCCCCCTCCCCTGTTGCTCTTCCCCCCCCTCCCTCCCCTGTTTCTCTTCCCCCCTCTCCCTCCCCTGTTTCTCTTCCCCCCTCTCCCTCCCCTGTTTCTCTTTCCCCTCTCCCTCGCCTGTTTCTCTTTCCCCCTGTTTCTCCCTCCCTGTTGCCCTTCTCCCCCTCCCCTGTTTCTCTTTCCCCCCTCCCTCCCCTGTTTCTCTTCCCCCCTCTCCCTCCCCTTTATCTATTTTCCCCTCCCCAGTGCGCAATGTGCTGCAATTGCGCCAGCCCTGGAGCGTTACACACTACGGAAACTGTTATATGTGATCCACACACAGACCCTTATTTTATATTATAACATCCATCTCTTATGTCTGCGGGTGTGTTGCAGGCTCCCGTTCGTCTCCAATTGCAATGCTATTCAATTGAGCAAGGGCGAGTTATGCCCTTAAATCCCTCCCGCGGCCACAAACTGTTAAGGGGCTGGCCGAGATGCGATCGGCCGTTTATGATCCAATCACGGTATAATGTAGTGCGACACAGGACTATCAGCCAATACAAAGCGGTCTAGTTGCCACAGATGATTGAAAGAGGGAGATTATAAAGTTGCGTTCCACCCGCCCATGCAATGACTGTGTTGTATTTTATGACGAAGAAGCACGCAGGTCCCGGAGTTGGTGGTTGGTTCGAGTTAGAGAGAGAGTAGGAGAGTTTGGAGAGAAGTAATTTGCAGTTTTGTTCATTTATATTATACCATTTACTATTTTACACTTAATCCTTGATTACGCATATTTACAGATTACACATAATCACAATACACATAATTTAAACAACACACATAGAGACATATAGAGCTAGGTCACCCCATACCCCTGAGCATACTGCCAAGGCCCTCCCACTGGAGTGATGACACCAGCCACAGAGGATTTGGGCCCTGTGCGCATATGTTTGTGCCTTCTCAACAGCACTCCTCAGTGACAATCTATTGGTCAGAATGTTAACCTCATCTAGCCTGGATACAGGGGCTTGGATCTTGGCCTGTGTGATGGTGATATTTTTTATGCAGATGGCTACCTCCCATCACATGGTCCATGATCCTCTTCTCTGTGGACACGTAGGGTTCTTTTTAATATTTCACCAATTGATGGTCACTGAGGAATGCTGTTGGGAGGAGATGCTGCAGTCTCTTTTTTTTTTAGGCCCTTAGGTTTTAGTTTTTTTCTTTGTTTTTCTTTCCATTTGTTTTGTTTTAGGTTCAATTTAGGTCCATGAAGACATCTTCTGAATCTGCAGGCATTGTGGAGGAAATGTATGAGGTGTAAGGTTTTCCCAGTGCCTCTCAGGTAGACATTCCTTCAATGGAAGCCCCCTTAACATGTAGCTCCCACAATGTTAAAGCTATCATATTGCCAGATATCTCAGACATGATTATTGTTAGCTGAAATGTAGACTAATACCGCTATGGCGGTGGACTTGCAAGGTCTCACAATGGCATGTTAATGACAGCCAGCATTGATTGATATATGCACTAGTGAAGTATGTGATCCTGACCCCAATATCAGTCTGAGAACAGATCTTTGGGTCTGATGTAAGTGACATTGAATCTGGCTGCTGACCTTTTTGTCCTCTCCATATTATTGGGTATTTTTCAATATTGCTGATTATCCAGAGACGTAGCTAATAGATAGTAATGCTTGCAGATGGGAATCATGTGAGTTGGTATATTGTTACAGTATTTAGCACTGTACTGTACATGCATGTAGATTTTTTTTATCCTCCTCCGCCTTTTTTTAGTTGACCATTTTTTTTCAGATTTTTTTTTGTCACCACATTGTATGTGTGAAACTGGATTGGATTACACAGTCCAGAGGTTGAATCATCTGTTTCATGGAGCAGATCTAATGTAATTTGGCCGCTATTTATTTTCCCAATGTAAATGTGATGAGCTAGATGGATATAAGATGGTCTTTGTATTTTTAGGGTCCACTTAGAGCCTCTCTTAGCGTGAAAGGGTTAATATGTCAGCCATTTGCATGTATTTGTGTTGCAATTTAATGAGGTGGTGTGTCTTTAATAGCTTTCAGCATGTTGCAGCATGGCTTTTCATATTGGCATATGCATGACCATTACAACCTATGAGGAAAATAACATTTTATTTTTTGCTATATTTGGGAGTTGTTGTGCATGTATTTGTAATGCCTGCCATTGCTTTCCCCGTGTTTTCAAGTGCATTGGTGTCTTTATATTGTCACATGCAGTGTTACAAACTAGTCTATAAACCCTTTGCGGGTCCTATTTGGAACCGTAAGCTTTGGGCTGCCATTTGGTGTTTGCGAGCTTGATTGCGGCTGCGGTTTTGAGCGATTTTTGCAACTGAATAGCTATGTGCGATTTTCGCGATCGGAAATCTTGCGGCCTTGAAAGATCAAAGGCTTTGGGAGGCTGTAAGTTACGAGTTTAATCATCGACATTTTTTCAAGGCCGTAACTCGTAAGCTGCTTGGAGCCCACAAAAAGACGTCAATTGAATTGCAAATTAACTTGCGTCCTCACTTACGGGCTACTGGATCGGCCGAAAGCTCAATTGAATGAGGCTCACAGACTCTAGTACTTGCTCTGCTGTATCTCATACTAACCATTCTGCAACATGCGTTGTGGTCTCTGACAGGGTAGGACACTACAGTGATATATTATAATACCGGTATATTTCTCATGTAGTTACACCTATATATAATAATACAGGTATATTTCTCATATAATTACCCAGATATATAATAATTCAGGTATATTTCTCATATGATTACCCATATATATAATATTACAGGTATATTTCTCAAGTAGTTACACTGATATATAATAACACAGGTATATTTCTCATATAATTACCCAGATATATAATAATACAGGTATATTTCTCATATAATTACCCAGATATATAAAAATACAGGTATATTTCTCATATAATTACCCAGATATATAATAATACAGGTATATTTCTCATGTAGTTACACAATATATAATAAGTTTGCGAGTTTTCAATTGTGTGTCTGTGTCTTGGAAACAAGCACTATGTGCATTTGATTATATGCTCAAAAACAGGGCCCTCCATTCTTTAAGGTGTTAAGTTTGTTTTTTGCCATGTATTCAACCCCTGTATAGCGCTACGGAATATGTTGGCGCGATATAAATAAAGATAATAATAATAGTACAGGTATATTCCTCATGTAATTACCCAGATATATAATAACACAGGTATATTTCTCATGTAGTTACAGCGATATATAATAGTACTGGTATATTCCTCATATAATTACGCGGATTTATAATAATACAGGTATATTTCTCATATAATTACCCATATATATAAAATTACAGGTATATTTCTCATATAATTACACAGATATATAAAATTACAGGTATATTTCTCATATAATTACACAGATATATAATAATACAGGTATATTTCTCATATAATTACCCATATATATATAAAATTACAGGTATATTTCTCATATAATTACACAGATATATAATAATACAGGTATATTTCTCATATAATTACACCAATTTATAATAACACAGGTATATTTCTCATGTAGTTACACTAATATATAATAATACAGGTATATTTCTCATGTAGTTACACTAATATATAATAATACAGGTATATTTCCCATAAAATTGCACAGTCATAGAATAATACAGGTATATTTCTCATGTACAGTAGTTATATAGATAAATAATAATACAGGCATATTTCCCATATAATTGCACAGTCATAGAATAATACAGGTATATTTCTAATATAGATACACAGATATATTACACAGCTATAGGTCTCATATAATTACAAAAACACACACGTATATATGCATATATATATATATATATATATATATATATATATATATATATATATATATATATATATATATAGTAAATAAATAAATAGTACATTTGCGTTCACATTTGAATGTCTCAAACAAGTTAAAGAACCTGTTTCCAGCTCAGAATTCCGAGAAAAACAGTTATTACACTGCATTCTGGGAAGCTGAGCAGGGACATGCAAATGTGCCCACAAATGCCTCACTCTTCAGTCCATAGCCCATTTTAAACATGGCTTCCTTTAAGCTTATGCAAAGCTAAGGTTGGATTATACACAAGCTGGGAATCCTATCCACGTACAGCTGTTTCAAGCTTACTGTATATATATATATATATATATATATATATATATATATATATATATATAAATATACACAGTTTCATTTCTTATATAATTGCACTGATATATTATAATACAGGTATAATTCTTATAATTACACACATATATACATATATCTATATATAGGTATATTTCTCATATATTTGAATTGATATATAATATTAGAGGTATATTTCTGATACAGTTATACATACATGCATATAATAGTACATGTATATGTAGCTCCCCCACATAGAATGTTTTACAGACACATATATCTCTGCCCCAGGGAGCTTACAATCTATCTATATACAGTGTTAGACATAGAGCCGCATATTTGACAGTCATGTAAACACCCCAAGCCCGGGTTCCACTGATCTATATAAACTATCGGACAAAGATACACAAATCATACCACCCATAGAGGCGCACACACATCTGGGCCTGATTGTCTAAATACACACACAATTACCCCTGTGCACAGGGCCATACAGGAAAAGGTCCACAAACACATCTGTCTGTAGGACATAAACACAGACACACAAATAACCAAACACACAGATACAAGCACACAGACCCTTGCTCCCTGGGTGGTCCCCTCCACTCCCACCCCTCTAACTCTTCCCAGGCAGCTGCCAAGTGTTAACCCGTTCCCTGCTGGGGCTAGTAACACATTGTATATGGAGGAGCTTTGTATTGTGTATAGTGGAAATAAACATTAGAGGGTGGGATTCTGTGTGTGTGGCATGGACCTACGTTATGGGGGATTGTATAAAATATCATTACACAGACTGAGAAGGGAGAAGAGGAATTTAAATATTACTTTATTTATTAAGTGCCCCAGTACATTACACAGTAAATACATCTGTATATAGAGGAATGCTGTGTATTATAAAGTACCTCCGTGTGGTATGATATTGTGTATAGTGTGAGTACCTCTGTATTGTGTATAGTGCGAGTACCTCTGTATAGGATGATACTGTGTATAGTGCGAGTACCTCTGTATAGGATGATATTGTGTATAGTGTGAGTACCTCTGTATGGATGATATTGTGTATAGTGTGAGTACCTCTGTATAGGATGATATTGTGTATAGTGCGAGTACCTCTGTATGGATGATATTGTGTATAGGGTGAGTACCTCTGTATGGATGATATTGTGTATAGTGTGAGTACCTCTGTATGGATGATACTGTGTATAGTGCGAGTACCTCTGTATAGGATGATATTGTGTATAGTGCGAGTACCTCTGTATGGATGATATTGTGTATAGTGTGAGTACCTCTGTATAGGATGATATTGTGTATAGTGCGAGTACCTCTGTATGGATGATACTGTGTATAGTGCGAGTACCTCTGTATAGGATGATATTGTGTATAGTGTGAGTACCTCTGTATGGATGATATTGTGTAAAGTGCGAGTACCTCTGTATGAATGATATTGTGTATAGTGCGAGTACCTCTGTATATGAAGATATTGTGTATAGTGTGAGTACCTCTGTATAGTATGATATTGTGTATAGTGTGAGTACCTCTGTATGGATGATATTGTGTATAGTGCGAGTACCTCTGTATAGGATGATATTGTGTATAGTGTGAGTACCTCTGTATAGGATGATATTGTGTATAGTGCGAGTACTTCTGTGTGGGATGATATTGTGTATAGTGCGAGTACCTCTGTATAGGATGATATTGTGTATAGTGCGAGTACCTCTGTATGGAATGATATTGTGTATAGTGTGAGTACCTCTGTATAGGATGATATTGTGTATAGTGCGAGTACCTCTGTATGGAATGATATTGTGTATAGTGCGAGTACCTCTTCATGGGATGATATTGTGTATAGTGTGAGTACCTCTTCATGGGATGATATTGTGTATAGTGCGAGTACCTCTGTGTGGATGATATTGTGTATAGTGCGAGTACCTCTGTATAGGATGATATTGTGTATAGTGCGAGTACCTCTGTATAGGATGATATTGTGTATAGTGCGAGTACCTCTGTATGGATGATATTGTGTATAGTGTGAGTACCTCTTCATGGGATGATATTGTGTATAGTGCGAGTACCTCTGTGTGGATGATATTGTGTATAGTGTGAGTACCTCTGTATAGGATGATATTGTGTATAGTGCGAGTACCTCTGTATAGGATGATATTGTGTATAGTGCGAGTACCTCTGTATGGATGATATTGTGTACAGTGTGAGTACCTCTGTATGGATGATATTGTGTATAGTGTGAGTACCTCTGTATAGGATGATATTGTGTATAGTGTGAGTACCTCTGTATGGATGATATTGTGTACAGTGTGAGTACCTCTGTATGGATGATATTGTGTATAGTGTGAGTACCTCTGTATGGATGATATTGTGTATAGTGTGAGTACCTCTGTATAGGATGATATTGTGTATAGTGTGAGTACCTCTGTAT
Organism: Discoglossus pictus; assembly: GCA_027410445.1. Taxonomy (NCBI): domain Eukaryota; kingdom Metazoa; phylum Chordata; class Amphibia; order Anura; family Alytidae; genus Discoglossus; species Discoglossus pictus. Next base: position 185,227,360 of record CM050170.1, on the reverse strand, counting down.
AGGATTATATTGTGCAGAGTCTGAGTACCTCTGTATAGATTGATATTGTGTATAGTGTGAGTATCTCTGTATAGGATGATATTGTGTATAGTGCGAGTACCTCTGTATGGATGATATTGTGTACAGTGTGAGTACCTCTGTATGGATGATATTGTGTATAGTGCGAGTACCTCTGTGTGGATGATATTGTGTATACTGCGAGTACCTCTGTATGGAATGATATTGTGTATAGTGTGAGTACCTCTGTGTGGATGATATTGTGTATAGTGTGAGTATCTCTGTATAGGATGATATTGTGTATAGTGCGAGTACCTCCTTATGGATGATATTGTGTATAGTGCGAGTACCTCTGTATATGAAGATATTGTGTATAGTGTGAGTACCTCTGTATAGGATGATATTGTGTATAGTGCGAGTACCTCTGTGTGGATGATATTGTGTATAGTGCGAGTACCTCTGTATAGGATGACATTGTGTATAGTGTGAGTACCTCTGTATGGGATGATATTGTGTATAGTGCGAGTACCTCTGTATAGGATGACATTGTGTATAGTGTGAGTACCTCTGTATAGGATGACATTGTGTATAGTGTGAGTACCTCTGTATGGGATGATATTGTGTATAGTGCGAGTACCTCTGTATAGGATGACATTGTGTATAGTGCGAGTACCTCTGTGTGGATGATATTGTGTATAGTGCGAGTACCTCTGTATGGATGATATTGTGTATAGTGCGAGTACCTCTGTATGGATGACATTGTGTATAGTGTGAGTACCTCTGTATGGGATGATATTGTGTATAGTGTGAGTACCTCTGTATGGAATGATATTGTGTATAGTGCGAGTACCTCTGTATGGAATGATATTGTGTATAGTGTGAGTACCTCTGTATGGATGATATTGTGTATAGTGCGAGTACCTCTGTATGGATGATATTGTGTATAGTGTGAGTACCTCTGTATAGGATGATATTGTGTATAGTGTGAGTACCTCTGTATGGATGATATTGTGTATAGTGTGAGTACCTCTGTGTGGATGATATTGTGTATAGTGCGAGTACCTCTGTATGGATGATATTGTGTATAGTGCGAGTACCTCTGTATAGAATGATATTGTGTATAGTGTGAGTACCTCTGTATGGATGATATTGTGTATAGTGCGAGTACCTCTTTATATGATGATATTGTGTATAGTGTGAGTACCTCTGTATGGATGATATTGTGTATAGTGCGAGTACCTCTTTATATGATGATATTGTGTATAGTGCGAGTACCTCTTTATAGGATGACATTGTGTATAGTGCGAGTACCTCTGTATAGTATGATATTGTGTATAGAGCGAGTACCTCTGTATAGGATGATATTGTGTATAGTGCGAGTACCTCTGTATAGAATGATATTGTGTATAGTGCGAGTACCTCTGTATAGGATGATATTGTGTATAGTGCGAGTACCTCTGTATGGATGATATTGTGTATAGTGCGAGTACCTCTGTATAGGATGATATTGTGTATAGTGCGAGTACCTCTGTATGGATGATATTGTGTATAGTGCGAGTACCTCTGTATGGATGATATTGTGTATAGTGTGAGTACCTCTGTATAGGATGATATTGTGTATAGTGCGAGTACCTCTGTATAGTATGATATTGTGTATAGTGCGAGTACCTCTGTATAGAATGATATTGTGTATAGTGCGAGTACCTCTGTATGGATGATATTGTGTATATTGTGAGTACCTCTGTATAGGATGATATTGTGTATATAATGCGAGTACCTCTGTATAGGATGATATTGTGTATAGTGCGAGTACCTCTGTATGGATGATATTGTGTATAGTGTGAGTACCTCTGTATAGGATGATATTGTGTATAGTGCGAGTACCTCTGTATAGGATGATATTGTGTATAGTGCGAGTACCTCTGTATAGGATGATATTGTGTATAGTGCGAGTACCTCTGTATGGATGATATTGTGTATAGTGGGATTACCTCTGTATATGAAGATATTGTGTATAGTGTGAGTACCTCTGTATGGATGATATTGTGTATAGTGCGAGTACCTCTGTATAGATGATATTGTGTATAGTGGGATTACCTCTATATAGTGTGAGTACCTCTGTATGGATGATATTGTGTATAGTGGGATTACCTCTGTATAGATGATATTGTGTATAGTGTGAGTACCTCTGTATGGATGATATTGTGTATAGTGCGAGTACCTCTGTATGGGATGATATTGTGTATAGTGTGAGTACCTCTGTATGGATGATATTGTGTATAGTGCGAGTACCTCTGTACAGATGATATTGTGTATAGTGTGAGTACCTCTGTATAGGATGATATTGTGTATAGTGCGAGTACCTCTGTATAGATGATATTGTGTATAGTGTGAGTACCTCTGTATGGATGATATTGTGTATAGTGCGAGTACCTCTGTATGGGATGATACTGTGTATAGTACAAGTACCTCTGTATGGATGATATTGTGTATAGTGGGATTACCTCTGTATAGATGATATTGTGTATAGTGCGAGTACCTCTGTATGGATGATATTGTGTATAGTGTGAGTACCTCTGTATAGGATTATACTGTGCAGAGTCTGAGTACCTCTGTATGGATGATATTGTGTATAGTGCGAGTACCTCTGTATTGTGTATAGTGCGAGTACCTCTGTGTGGATGATATTGTGTATAGTGTGAGTACCTCTGTACAGATGATATTGTGTATAGTGTGAGTACCTCTGTATGGATGATATTGTGTATAGTGGGATTACCTCTGTATAGATGATATTGTGTATAGTGTGAGTACCTCTGTATGGATGATATTGTGTATAGTGGGATTACCTCTATATAGTGTGAGTACCTCTGTATAGGATGATATTGTGTATAGTGCGAGTACCTCTGTATGGATGACATTGTGTATAATGTGAGTACCTCTGTATAGGATGATATTGTGTATAGTGTGAGTACCTCTGTATGGATGATATTGTGTATAGTGGGATTACCTCTATATAGTGTGAGTACCTCTGTATAGGATGATATTGTGTATAGTGCGAGTACCTCTGTACAGATGATATTGTGTATAGTGGGATTACCTCTGTATAGATGATATTGTGTATAGTGTGAGTACCTCTGTATGGATGATATTGTGTATAGTGGGATTACCTCTATATAGTGTGAGTACCTCTGTATAGGATGATATTGTGTATAGTGCGAGTACCTCTGTACAGATGATATTGTGTATAGTGGGATTACCTCTGTATGGATGATATTGTGTATAGTGTGAGTACCTCTGTATGGATGATATTGTGTATAGTGTGAGTACCTCTGTATAGGATGATATTGTGTATAGTGTGAGTACCTCTGTATAGGATGATATTGTGTATAGTGCGAGTACCTCTGTATAGGATGATATTGTGTATAGTGTGAGTACCTCTGTATAGGATGATATTGTGTATAGTGCGAGTACCTCTGTATAGATGATATTGTGTATAGTGGGATTACCTCTATATAGTGCGAGTACCTCTGTATGGATGATATTGTGTATAGTGCGAGTACCTCTGTATGGATGATATTGTGTATAGTGCGAGTACCTCTGTATGGATGATATTGTGTACAGTGTGAGTACCTCTGTATAGGATGATATTGTGTATAGTGCGAGTACCTCTGTATAGGATGATATTGTGTATAGTGTGAGTACCTCTGTGTGGAATGATATTGTGTATAGTGTGAGTACCTCTGTGTGGATGATATTGTGTATAGTGCGAGTACCTCTGTGTGGGATGATATTGTGTATAGTGCGAGTACCTCTGTATGGATGATATTGTGTATAGTGTGAGTACCTCTGTGTGGATGATATTGTGTATAGTGCGAGTACCTCTGTGTGGATGATATTGTGTTTTTTCGAGTACCTCTGTATGGATGATATTGTGTATAGTGCGAGTACCTCTGTATATGAAGATATTGTGTATAGTGTGAGTACCTCTGTATAGCATGACATTGTGTATAGTGCGAGTACCTCTGTATGGATGATATTGTGTATAGTGTGAGTACCTCTGTATAGGATGATATTGTGTATAGTGCGAGTACCTCTGTATTGATGATATTGTGTATAGTGCGAGTACCTCTGTGTGGGATGATATTGTGTATAGTGCGAGTACCTCTGTGTGGATGATATTGTGTATATTGTGAGTACCTCTGTATGGATGATATTGTGTATAGAGTGAGTACCTCTGTATGGATGATATTGTGTATAGAGTGAGTACCTCTGTATGGATGATATTGTGTATAGTGTGAGTACCTCTGTATGGATGATATTGTGTATAGTGCGAGTACCTCTGTATGGATGATATTGTGTATAGTGCGAGTACCTCTGTATAGGATGATATTGTGTATAGTGCGAGTACCTCTGTATGGATGATATTGTGTATAGTGCGAGTACCTCTGTATGGATGATATTGTGTACAGTGTGAGTACCTCTGTATAGGATGATATTGTGTATAGTGTGAGTACCTCTGTGTGGATGATATTGTGTATAGTGCGAGAACCTCTGTATGGATGATATTGTGTATAGTGCGAGTACCTCTGTATATGAAGATATTGTGTATAGTGTGAGTACCTCTGTATAGGATGATATTGTGTATAGTGCGAGTACCTCTGTATGGATGATATTGTGTATAGTGCGAGTACCTCTGTATTGATGATATTGTGTATAGTGTGAGTACCTCTGTATAGGATGATATTGTGTATAGTGCGAGTACCTTTGTGTGGATGATATTGTGTATACTGCGAGTACCTCTGTATGGATGATATTGTGTATAGTGCGAGTACCTCTGTATAGGATGATATTGTGTATAGTGCGAGTACCTTTGTGTGGATGATATTGTGTATACTGCGAGTACCTCTGTATGGATGATATTGTGTATAGTGCGAGTACCTCTGTATAGGATGATATTGTGTATAGTGCGAGTACCTCTGTATGGATGATATTGTGTATACTGCGAGTACCTCTGTATGGATGATATTGTGTATAGTGCGAGTACCTCTGTATGGATGATATTGTGTACAGTGTGAGTACCTCTGTATGGATGATATTGTGTATAGTGCGAGTACCTCTGTATGGGATGATATTGTGTATAGTGTGAGTACCTCTGTATGGATGATATTGTGTATAGTGCGAGTACCTCCGTGTGGATGATATTGTGTATAGTGCGAGTACCTCTGTATGGAATGATATTGTGTATAGTGCGAGTACCTCTGTATAGGATGATATTGTGTATAGTGCGAGTACCTCTGTATAGATGATATTGTGTATAGTGGGATTACCTCTGTATATGAAGATATTGTGTATAGTGTGAGTACCTCTGTATGGGATGATATTGTGTATAGTGGGATTACCTCTATATAGTGTGAGTACCTCTGTATGGATGATATTGTGTATAGTGGGATTACCTCTATATAGTGTGAGTACCTCTGTATGGATGATATTGTGTATAGTGGGATTACCTCTATATAGTGTGAGTACCTCTGTATGGATGATATTGTGTATAGTGTGAGTACCTCTGTATGGATGATATTGTGTATAGTGCGAGTACCTCTGTATTGTGTATAGTGCGAGTACCTCTGTATAGGATGATACTGTGTATAGTACAAGTACCTCTTCATGGGATGATATGGTGTATAGTGTGAGTACCTCTGTATAGGATTATATTGTGCAGAGTCTGAGTACCTGTGTATAGTGGGATTACCTCTATATAGTGCGAGTACCTCTGTATGGATGATATTGTGTATAGTGTGAGTACCTCTGTATGGATGATATTGTGTATAGTGGGATTACCTCTATATAGTGCGAGTACCTCTGTGTGGATGATATTGTGTATAGTGGGATTACCTCTATATAGTGTGAGTACCTCTGTATAGGATGATATTGTGTATAGTGCGAGTACCTCTGTATAGATGATATTGTGTATAGTGGGATTACCTCTATATAGTGTGAGTACCTCTGTATGGATGATATTGTGTATAGTGGGATTACCTCTGTATAGATGATATTGTGTATAGTGTGAGTACCTCTGTATAGGATGATATTGTGTATAGTGCGAGTACCTCTGTATAGGATGATATTGTGTATAGTGCGAGTACCTCTGTATGTATGATATTGTGTATAGTGCGAGTACCTCTGTATAGGATGATATTGTGTATAGTGCGAGTACCTCTGTATAGATGATATTGTGTATAGTGGGATTACCTCTATATAGTGCGAGTACCTCTGTATGGATGATATTGTGTATAGTGCGAGTACCTCTGTATGGATGATATTGTGTATAGTGCGAGTACCTCTGTATGGATGATATTGTGTATAGTGCGAGTACCTCTGTATAGATGATATTGTGTATAGTGGGATTACCTCTATATAGTGCGAGTACCTCTGTATGGATGATATTGTGTATAGTGTGAGTACCTCTGTATAGGATGATATTGTGTATAGTGTGAGTACCTCTGTAGAGGATGATATTGTGTATAGTGTGAGTACCTCTGTATGGATGATATTGTGTATAATTCGAGTACCTCTGTATGGATGATATTGTGTATAGTGCGAGTACCTCTGTATGGATGACATTGTGTATAGTGCGAGTACCTCTGTATAGAATGATATTGTGTATAGTGCGAGTACCTCTGTGTGGATGATATTGTGTATAGTGCGAGTACCTCTGTATAGAATGATATTGTGTATAGTGCGAGTACCTCTGTGTGGATGATATTGTGTATAGTGTGAGTACCTCTGTGTGGAATGATATTGTGTATATTGTGAGTACCTCTGTATAGGATGATATTGTGTATAGTGTGAGTACCTCTGTGTGGATGATATTGTGTATAGTGCGAGTACCTCTGTATAGATGATATTGTGTATAGTGTGAGTACCTCTGTATGGGATGATATTGTGTATAGTGTGTGTACCTCTGTATGGATGATATTGTGTATAGAGCGAGTACCTCTGTATGGATGATATTGTGTATAGTGCGAGTACCTCTGTATAGGATGATATTGTGTATAGTGCGAGTACCTCTGTATGGAATGATATTGTGTATAGTGTGAGTACCTCTGTATAGGATGATATAGTGTATAGTGCGAGTACCTCTGTATGGATGATATTGTGTACAGTGTGAGTACCTCTGTATAGGATGATATTGTGTATAGTGTGAGTACCTCTGTGTGGATGATATTGTGTATACTGCGAGTACCTCTGTATGGATGATATTGTGTATAGTGCGAGTACCTCTGTATATGAAGATATTGTGTATAGTGTGAGTACCTCTGTATAGGATGATATTGTGTATAGTGCGAGTACCTCTGTGTGGATGATATTGTGTATAGTGCGAGTACCTCTGTATAGGATGATATTGTGTATAGTGTGAGTACCTCTGTATGGATGATATTGTGTATACTGCGAGTACCTCTGTATGGATGATATTGTGTATAGTGCGAGTACCTCTGTATGGATGATATTGTGTATAGTGTGAGTACCTCTGTATAGGATGATATTGTGTATAGTGCGAGTACCTCCTTATGGATGATATTGTGTATAGTGCGAGTACCTCTGTATATGAAGATATTGTGTATAGTGTGAGTACCTCTGTATGGATGATATTGTGTATAGTGCGAGTACCTCTGTATGGAATGATATTGTGTATAGTGTGAGTACCTCTGTATGGATGATATTGTGTATAGTGCGAGTACCTCTGTATGGATGATATTTGTATAGTGGCGAGTTACCTCTGTATAGGATGATATTGAGTATTAGTGCGAGGTACCTCTGTGTGGATGATATTGTGTATAGTGCGAGTACCTCTGTATAGGATGATATTGTGTAATAGTGTGAGTACCTCTGTATGGATGATATTGTGTATAGTGCGAGTACCATCTGTATGGATGATATTGTGTATAGTGTGAGTACCTCTGTAGTGATGATATTGTGTATAGATGCGAGTACCTCTGTATGGATGATATTGTGGTATAGTGCGAGTACCTCTGTATAGGATGATATTGTGTATAGTGCGAGTACCTCTGTGTGGGATGATATTGTGTATAGTGCGAGTACCTCTGTATGGATTGATATTGTGTATAGTGTGAGTACCTCTGTATGGATGATATTGTGTATAGTGCGAGTACCTCTGTATAGGATGATATTGTGTATAGTGCGAGTACCTCTGTATAGGATGATATTGTGTATAGTGCGAGTACCTCTGTGTGGATGATATTGTGTATAGTGTGAGTACCTCTGTATAGGATGATATTGTGTATAGTGTGAGTACCTCTGTACAGATGATATTGTGTATAGTGCGAGTACCTCTGTATAGGATGATATTGTGTATAGTGCGAGTACCTCTGTATGGAATGATATTGTGTATAGTGCGAGTACCTCTGTGTGGATGACATTGTGTATAGTGCGAGTACCTCTGTATAGAATGATATTGTGTATAGTGCGAGTACCTCTGTGTGGATGATATTGTGTATAGTGCGAGTACCTCTGTGTGGATGATATTGTGTATAGTGTGAGTACCTCTGTATGGATGATATTGTGTATAGTGTGAGTACCTCTGTATGGAATGATATTGTGTATAGTGGGATTACCTCTGTATGGATGATATTGTGTATAGTGTGAGTACCTCTGTATGGAATGATATTGTGTATAGTGCGAGTACCTCTGTATGGATGATATTGTGTATAGTGCGAGTACCTCTGTATAGGATGATATTGTGTATAGTGTGAGTACCTCTGTATGGAATGATATTGTGTATAGTGCGAGTACCTCTGTGTGGATGATATTGTGTATAGTGCGAGTACCTCTGTGTGGATGATATTGTGTATAGTGCGAGTACCTCTGTGTGGATGATATTGTGTATAGTGTGAGTACCTCTGTATGGATGATATTGTGTATAGTGTGAGTACCTCTGTATGGAATGACATTGTGTATAATGTGAGTACCTCTGTATGGAATGACATTGTGTATAATGTGAGTACCTCTGTGTGGATGATATTGTGTATAGTGCGAGTACCTCTGTATGGAATGATATTGTGTATAGTGCGAGTACCTCTGTGTGGATGATATTGTGTATAGTGTGAGTACCTCTGTATGGAATGATATTGTGTATAGTGCGAGTACCTCTGTATAGATGATATTGTGTATAGTGGGATTACCTCTGTATGGTTGATATTGTGTATAGTGTGAGTACCTCTGTATAGGATGATATTGTGTATAGTGTGAGTACCTCTGTATAGGATGATATTGTGTATAGTGTGAGTACCTCTGTATAGGATGATATTGTGTATAGTGTGAGTACCTCTGTATGGAATGATATTGTGTATAGTGCGAGTACCTCTGTATAGAATGATATTGTGTATAGTGTGAGTACCTCTGTATGGATGATATTGTGTATAGTGTGAGTACCTCTGTATAGGATGATATTGTGTATAGTGTGAGTACCTCTGTATAGAATGATATTGTGTATAGTGCGAGTACCTCTGTATGGATGATATTGTGTATAGTGTGAGTACCTCTGTATAGGATGATATTGTGTATAGTGTGAGTACCTCTGTATAGAATGATATTGTGTACAGTGTGAGTATCTCTGTATAGAATGATATTGTGTATAGTGCGAGTACCTCTGTATAGGATGATATTGTGTATAGTGCGAGTATCTCTGTATAGGATGATATTGTGTATAGTGCGAGTACCTCTGTATGGATGATATTGTGTATAGTGCGAGTACCTCTGTATAGAATGATATTGTGTATAGTGCGAGTACCTCTGTATAGAATGATATTGTGTATAGTGCGAGTACCTCTGTATGGATGATATTGTGTATAGTGTGAGTACCTCTTTATATGATGATATTGTGTATAGTGTGAGTACCTCTGTATAGGATGATATTGTGTATAGTGTGAGTACCTCTGTATAGGATGATATTGTGTATAGTGCGAGTACCTCTGTACAGATGATATTGTGTATAGTGCGAGTACCTCTGTATGGATGATATTGTGTATAGTGTGAGTATCTCTGTATAGGATGATATTGTGTATAGTGCGAGTACCTCTGTATGGATGATATTGTGTATAGTGGGATTACCTCTGTATATGAAGATATTGTGTATAGTGTGAGTACCTCTGTATGGATGATATTGTGTATAGTGTGAGTACCTCTGTATGGATGATATTGTGTATAGTGTGAGTACCTCTGTATGGATGATATTGTGTACAGTGTGAGTACCTCTGTATAGGATGATATTGTGTATAGTGCGAGTACCTCTGTATAGATGATATTGTGTATAGTGGGATTACCTCTATATAGTGTGAGTACCTCTGTATGGATGATATTGTGTATAGTGGGATTACCTCTGTATAGATGATATTGTGTATAGTGCGAGTACCTCTGTATTGTGTATAGTGCGAGTACCTCTGTATAGGATTATACTGTGCAGAGTCTGAGTACCTCTATATAGTGCGAGTACCTCTGTATGGATGATATTGTGTATAGTGGGATTACCTCTATATAGTGCGAGTACCTCTGTGTGGATGATATTGTGTATAGTGGGATTACCTCTATATAGTGTGAGTACCTCTGTATAGGATGATATTGTGTATAGTGCGAGTACCTCTGTACAGATGATATTGTGTATAGTGGGATTACCTCTGTATAGGATGATATTGTGTATAGTGTGAGTACCTCTGTATAGGATGATATTGTGTATAGTGTGAGTACCTCTGTATAGGATGATATTGTGTATAGTGCGAGTACCTCTGTATAGGATAATATTGTGTATAGTGTGAGTACCTCTGTATAGGATGATATTGTGTATAGTGCGAGTA
>CM050170.1:184856736-185216397 GCA_027410445.1 Discoglossus pictus | reverse complement strand
TATATATATATACACACTGTATATAGAGTAAGCTTTCCATATTATATACACTTTCCTTGCATGTTTTGCATGCTCTATGTTTAGCACATCTGGCCCCATATCCCTATTTTATACAATTACACCCTTTTAGGGCCACAGGATCCGATACACTAAGCACTATTCACTGTAATGTGGGAGGGGGCTCTTGCTTTAATAGCAGCAGACATTTTGCCTTTGTTCCTAACAATATTAGAAACCTGGGAATAACAGGAGGAAACATGGCTTCATATAAGATCTCTATTCTGCAACTTTGAAACCTGCAGCGCTAAATAGAGGAGTAAACCAGTAAAGTCGTAAGACTTCCCTCAAGCTACAGGCAGTCTAGCAGTCGTAGATGGAAGCTCCTATGACACAAGCAGAATCTGCTTTCTCTAAAATGATGTTTATGCTCATGGCTTGCACCGCTGTTAGTTTGTTACATACTTCACAAATCACATATATAGTTGTGAGCGTACGAGTTGTTGCTAACGCTGCGGGCTCGCGTAGCGAGCCCGCGGCCCTCGCGAAGCGAGGGCCCGCGGGCTCGCTACGCGAGTCGCGGCCCTCGCGTAGCGAGGGCCGCGGCTCGCGCAGCGAGCCGAGGCCCTCGCGAAGCGAGGGCACTGCCCGAGGGTCTCAGTTGCTGGCATGGAGCGCCGAAGGCGCTCCATGCCAGCAACTGAGGACCCTCGCGAAGCGAGGGCCTCAGTTGCTGGCATGGAGCGCCGTAGGCGCTCCATGCCAGCATCTGAGGACCTCGCAAAGCGAGGGCCGCAGTTGCTGGCATGGAGCGCCGAAGGCGCTCCTTGCCAGCAACTGCGACCCTCGCAAACTTCACGTCGCAACCCAAACAGTACGACACACACATTACGACACTCGCAAACAACATACGATACACGTTCACACACATTACGGACTCGCAACACTCGGACGCAACTCGCGAACATTAGAAAATGTCAAACACAATACATACACACACCACATACATAAAAAACTTACCTACACCAAGAGGGAGCACCCAGCACCTCAAAAATACAACTTACACCTCGATTTTACTTCAAATAAAACAGTTTAAACACTAAAAAAAAAACGAAGCGAGAGAAAAAATGGCCGCCGAACAAAACGAAAACGAGGCTACAGCACTCTAAACTCGCAAAACACCACAAGAAACTCGCAAAACACCACAAAACAACTACGGATATTCCGATACAAACGTATAACACACATTACTCGCCATTTCGCGCCAATGCGGAAGTACACGACTACGCTAACGGTTTGGTCTCGCGCACGCACAGTGTTACACTGCACACATTCAGCACGCTTACACAGCAGATCCACACCACTAATGCTGCAGCAACATCAAAACACATTCACAGCTCTTCCACACAATGCTTTAAAATAGGTAAAGTATATTCATTTATTAATGTATTATATATTTCATTATTACACACTAAACAGCATTAGCTACCTTACAATTTCATTGCCGTCATTTTTTGACGGGCAATTCGCTAGTATGTAATGTTTTCCACAAACTTCACTGGTGATTTAAGGAGTGAACACACACAGATATTGTATAAGCAAAACAACTTGGGATTGACTCCGACCCTGGAGATGTCATGTCAGCAATCTGCAGCGAGAATGAGCCGGTCATTAGGATGCAATGCCTGTAATTATCAGGGTCAGAGGTCATATCCTGCCTTGACCACCAGGACATTGTGTCCTGAGGCAGAATCATCACGTGTCTGTGCGGCAGAGCCACAATCCAAAAAGTGATAAAATACCACATAGGATACAGTTTCAAATTCAAATATAGTATAAATATAGTTTAGAATATATATATCTACATGTGTAAGTAAATATATATACCCAAAGACTGTAATAAAATCAAAAGGTGCTTCAACAAAGTATTAGTTTAAGGGTGTGCATACTTATGCAACCATATTATTTTATTTTTATATTTTTTCCTTCCTCTACCTAAAAGATTTCAGTTTGTTTTTAAATTGAGTTGTACAGTTTATAGGTCACATTAAAGGTGGAAAAAGTTCTGAAATGATTTATCTTTGTCTCATTTTTTTACAGCACAGAAACCTGACATTTTAACAGGGGTGTGTAGACTTTTTATATCCACTGTATATATGTGTGTGTCTGATTTTGTGCACATTTAAGCATGGAATAAGCTGTTTGCACGTGTATTTTTAATGTTAATTAATGGTGAACTAAACAATAGGTTTAACATAAAAAATTGCTTACACTGGCCTTTTAAGTTACCTCCTTCTGCATCAATAAAGATCTTTTTTTTTAAATGGACCACTTACGACTTCTTTTTCTTTCAATCTAAATTATGGAATATGGCAGCTATTAATCTCTTAGGGCCTCATTCAATTGCAATTTGGCCAATTGAATAGGGCTCTAAATAAGCACATAACATATTTTTTTAAATACGTTTTTAGTTAGTAAGCATCTATCCAAAAGCAAGGTTTTCACTAACTAAAAATTTCTTAAAAAACAATATGCTATGTGCTTATTTAGAGCCCTATTCAATTGGCCAAATTGCAATTGAATGAGGGCCTTAGGGTCTAATGCAGAGGTAGGCATGTTGGGTCCTAGAGGGCCGCACAGAGGCCTGGACTTCAGGATTTGAGTCAATCAGGATGACTGAAGAAGTGACTGACTCGACTTTGCACAGCAGGGATATCCTCAAATCCAGGCCTGGTGTAACTTGCACACCCCTTGTGTAATGTGATCAGTCAGTGACAATAAAGTTGCCTTTTTCCCCAAAAATTAATTAATCAGTAAATTAAATAATGTATCAGGCACTTTTCAGCCTGGATTTGGTTTTATACTGGGGAGGGTCTCCGGTGACCCTTTGTCCAGATAATAATATTCCGTCCCAGTCCATGCAGTACATTAGGGGCTTATGGTGTTGAGTTGCAGTAAGTCTTATTTTGGCTCATTACTGAGCGTGTCCAGGTCTGGGGTGAGATCATTACTCTTAGGATCTGTCACTAGAGGTGAGTTTGTTGTAACTGAGGATGAATTATATTGTGAGACATATCCTATAATTGGAGGTTACAGACGTCTCCGAAGGTGACCGATTGTCTGAAGGTTGTTGTGGCCTCAATAATCCTGTTACTTTAAAGGGATATCCAAGTTTCATGGATTAATACATTTCTGCACGTAGGCAAAAAGCAGCCTTTATGTATGCAGCACATCTCATAAAACATTATATTTTTATTATTATCTAAAAGTCCCTTTAATGATGATGTTGACACCTCTGGGGGGTGTCTACACAGGCCCCTGATCCCCCCCCAATCAGCATGCAGCATCAGGGGGGCAATATTAACCCACTATTTACCTGCTGTTGCTTGCTCAGTCAATCTCCTTGCAGCTTTCTGTCTGTATGTCAGCAGCAATACATAGCACATATCAGTGATACACTACATATCCCAGGCTGCAATGCAGCACAAACAGGAACCCAGAGTTAATTCCAAAGTTTCAGCTAACCTGATTGGCCAAAACAAATAATAATTTAGCCTGGGTTTGGAGGGTTTAAACCCTGATTCGCAACTGTCAGAAATTACAAGAGATTTTGCTAACTTCAATGTAAGTGTTTAAATGTTTATTTGGGGATTTTTTCATGCACTACTAATTATCCTCTATCAGATGCATTTATGATCCAGCAAACTTAAATATGCCTTTTAACTTTGGGACTAATAAAGGGAAGGGGGGGGCTTCCTCACCTGGCTCCCATATTCTTGTTAAAGTGGCTATCTTAAGTTAATTTCATTTTAAACAACAGCAGTTTTTTATAGTAAATAATTTCTGAAATATTTGGCATGGCTTTTTCTGCTCCTGTATGCTAATGTGAGGCTCAGCACTTGATAATAGTGGAGAGGGATCTGACTGCCAGATAACATTGTAGGTATTTATTTCGACCGCTACAGAGACAGACAAGCAGACTGTACATGCTACAGAATTTCAGATAAGATTTAATTTAAATTTTCCATTATTTAGCAGCCAGTAAGCCTTTCTGATCCACCCACAAATATTCCAATCATTTGTCAATGAGACATCATTGCCTTAAGTACACGATTAGTCCCAGAGGATTCTGTGCAGTCAGCTAATCAGAAAAATGTTGAGGCATGCTCAGATCCAGGTAATTGTACGGAAGATAGTGGATACAATACCTCAGGTTTTACTCATGTAATTACGGTAATCATGGCTCATTAACAAAAGATCAGAATCTTCATTTGTAGGAGGATCAGAAAGGCTGACTGATGGCTAAATATTGCAGACTTCAGTTTTAGTTTACTGTAGGAAAATCCATTGATAAATAACTTTTTATTACCAGGGCCAACGTACAATGGATATAAAGGAGTGAGAGTGGTGAGGGGAGGTGCTTGGTGGATATAAATGGGTGAAGGGGGTGAGAGGAGGTGACAGGATAAACCAAACAAAAAACAGGTATAAAATATAAGGGCTGGATATAAGTATACATATATATAACTGTGACGATGAACTGTAGGGCACACATTCTCTTGCCCCCCTTCCGTCACTACAAACCTCCCCGGTATCGTTCTTCATCCCCTTTGCAGAGCATTGAAGAATATCACATCCCCCCCTGCAGTGATGGCTCAGGACACATCAGGCAAAATGTTCTACTATTATTCTCATAATACTAGTCGTTTACTTGTCATAAATGACGATATAATATTACATGTGTCTCCCTCCCCCTCTCCTGTGTTTCTTCCCCTTCTCCCTCCCCTGTGTCTCTTTCCCCCCTCTCCCTCCCCTGTGTCTCTTCCCCATCTCCCTCCCCTGTGTCTCTTCCCCATCTCCCTCCCGTGTCTCTTCCCCCCCTCTCCCTCCCCTGTGTCTCTTCCCCATCTCCCTGTGTCTCTTCCCCCCTCTCCCTCCCCTGTGTCTCTTTCCCCCTTCTCCCTCCCCTGTGTCTCTTTCCCCCTCTCCCTCCCCCATGTCTCTTTCCTATCTCCCTGTGTCTCTTTCCCCCTCTCCCTCCCCTGTGTCTCTTTCCCCTTCTCCCTCCCCTGTGTCTCTCCCCCCTCCCCTGTGTCTCTTCCCCCCTCTCCCTCCCCTGTGTCTCTTCCCCCCTCCCCTGTGTCTCTTTCCCCCTCTCCCTCCCCTGTGTCTCTTCCCCCTCCCCTGTGTCTCTTTCCCCCTCTCCCTCCCCTGTGTCTCTTCCCCCCTCCCCTGTGTCTCTTTCCCCCTCTCCCTCCCCTGTGTCTCTTCCCCCCTCTCCCTCCCCTGTGTCTCTTCCCCCTCCCCTGTGTCTCTTTCCCCCTCTCCCTCCCCTGTATCTCTTTCCCCCTTCTCCCTCCCCTGTGTCTCTTTCCCCCTCCCCTGTGTCTCTTTCCCCCTCTCCCTCCCCTGTGTCTCTTCCCCCCTCCCCTGTGTCTCTTTCCCCCTCTCCCTCCCCTGTGTCTATTCCCCCCTCTACCTCCCCTATGTCTCTTCCCCCCGTCTTCCTCCCCTGTTTCTCTTTCCACCGTCTCCCTCAGCTGTGTCTCTTCCCCCCTCCCCTGTGTCTCTTTCCCCCTTCTCCCTCCCCTGTGTCTCTTTCCACCTCTTCCTCCCCTGTGTCTCTTCCCCCCTCTCCCTCCCCTATGTTTCTTCCCCCCGTCTTCCTCCCCTGTGTCTCTTTCCCCCGTCTCCCTCCCCTGTGTCTCTTTCCCCATCTCCCTCCTGTGTGTCTCTTCCCCATCTCCCTCCCCTGTGTCTCTTCCCCCCATGTGTCTCTTCCCCCCGTCTCCCTCCCCTATGTCTCTTCCCCCTCTCCCTCCCCTGTGTCTCTTCCCCCCGTCTCCCTCCCCTGTGTCTCTTTCCCCCGTCTCCCTCCCCTGTGTCTCTTTCCCCATCTCCGTCCTGTGTGTCTCTTTCCCCATCTCCCTCCTGTGTGTCTCTTCCCCATCTCCCTCCCCTGTGTCTCTTTCCTCCCCAGTGACTCTTTCCCCCCTCTCCCTTCCCATATGTCTCTTTCCCCCTCCTCTGTATCTTTTCCCCCTCTCCCTCCCCCATGTATCTTTCCCCCCTCTCCCTCCCTGTGTCTCTTCCCCCCTCTCCCTCCCCTGTGTCTCTTCCTCCCCCTCTCCCTCCCATGTCTCTTTCCCCCTCTCCCTCCCCTGTGTCTCTTCCCCATCTCCCTCCCCTGTGTCTCTTCCCCCTCTCCCTCCCCTTTGTCTCTTTCCTCCTGTGTCTCTTTTCCCCCTCTCCCTCCCCTGTGTCTCTTTCCCCCCCTCTCCCTCCCCTGTGTCTCTTCCCCATCTCCCTCCCCTGTCTCTTCCCCCTCTCCCTCCCCTTTGTCTCTTTCCTCCTGTGTCTCTTTTCCCCCTCTCCCTCCCCTGTGTCTCTTTCCCCCCTCTCCCTCCCCTGTGTCTCTTTCCCCCTCCCCTGTATCTTTTTCCCCCTCTCCCTCCCCATGTATCTTTTCCCCCCTCTCCCTCCCTGTGTCTCTTCCCCCCTCTCCCTCCCCTGTGTCTCTTCCTCCCCCTCTCCCTCCCATGTCTCTTTCCCCCTCTCCCTCCCCTGTGTCTCTTCCCCATCTCCCTCCCCTGTGTCTCTTCCCCCTCTCCCTCCCCTTTGTCTCTTTCCTCCTGTGTCTCTTTTCCCCCTCTCCCTCCCCTGTGTCTCTTTCCCCCCTCTCCCTCCCCTGTGTCTCTTCCCCATCTCCCTCCCCTGTCTCTTCCCCCTCTCCCTCCCCTTTGTCTCTTTCCTCCTGTGTCTCTTTTCCCCCTCTCCCTCCCCTGTGTCTCTTTCCCCCTCCCCTGTATCTTTTCCCCCCTCTCCCTCCCCATGTATCTTTTCCCCCCTCTCCCTCCCCTGTGTCTCTTCCCCCCTCTCCCTCCCATGTGTCTCCCCCCTCCCTCCCCTTTGTCTCTTCCCCCCTCTCTCCCTCCCCTGTGTCTCTTTCCCCATCTCCCTCCTCTGTGTCTTTTCTCCCTCACCCTCCCCTGTGTCTTTCCCCCCTCTTCCTCCCCTCTTCCTCCCCTGTGCCACTCCCCCCTCTCCCTCCCCTGTGCCCCTCCCCCTCCCCTGTGTCTTTTCCACCCCTCTCCCTCCCCTGTGTCTCTTCCCTCCTCTCCCTCCCCTGTGTCTCTTCCCCATCTCCCTCCCCTGTGTCTCTTTCCTCCCCTGTGACTCTTTCCTCCCCCCCCCCTCTCATTCCCATTGTGGGTGGGGGCTTCAAAGGCAACAACTGCAATACCTACAATTACCTATTACCAATTTGAGATCCATCTTCTCCATGGTTTTCACACCTCCACCTCTATATAATGTTCCATCACTGTTTTGTTGAGTTCTATGTCCCTTAACTAAGATAAAGAGCTACATAACTAAATCTTTTCTGTTTTCCCTTTAATAACACTGACACACAGCAGTGTAAGCACATATAGTGGGCTCCATATCCAATCTACCTAGGAACACAAATAACCACCACCTGCCAGTAGTGTGTAAAACAATCCATAAAGAACATAAAGTGATTTCTTGAGAATAAAAGCTAAGGTATGTTTTATTGGCCGCACTTTATTTGTACACGGTGTTACAATGTCGCCTGTCAGTGCTCTTTATAGAATACTTTTTCCCATGACTGCGTCTCTTTGCACAGTTGTACATGAGCGCCCAGCTATTCTTGTCATTGTATAGACGTGAGAATCACATACAAAGCCGAGTCAAGGTGAAGCCAGTGATTTGTTATTCATTAGGGCCTTGTCTGGTGCTCGCCCCAAATCTATTCAGCAACGTACACAATGTGTAGATATTCTATACAATGCCTGTAACTTATTTACTACGGACCCCCAGCCTCATTCTCTTCTGAGCCCCCCTGAGCAGCTCTGCATTGGGAGGAAGCGGCTCTGACATCACAGACGGAGACAAATAAATAAATAAATAAATATATGCAAGGCTGCTACAAAAAGGGAAAACAATCATTCAGTTTGTGCAAATGTTCAGGAAAGTCCTGGTGACCTCACCGATTTCAAACATTTTTTTTTTAAAGAAGTTGGGTATTTTAGCCTGCATTTTAAACATTACAGAATGAAAAGAGTGATCTGGTAATTAGAAATCTTACACTAAAAGAGATTAAACACATATAAGCCACAGAGAGATATGATTGTCTCTCCTCAACCTGTAAAATAATACAATAAAAAAATATATATATATCACTATAATAGTTGTTGGTTTTACAAATGCAATGGCGGTCCCGCTTTTCCCGTGGGACTTAGGCTGCAATGAGCCACGAAGGCAATCATTGCAGGACTCGCAATGAGCGCCGCAGGCGCTCTTTGCCAGCGGCGCAGGACTTAGGACCGAAACATGTAGTGTCTGAATCACGCAACTGGAAACGCAAGCCCCGTAGGTCATAGGAACGAAACACGTGAAACTCCCGAACCACGCAACTGGAAAGACCACCAAAACCCCACAATTATGCCTCAAATTCACTTCCACACTCACAGACAGCACATGGGGAGAGCCAGGGAGCCCTGTGAGTGAGCTTGCAAGTTATTTTGAGGCATATTTGATGTTTGAGGAAAAAAATGGCGGCCGATAAAATGTAAACAGAATGAAAAGGAGCCTGAAGCCAGTAACACTTAATCCAAGACAGTAACTCTAATCGAGAGCCCCCTAAACTACACAGGGGGGTGTTCGTAATGAGCGCCAAAGGCGCTCACCGCGGAGCTTGCTATGATCGCCAAAGGTGCTCAGAGGGGTATTGTGTGGCAAACAGCATTGCCAGGTCTACAATTTTACTCCCGTCATTTTTGATGGGCAATTTCCTAGTATTAATATATTTATACACATAGATAGATAGATAGATAGATAGATAGATAGTTTTTTTTTTCTTTCCTGCAATATGTGGAACTTTTAAATAAATGATAGAAAATAAAGAATATTTATCTGTGAAAGAGATCCCTCATCTCTGACTTGGGCATCGACTGGTTAATGATAATGTCATCTCGCTCTGTCTTTATCACTAGCACCCTGGGGATAATCTAATTATCTATATTTCCACCCCACAAGCCTACAACAAATTGCCCCCGGTCTGTATTCCCATTCATAGCACCAACATACGCTGCAGCGCCGCACAATGAGGGTCAATAAATGTAATGTACGTCAGCGATGCTCATTCATGCAAACGCGGGAGCTTGCACTCTATAGGCCGATGCATGTCCCTCTGGCAGGAAAAGGGTTAAAGGCTGGAGTTGTGCCACCCAGGATTGATTATAATAATGTATTACGTCCTCCCTTTGTCACTCTCATGAATGGTCCCTTTAAGATTTTTTTAAGTCTTTTGTTGATGAGGTTTTTTTTTTTTCTTGAGGGATGGAGGAGGGGGCTCAAGGGGGGTAGCAGGTGGCAAGTCAGTGAGGGGCTGTTTGTGCCGCTGACAATCTTTTATTAGCCCCCAGTGAGGAAATGTGGTGGTCGGGGAATTTTTTTCCTAAAAAGTTACAAAATAATCCGGCCAATGTTTGCTAACAAAGTATCGGAGCGAATCGGCTAACGCCAGATCCTCGCGGACCGACGGCCACAAAGACCCCCAGGTTACCTAATAATATATCATCCATTGTATGGGATAATGAGGAACGCCATTATAATAAGAGCTCCTTGGTGTTGTAAAGTGGGAGGAAGCCATATATACCATATATATACTGGCAATATAATGCACTATTAGGGTCTCTGTCACCACAACAAGGACGTTGATTTAAATGTAAAGAGCCTTAAAAATGGTCTATACATTGTACTATCAGTTTTCTTCTATAGTAAATAATTTCTGAAATATTCTGAATGCGCTGCTCAGAGTGCTTGATAAGTGCGAGAGAGGGGTCTAACTGCTAGATAACGCTGCAGGTCTTTTTTGGCCACTACAGAAGCAGACAAGCAGACTCTGCTCATAATTAGTCAAAGTAGCTAATTAATATGTATGAGCTCATTTGCATATAAATGCAGCAACATGGCTCATAAATGGATGACACAACATGTAGCCAGTATTTCATGCTCTTTAAGAATAACCTAAAAAGCAGGGTCCCTTTAAATATTGCGCACAGCTGATATGGATGTAATGCCAAATACAGACATGTGTCCTGCAGAGCTGACACTCTAAACTTCTGTCTCTCTTCTGAGTTTTGAGGGAAAACAAGAGAACCTGGGACATGGTCAGGGCTGGAAACAGGGGCTTGTCCTTAAATGTGGGTCTTTCCTTGAAAACAGGGACATTTGGGGAGGCTGAGGGACAGGGGGTCTACTTGGAAAAGGACGGATAGATATAAACTGAACGTAAATCAGCTAGCGGTGCTGTATGTCTGATAAGAAATGCTGATTTATTGTCACTTTCCCAGGCTCCCTCCCTCATTACAAGACAGATAAACAGATGGGGTCTTGGATCTTAGAGATTCATGGGCTGCTCCTTGAGACCTTGTCTGGTTCTTAGTGAGAAAGATGGACGATCAGAGAGACATAAAACCATTCACTGGGCTTCACAAAGAAAACTACATTTGACAGCCAATGAGAACCAATATTATGTCTACCGGAAGGATGTTCCACTTATCTACCACCCTTACTGGGAAGTGGCGCATGTGGCTACTCCTCTAAAACCTCCTAACTTCAAATCATGACCTCTTGTTCTCATATTAAATGGGACATGGAAGGTTCCTGGATAGTATGTATATAATATCCCTGTGTATCTATTTAATTTTATTATGACGTGCTTATATGCTCTGTTACATGTTTACTTTTATTTACTTTATTTTATTAAAAAGTGATTATAAGCTCTGTTTTTACTGGCTAAAATCAAACAAATAGTCCCTGTATGGGTCTGCCCTATGCATTCCATGAAGATACAGACTCTACTCATATTAACCAATCAGTGACCATCTCTCAGGAACATTCTGTAACATGCTGCTGAGACGTGGTCCCTGATAGGCTACGACACTACACTGTACATTCTCCCCTACAGGATCTATATCTACATATGTTGCAGTGGGCAGACCCATACAGGGACTATTTGATTTTAGACAGTAAAAACAGAGCTTATAATCACTTCTTAATAAAATAAAGTAAATACAAGTAAACCTATACACAGAGATATTATATACATAGAAACACCCAGATTACATTGGAACGTCAGAGTTCCAGCCCCCAGCGGGGTCACTTCTCCTGAGACGCTATTCGACACCCAGGACGAGGGGGAAGTCTTCATATTCATCAGGCTTGTATTCCCACTAGGGACGGGGCAATGGGGTCCACTTCAGGTCTTCACTGTACCCTACACCAGGGATAGGCAAGTTGTGTCCTGGAGGGCCACACATAGACCAGGATTTGAGGATATCATAATTGCGTACAGGTGACACTATCGCTTCTTCAGTCCTGATTGACCCACCTGTGCACAGAAAGGAATCTCTGAAATCTAGGCCTGTGTGGCAGGTGTACCCCTGCAAGTAAAAACACACACCTAAGCATCTCCACCGATGTGTACATTACCATATCCAGACCCTGCAGGTACCTGCTCGGGTGTCTCTGCTCCTCGCACCTGTCCCACTTCTGACACCACTCACTGCTCACAGCTTTTACCTCAGATCTATTTTTCGTGCCCTAAAGTTGAAGAGAAATGGAATATTATTGAATATTTCATAAAAAAATGTTTTTTCGCAATTTTAGTGCATAAAGACGGCGTGTGGAAATACAGGAGGTCCCGGGGACCCCGACCCACAGAGTAAAGGACCAAAGAACGCGCTCCGAGGGTGGTCTGTACGAGTCTCAATAGGTTCTGTATCCTATTATTACAGTACAGGAGTAGTATTATTATAGTATTACATTGTGTTATTATTACCACATAGGAGCCATTATAGTATTGTTGTTATTATTATTCATTCAGGATCCAAGTTATACATTTGTTGTATAGTCATGTCCGACTCTCCGTGACCCTATGGACTACAGCATGCCAGGAACATCTTGCTAATCTTTAAGATTTTTTAGGTTTCTTGACAAAGATACTGCAGTGGGTTGCCAGTTCATTCACCAGTGGACAGTGATTTGTATGACCTCTGCTATAACCTGCCCATCATGGTTGACCCTACATGGCATAGCTCACAGCTTCATTGAAGTACAGTTCTGTGTTTACACCAGTGGAGGAGAGCATTGATTCAATCTGCATACTGCAATATTCATGTTTATTATCTATTAGCGACTTGCCCATCAAAAAATGACGTCAATAAAACTTGAAGCCTGGCAATGCTGCTTGCCACACAATGCGAGGCTATGGCCCCTCTGAGCACCTTCGGCGCTCATCGCGAACAGCAATTTTCCTGTTTTGCAATAATCACCTTCGGCGCTCATCGCGAGCGACACAAAGAGCACCTTCGGTGCTCATTGCATGCGTCTCCCCCTGTGTACTTTATAGGCTTCGCACTTGAACACCTTTGGCGCTTATCGCGAGCCCCTGTGATGAGCACCTTCGGCGCTCATTGCAAGCCTGCCCCCCGTGTAGTTTATGGGCATCGCAATGAGTATTACTGCCTTGGGTTAAATGTTACTGGCTTGCATTAAGTCTTACTGCTTAGGGCTCGTTTTACATCCTTCTGCCTCATTTTCTTTGTTAGGTTTTTTCTGCAGCCATTTTTTTTCTCGCTTAGGCGATTTTCGATCTTAAAAAAATGCCAAATATGCCTCAAATTAACTTGCAACCTCATTCACAGGCTCCCTGGCTCTCCCCCTGTGCTGTGTGTGTAAGTTAATTGGAGGCATATTTGTTTGTTTTTTTTTGTGTTTTTCAAGTTCCGAGGTTCGGCCGTAAAATTCATAATTTATGAGAGGTCCCGCAAATTTTCAGAGGTCCACAATCTATTGCAAGTTCTACGGGCCTCCCAATGAGCGCCTGTGGAGCTCATTGCGAGCCCTGCAATGGAGCGCCTTCAGCGCTCATTGTAGCTGTCCCGCGGGCCTCGCGATGAGCGCCTGTGGCGCTCATCATCCCTGCAATGAGTCCCTTCGGTGTTAATTGCAGCCAAGTCCTGCGGCTCTCATCTCCATCCTTGCAATGAGCGCCAAAGGCGATTATTTCAGCTAAGTCCCACGGGCTCCACCCCCGCAACTGCGTCCCTCACTTCGCGTGACGACAACTCCATTCTTCAGGTGCAGCTTTCCTGGGGGTGATAATGTCCCTTTAAAGAGGTATCAAAATATATATTTTTTTCTTTTTTGCACGTGAAGGAGTTATTTGTAAGTTATATGTTTTCTTATGTCAAATAACGCTCTCAGAGCACAATAAATGCTTACCAGTCCGGGGTATAAAGGCTTGGCCCTGTCAGCCAATGAGCAGTGATATAGCTGTAGGAGTCATTCAATGTTCTTGATAGTTTAAACAGATTTTACTTAAATAGAGATGGGACATGCCGGGCTTTAGTATTAAAATAAAGTGTTTGCATTTAACCTTCCAAACAGTCCCTGCAAAGCTCCGTTCCCAGCAGCCTTGTGCATACAGTGCTTCTATTGGTAATAGATGGACTAACCAATCACAGACTGTCTCTCATTCACATTTCAAAACATGCTGCTAAGAAACCGTTTTTGATTGGCTAGTACATCTAGAACCAGTAGACGCATTGTGTGCATGAGCTGCTGGGGGCAGACCTCTGCAGGGACTATTTGGCGTGAGTAAAAAGAGAACTTGATAATAAAACGATGATTCGATTTGGAAACACACACTTAGGTAGTTTTATTTTAATATTAAAAACAAGGAACCTTCCGTATCCCTTTAAGCTGTGATGCAGCCTGTCCGCTTTCACATTGCATACAATTCGGGTCACTTGAGGGGTGACGGGCAGATTCCAGATCGGTTCAGACTTGAAACTATATGCAAAGTTGAAATGATATCCTACCACACAACATAAACAGAATAGTGAATATTTTTCACATCAAAAATTACTTTTGTCATATTTAAACCAGGGTCTGAAACGTTAATAAATAAAAGAGTAAAAAAAAAAATGAAATAAAATACTAATAAAAAACACAATAATAATGAATAAAAATAAAATTATAGTATAAATCATATAATAAAAAAAAATAAAAATGTGTTTCTTGTCTCTTTGATGCACACGATGCATTCCCATGCCAGTTATTCACCCTCATAAGTCTAATGCCAAACCCCCTACCCACCACTCTGCCCGGGCACCTGACTGCTGACCCTCCACAGCACTTTCATCCCATCCTGGCGAGGGCCACCCACGTACAACTGTACTACCCCACCTTAAACCATTAACACAATTCACTCTTTCATTGCCAGAGGGAATTCCAGACGTGTGTTATTGCAACACAAGAGATAAATAACCAAAGCTGCACCTTGGGGGGTTCCAAGAGGTTCATGTCAGGAAGATGAATATACAAACATGGAGAATAAAACACACACATAATAAATGAACAATTAGCTTGCCCTCTGTCCTATCTTTTCTCCCTCCTGTTCCCTGCACCCTCCCAATTTGTAACTCGTTGGGTGGTCCCCACCCCCCACCTTTTCTTCCTCAAACACAATTAACCATTTAAACCTAACAGAAAGCACTGATTACATTGTGTCACTGCTGAGGGGAAGTGGGGGAGGAGGTGGAGAGGGTGGAGGGGTCTGAGATAGAGATGAGAGAGGGTGTGAGAGAGGTGACAGGCGGCAGAGGAGGGGGCACAGCTTCCGTTTACCCAAAACAATAAAAGCACACAAAAAATGATATATGTATTTACAGATTTACCAGTTTTTAGTATTGATAATCCTTTTATGGATTGTGCTTATTAAAATTGTTACTTTTTCAGGTTTCATTAACGAGTTAATAACAAAATCCAGTTGATTGGTCTCCAAATGATTCATTCTTCAGTTGGTTCTCAAAAAACATATAATCAGCAGCCAATTAAGAATTAATCAACAAAAAATTACCTGGGATTGAATAGTTATTGAGATTGAAAAAAAGACGTTTAGCCCATCAAGTTCAACCTTTTAAGATCTCCTCTGATCTGCAGTATGCGGATTAGGTGATCATTGATCCAATTTTGCAACATCTTGATACACCCTGCAGAATTCAGTAAAAAAAAGCCAAAAATATATCATGATGGTTAGGTGACCACTAGAGTGATGATTATGTCCCCCTCATCCTCTAGTAAATTAAGAGTTTACTAGAGGATGAGGCTGCTGCCGTTAGCAGAGGGCCCCAACCTGCTGTGGACCTGGTGCTTTGCATGTGCTGCACCAACAGTAATATTACAAGGATCAGAGTTACTAATAAAGGATAATAATAATAATATGAGATTAAAGAACATTGAACTTGATGGTCTAAGTCTCTCTCACCCACAATTACAGAAAATCAACATTAAAAGGAGACAAAAAAGCTGCAACTCTCACAACCTAGAAATCAAAAGCAGGTGTGGTTTAGCTGTTCAGCCGTGTCAGATTCTCCGTGACCCTATGGACTGCAGCATGCAAGGCACATCTCCTGCCCCTTTGAGCTCACTGAAGGTCAAGTTCACTGCTTCAATTATCTATCCATCAGTTGTCCCCTTCCACAAGTCCCTTCAATCTTTCACAGCATCAGAGTCTTATTTGTGGAATCCGGTCTTCTCATGATATGGCCAAAATGTTTGAGCTTCAGCCACATGATCAAATCTTCCAGTGAACAGTTTGGCTTAATTTCCTGTAGTGATTGGATGTTCTTGCAGTCCAAGGGACTCTATGAAGTTTTCTCCAACTGGGACTAGATATAAGTAATGGGGTAGAAAGTGTAGAGGGTATAAGGGATGAATTAACAACTCATTGGGGAGGAGATGGGGGGAGGGGTAGTATAGTCAATAGGGAGGTATTACTAAGTAACTCAAGTACAGTGGCAGGCACTTCAGAACTACAGACTAACATAAGGTGTATGCTTGCTAATGCCAGAAGCTTGTCAGGAAAAATGGGAGAGTTAGAATTATTAGCAATTAATGAAAAATGGTATTTAATAGGCATTACCGAAACGTGGTGGGATGATTCTCATGACTGGACTGTTAATCTGGATGGTTATAACCTATTTAGGAAAGATAGAGGCAATGGTAAAAGAGGAGGGGCCATAGCCTTGCATTGTGTGTTAAGCCTATAGTCAGAAGATATATATGGCGGACCTAGTGATAAAGTTCAATGTTTGTGGATAGAATTAAATAACGGAGCAGCAAATTCCGAAAGAATATTAGTAGGAGTATGCTATAAACCCCCAAATATAGCTGAAAGTGAGGAAATACAATTATTGTTACAGATTGGAAATGCAGCTAAGCATGGGTAAGTTCTAATAATGGGAGATTTTAATTACCCTGAAATAAACTGGATAAATGAGACCAGCAGTTCAGCTAAGGGGAGCAGGTTCTTGAGTACACTCAGGGATCATTATCTGGCCCAGGTTATACAAGAGCCTACTAGAAATGAAGCTATCTTAGATTTACTCATCACAAATAATATTGATATAGTATCAAATGTTGAAATAGGGCATCCGTTGGGAAACCGTGATCACAACACAGTCTCGTTTGAGATTGAATAAAAAAATAAAATAAATTTAAGGGGCCAACAAAAACTCTTAATTTTAAAAGGGCAGATTTTAAACGGTCTAAGGGCAGCAATACAAAGTATAGACTGGGACAGAGAACTGATAGGTAAAAACACTGAACATAAATGGACAACATTTAAATCCTTACTAATTAACAATGGTTTAAAGATCAAGATACGGAGTAAAAAACAAGCATTTAAATGATACAAACAGAGACTGCTTTACAGGAATACCAGGAAATCAACAAGGCAGCAAAAGCGCTTTTAGACTGGCTAAAATAGAAAATGAAAAATTGCAAAAGAGAGTAAGATTAACCCTAAAATATTTTTTACGAATATTAATGGGACGAAGGCGAGGAAGGAAGCTATAGGAACATTACAATGTGACACAGGCTGTCTGATAATTAGTGACCAGGAAAAGGCAGATGAGCTAAATAGGTTCTTTTCTTCGGTATACACAAGGGAGGTACCAGTGGTTGGGACACTGCAACATAATGGGGCTACACTACCTTCACCAAATAATTGGTTAACACAGGAAGTAATCCAAAAGAGGTTGGGAAAAATAAATGTTAATAAAGCTCCGGGTCCTGATGAATACAACCACGGGTACTGAGGGAACTGGGTTCTGTAATAGCCAAACCATTATCTTTAATTTTTCAAGATTCACTCAACACAGGGTCTCTACCAGATGACTGGAGAAAAGCTGATGTGATACCTATATTTAGAAAGGGAGCAAGTACAAATCCGGGGAATTATAGAACAGTGAGCCTCACTTCTGTAGTGGGGAAGCTTTTAGAAGGGGTAATAAGGGATGATATACAAGAATATGTCTATTTGAACAGGATTATAAGTAGGAGTAAACATGGATTTATGAGGGATAGGTAATGTCAAATAAATCTAATTAGTTTCTATGAGGAGGTTAGTAGGAACCTGGATCAAGGCAACTCAGTGGATGTAGTCTTTTTGGATTTTGCAAAGGCTTTTCATACAGTGCCACATGGGAGACTATTGTGCAAACTAATATACAGAAATGGCAGTAAATATCTGCTCATGGATTGAGAGCTGGCTAAAAGACAGGAAGCAAAGGGTTGTTGTAAATGGAACATACTCCAATTGGACTATTGTGGTAAGTGGGGTTCCTCAGGGTTCAGTATTAGGTCCTCTCCTTTTTAACATATTTATTAATGACTTAGAGGTAGGATTGGAGTGTGGTGTCTCCATTTTCGCTGATGACACAAAGTTGTGCAAGGTAATTAAATCAGATAATGATGTGCTTTCCCTCCAAAGGGATTTACATAAAATTGAGGAATGGGCATCTACATGGCAGATGAGGGTTAATACAAATAAATTTAAAAGTTATGCATCTGGGAAGGAAAAATATCCATGCAATTTATAATCTTAATGGAGCAAATCTAGGTGTATCTGATATTGAAAGGGATTTTGGAGTGCTTGTGGACAACCACCTAGGTAACAGTGCTCAAAGCCAAGCAGCAGCTGCAAAGGCAAGTAAAATATTAGCATGTATTAAGAAGGGTATAGAACCAAGGGAAGCAAATATAATTCTGCCACTATACAAATCTCTAGAATGCCCTCATTTGGAATATGGAGTACAATTTTGGGCACCACTTTATAAAAAGGACATTTTAGAGCTGGAAAAGGTACAGAGGAGGGCAACAAAACTAATAAGGGGAATGGAGGGGCTAAGTTATGAAGAAAGACTAACCAAATTAAACTCATTTTCTCTAGAAAAAAGGCGTCTAAGAGGAGATATGATTACTTTATATAAATACATCCAGGGTCAGTATAAAGATTTGTCAAAGGCGCTTTTTGTGCCAAGAGGTTTTCAACTGACAAGTGGACATCCCTTGAGGTTAGAAGTAAAAAGATTCCACCTTAAAGAAAGAAAAGGGTTCTTCACAGTAAGGGTGGTTAATCTGTGGAATTCTCTACCAGAGGAGGTGATGACAGCGGTTTCGATAGATAACTTTAAAAGGGGACTCGATTCATTTCTAATTAAAAAGGGAATTCAGGGTTATCCTGGATAATTAGAGAGAGAGTAGTGATCCAGGGAGAAATCCAATCGCCAGTATCTGGGGTCAGGAAGGAATTAATTATGTTTTCCCTTTGAGACAATTGGCTGAGTTTCACTTGTTTTTTTTTCTGTTTGCCTTCTTCTGGATTAATTAATAATTTAAAAAATAAATTAAATAAGAAATAAATAATTAAATAATTGATTAATAATTAACAACTAATTAATAACTAATCTGCTTATTGCAGATCAAAGGAGATCTTAAAAGGTTGAACTGAAAGTCTTTTTTCAACCTTAATTACTATGTAACACTATATTTAACCACAATTTAAAGGCGTCAATTCTACTGAGTTAAGCGTTCATTATGAATTAAAGAAGGAAACTTTTATAGTAACAATATATAGCTGTAAATATAAGTAGCTGGATTACCCCAACAGGTTCTGCATCTAAAAAAAAAAATATTATGGTTCACGCAATATGGACTTTACCGCCCCATCGCAGGGCGTCATCTTATTTAAATATTTTACCAGGTCAAAGAGAGGTCAACACTGAGGAAAAATAATTGTCTCCAATGCAAGTTTACTAAATTATTAAGACGCATAGAAATAAACGGTCTATTAATAATTATGAGCCTGTATGTGTTATTATACGGTTCACACTGCAGCCTGGTCTTTGATGTGCACAATAATACTCAGGCTCTTTTAGCTCCTCTAGAGTTACAGCTAGTTTTAGGGCTTTAACCCTTGCAGATAGGAGAAATCCCCTAAGAGATCTTAGATTGCTTCTATCACCCTACCTCTAGGCATTTGTAGTTATAGTCCTATACTAGCAATTTTGGTTTAATAGCAGAGTTATTTTCAAGATCTGTAAATAAAGGTTTTATTTTTTTCCTTCTACAGAACTTTTTTAATTCACCATCAGCTACGTAACTGTGACTGAATCGAAGGAAGGCGGTTCCACTTACCTACTTTTGTTCAGACGTGCAGTCCTGTCCGACTCTCTGTGACCCTATGAACAGTAGCACGCCAGGCACTATTATTATTTCTCTGCTTGTGCTTATCCATAAGGTGATCTTGGTAAGATAATGCAGTGGGTGACAGTTCCTTCTCCAGTGGCTCTCTGCTAGGACCTACCCATCTTAGGTGACCCGATATGGTATAGCTCACAGCTTCATTGAAGTACACAGGCCCCTTCCATATGACAAGGTAGTGTTCCAGCAGGGGGCTTCACTACTACTCTGTAAAGTTGTACTTTTGCACATTACCACATTTTTTCCACCTTCAAATCATGACCACTTATTCTTATTCCTCTTATTCTGGAAGACATTTTCTGTCCTGATAAATTAAGAAATCCTTTGATACATTAATCCTTTCCCTTTGGATTACTAAATTCTTGATGATAAAAATCTGCTTTTGAATCGCTTCAAATATGATAAATGCTCACTTTAAAATGACATTCACTTTGCTTTAAGGGATGAAAACACTGACTGTATTGTAGTGTGGCGCAAGAGCCTTTATAGTAAGGGGTGCTGTACTTAAAGTGTGGGGACTAAGGACTAGAACTTTCAAGAAGGAAGGAGGATGGTTGCTTGACCGATTACACACTCAAAACTGGATCATGCTAGTGCAAGGCTCTTTGCACCAAAAATATTGAGTTTGATTTACATGGTGTGTTTATAGATCTGTAATAGGTTATCAACAAATATGGATTTATTTGTGATGCTATGAGGATTAGGTCTTCGAATGTACAATTACACATTATTGGATTGGATTGAGTAATACAAAAAAATATATCTATCTATAGCCATCTATATAGTAAATAAATAGTACATTTGTGATCACATTTGAATGCCTAAAGCAAGTTAAAAAACCTGCTTCATGTCCAGAATTCTGAGAAATACAGTTATTACACTGCATTCTAGGATCCTTGGCAGGGCATGGAAATGTGCCCACTAATGCTATGCTCTTGCAATCCATAACCATATTAACCAGCAAAGCTAGGGTTAGAATATACAAAAGCTAGGAATCCCACCTACGTACAGCCGTTACTGCCTATCATCAGCGTGGGGCGGGATCCCAGCTTGTGTAGTGGATATTTTGATGGGGTAGTTCACCACAACAATCATTTAATATATGGTGGGCAAAAGAGCGATAGGATCCCTGCCTCCTGTGTCCCTTCCCCACCACCTCTCCACTCCGGTATCCCTTGCCACCACCTCTCCCCTCCTGTGTCCCTTCCCCACCACCTCACCCCTCCCCTCCTGTGTCCCTTCCCCACCACCTCTCCCCTCCTGTGTCCCTTCCCCACCACCTCTCCCCTCCTGTGTCCCTTCCCCACCACCTCTCCCCTCCGGTATCCCTTCCCACCACCTCTCCCCTCCTGTGTCCCTTCCCCACCACCTCTCCCCGCCGCCTGTGTCTCTTCCCCACCACCTCTCCACTCCGGTATCCCTTCCCACCACCTCTCCCCTCCTGTGTCCCTTCCCCACCACCTCTCCCCTCCTGTGTCCCTTCCCCACCACCTCTCCCCTCCTGTGTCCCTTCCCCACCACCTCTCCCCTCCTGTGTCCCTTCCCCACCACCTCTCCCCTCCTGTGTCCCTTCCCACCCACCTCTCCCCTCCTGTGTCCCTTCCCACCCACCTCTCCCCTCCTGTGTCCCTTCCAACCACCTCTCCCCTCCTGTGTGCCTTCCAACCACCTCTCCCCTCCTGTGTCCCTTCCCACCACCTCTCCCCTCCTGTGTCCCTTCCCACCACCTCTCCCCTCCTGTGTCCCTTCCCACCACCTCTCCCCTCCTGTGTCCCTTCCCACCACGTCTCACCTCCTGTGTCCCTTCCCACCCACCTCTCCCTTCCCACCACCTCTCCCCTCCTGTGTCCCTTCCCACCACCTCTCCCCTCCTGTGTCCCTTCCCACCACCTCTCCCCTCCTGTATCCCTTACCACCACCTCTCCCCTCCTGTGTCCCTTCCCATCACCTCTCCCCTGTCTCTTCCCCCCCACCTCTCCCCTCCCATGTGTCTTCCTCCGCCCTCTGCTTCCTGTGAGCTGCGCGTGCACGCACACGCAGCATCCGTACCACAATTATTATAGTTGATTCTGAAGAAGGGCACAATTAATTTGATTTAGAATGCATATATTATATATAATATTCACATTATTTATTTTATTTCAATTAAATGTTAGCAAGTGATGTGTTATTAGTATAACTAGATTATATTTAAAGAGGGAGCACTATTCCGCACCTAGACATGCACATAGCAATAGATAATTAATCACGCAAGATAAAGTCATTAGTAGAAGAGGAGGAATTTTTCCATGTAATTTATCTCTTTAATAACCAACTTTTAAAGCACAACTAACTAATATCGCCATTCAAAAGTTGGAGTTAAAGACAGTTGTTACTATATTAATATGTGTACCTTTCATTTCTGCAACAACTAGGACCGTTACAGCGTCACATAAGTCACTACAGGGTGCGAGCCTGACTTTATATTATAAAGCCATTCTCAGGGTCAGGCTGCAGCGCCAGCAAGAGAAAGGACTGCACACCTCCTTTACTTCCATCACACAGGTCATACAACAGGCTGGAGCCATGTTTAACCCCTTTCACAGCCACCAATGATCATCCACCCACCTCCTCCAATAAACACTGCTTTGATATGAAGCTCCACATCCTTTATTCACATATAAATAAGAAAAGGAGTCAGGACATGGAGCCGTGTGGTGTCTTCCTGGACATCGTTAGATCTCCATCAGCTGTTCGCTGCCCATGATGATTTCGTTGACTCGTTTTGCTGTAGAGAGAACAAATAGCAGGTTAGTACAGAAGCAACAGTGGAGAACACAAAAAAAATACTGGTACACAAATACAGAAACTGCCCAAAAACGTTCTATTGTTTACAAATATGCGTTTTTTTTTTCTTGAGCTAAAGAGACATTTAGAGTATGTCACAATATTAATCATGAAATCATTTATTAGGAGATATATATATATATATATATATATATATATATATATAAAACCGAAAAAACACAGCTTTGAGTGCCGAATAGCTTGAAAACATCCCAATAATGGATTATAGTATACACCCCATAGGTTAATGGCAATTGTTAAAGAATATATAAACAATCCTCATATGCAATGACACAATACAGTAAACTCCCTGTTATCCGGAACCCACGGGGACTCCCTATTGCCAGATAGATGTAGTTGCCGATTAAATCGTGAGTCCTCAAAAAAAAAAAAAAAAAAACGGTCTAAACAACCCTTAACCCCCCCCCCCCCCCCCAAAAAAAAAAACTTTAAAAATGCATTCGCACTTAAACTAGGCCATTTAGGCCCATAAAAAATAATATTTTTTTTTTTTGCAGTCTTGAACTGCCAAATAATGCCGGTTTAGCGGAAGTTTTTTTTAAAATGGGGATTTGATGCCAGTGCCCGTTGCTTGAGAGTCCCGGTTAGTGGAGTGCCGGGTAACCGGAAGTTTACCGTATTCTATATATTTATACACAAATAAGAATATTTGAAGACACAGTTTGTAAACTATATGTAAATTCCATATTTATTTCAGCATTTCTTCAGATCTGGAGTGGGTGTGTTTTTTTTTTATTTCAGTAGATGAAGAATGGGGGAGAAGCAAAGAGGGAAGGGTATTTATTATATAACTGGATATTATGGAGTTTGACAACTACCCTTTCCCCGCACATGCTCAGAAACAATAATTGCAAATTACAGAGTAATAAAAAACAAGGCTCATATTAATTTGTTGTTGTTTAGTCGTTGAGTTATGTCCGACTTTCTGTGACCCTATGGGCCACAGCATACCAAGCACATCTGTCAGCCACTGCACTATTGAACTCCATCAAGCTCATGTTCACTGCTTCAATGACATCATCTATCTATCTTCACCTCTGCCGTCACCTTGTCCATGTGCCTTCAAATCTTTCCCAGCATTAGTCTTTTCTAGGGAATCCTGTCTTCTCATAATATGGACAAAATATTTGAGCTTCAGCCTCATTATCAAACCTTCCAGTAACAAGTTTGTCCCAATTTCTTGTAGTATTGATTGGATCTTCTTGCAGTCCAAGGGACTCTAAGCAGTTTTCTCCAACACCACAATTCTCCGGCGTTCAGACATCATTATGGTCCAGCTCTGACATCTGTATGTTATTACTCAGAATACCATAGTTCTAACTATACAGACTTTGTTGATAGGGATACATCTTTGCTTCGGGGGAGGAAGGTTATAGCAAGTCTGAACAAGCTATTAAAAAAGTCTTAATTTCATGGCTGCAGTCACCATCTGAAGAAATCTTGGAGCCCAGGAAAATAAAATCTGTAACTGCCTCCACATATTAACTTACTCATCCACAAACTGCATGTACATGACTGGATTTATTTTTTTATATTATAAAATTGCAAGTTTGTCACCAATATTCTATCTGTAGGTTTTGTGCAGGCTCCCACTACACCTGCAAGAAGCGATGAGCTGACCCCAGTAAGACTCCTGTCTCTCCGCTCTGAGGTGGTCTTGTAGCTTAGCAATGACGGTGTTGACACAAACCTTCAGACACTTACAATAATACCAGCTTGTATTTACACAATGGATTACAATGCCAAGGATCTTAGGTATAGATAAAAGGCAATCATGCAGTCACCTCTGTGCTACAACAAGACAAAGGTAAAGTGTTTTATCTGTGCAAAGATCCTGTAACCTCCTAAGTGCCAGAGCTTCCTCTAGACCTCCTTGTAAGGGAGAGATCACCTGGGAGGTTCATAGAGATCCGATGAACCGATTGCTGCACCAGAGCAAGTAAAATTCTTTGTTATGTCCATATATTTTTTTCACAAAACTGAAACTAAAATAGGCATCAAAAATCCATATTTATAGACAAAGTAACCAAACATGCATTAGTTTAATTACATGTTAGATGTTGTCCTTGGCATTTCCATTAGTTTTTATAACACCACATCTATCTGTTTCTTTATCGGTCTTGTAAAGTGGGAAGGGGAATTGGGAAAGGGAATTTTGTTTTTTATTACTCTGTAATTTGCTTTTTTAGAACTATAACGGTCTAGAAAGGTGGAATTTGGGTCTGATTTATCTTTTGCATAAACAACAACATCAAATTATAGGTGCTCAATCTGAGAACAAACAATACCTAAACAGCTTTGTTCTATAGACCTGGTCACCTACTCCAGGAGAGCAACCTCTTTTAGCCACTTGTGCCTTCCACAGGGAGAAATATCAGTCTGGCCTCACTCAGAATAGTCAACCAGCCCCAAAATACCAGGCAGTTCTACCAGAACAGGAGAAAAAGCAAAACCCCATACGTACATTTCGGCCTCATCAGTGAGCAAGATTTATCTTCTCATGGAAATACAGTAGGACTTTAAGACTTTAGATCATTTTTTCCATGGGTGGAAATTTGTAATGTTAAGAACATACTTTAATAAAGGGCCACAGAAGTGTTATGTTGATAGTATGCGCGTTTTAAGAACTTGCCTTAAAAGTTAAATAAATACAGATTTGATTTTAAATAATTGTACTCAACTTTGTTTTAACAGTGTTAGACATATTCCTAACATAATTAGGAACAAGGGATTCATATTGCACTGCCACTGTAAATAGCCAGTTGACAACAGAACCCAATAGAAGAGTAACCTCTCCCTTAAAACATACTAATGAATTCATCCATGACACAATCAGACAAATACAAGACTTTCTCTAAAGAAATGGGAAAAAAGGCCATTAAAAAGTTACATGGAAGTCTGTAGCAGCTCCTGTGTTAGTGTGCCTGATTTGGCGTCTCATATCAAATAATTTTATTGAGGAATATTTGTAATTCTAAGTACATTTGATTTTTTTTTGTGAGCTCCACCACATAAGGCACCTATGTAGGCAGAGGGCCCTAGCCAATGAGCTGTGTGTAAAGTTGTATTAAGCCAATCAGCTGTCAGTATCATGGTTGCCTCCTGAGCAGCTTTGTCTCAAACAGTGAGAAGGTAATAGATACATTATTGTGGCCAAATCAGAGGCAGGTACAACTAATCATGAATTTTATGCTAATTCAGCCTGGGTTTTCAGGGGGTTTTCCTTCTCAACATCACCTGCCTGAAAATTAAAAGACATTTTCCAAACTTTAGGGTAACTTTATTAATGCCAAAAATATTTTCATACACTACTGATTCTCCTCTTTCAGAGATATCCATGAAAATTCCATATACCCTTAAAAGGATTCTGTATTTAGAGCAGGTGGTGACTCAAGCTAGGACTAACCAAAGCATCACCTGTTCTAAATACAGAATCCTTTTAAAAAGGTGTAAGGAGACGTCATGGCTGTATCTGATAAGAGGAGAATCAGTAGCGAAAAAAGTTCCCCAAATGAACAAATTTATATATATATATATATATATATATATATATATATATATATATATATATATATATATAAATATATATATATATATATATATATATATATATATATAATATTTTTTTTAAAACATATTTTGGATTTTGGAGCAAGAATTCATGGTCTGCTCATTTGCATGTCCCCGCCCTGTGGCTCAGAATGCAGTACAATAACCACTCTGGATTCCCAGAGATACAGTTAATAAGTTGTTAAACTTATTTTTAGACTTGCAGATGGGCTTACAAATGTATTAGTTGTTTCTGTACGGTGGAGGGCTTCTCTTGCTCACCATACATGTCCCTGCCCTGTAATGTATGGTGAGCAAGAGAAGCCCTCCACTGTACAGAAACAAATAATACATTTGTAAGCCCATCTGCAAGTCTAAAAATAAGTTTAACAACTTATTAACCACTCTGGATTCCCAGAGATGCAGTTATTGTACTGCATTGTGAGCCACAGGGTGTGTATGTATGTATATATATATATATATATATATATATATATATATATATATATATTTTTTTTTTTTTTTTTTTTTCCCTCACCTTTGCTGTTGATGTGCAGTCCAGGCCCCAGTAAGCAGTCCTTGATTTCAGCTCCGCTCTCTATCACAGCCTGGTTACAGATCACACTGCCCTGGAGAGAGCAGCTAAAAGAAACAGGAAGAGAGAAATTGTCAGGAGATGGAGGGAATAAGAAGGGCAGACACAGTCAGTAGCCAAAGGAAACATTTAGAAGATTTCTACCACTGCAGTCAGATCTCTCAGTTTGAGAATATGCTGCATCTTACAGATTAGAGCGCAAAGCAGGGACTGTACCCAAGACATCAGTCTATTGCTGCACTCTCCTTTCTGACCAAACCAGACATCCAAATGTGAACACAAATGTACTATTTATTTACTGCACTCTGTACAGTGGAGGCTTCTATCACTCTTTTGCTCACCATAAGCTAAATGATGATGTGGTTGGTAGCCTTCCCACAAAATCATTGGCACAAGTTAGGTACCAGCCCCACAATGATGAGATCTTTTCAAGATAGAAACAGTACTATCTGTGGGTAGGTATCCAAACTCATTTATAATCCATGCTATGCTTTAAAGCATATGCCTAAAAGGAGCCATGCACAACTAAACTATTAGATGAAAACGCAGTGTAGACTCATTTGCATTTCCACAACCAATTTCCCAGAGTGCAATGCAATAACTATTTCTTGGAATTCTAAGCAGGAAAGAGGTTTCATTTATTTTTAGACATCCAAATGTAAGATTTGTTTAGTGCCCATACCAGAATATAAAATAACGAATACATACTATAAAAATATTAACAAATTCATCATTAAATATTTTTTTGTATAACTTGCAAGTTGATGCAATGAATTCAATATAAATACCATTGCTCATTCTATAATTTATACCCATCATTTTGATTCCTATTCTACTAATGTCATTCTGCAGATTACTAGTCAGACCCCACTTAGTCTGGTCCAAGGAACAGCATCAACAAAAGGATATTAATAATTAGAAGGGCGGCTAATATGGTGCCATGTCCATAAAACTTTTAAAGGAAAAAATTACATTTATATTTCAGAGGACAGAAGGGAGAGAGGTTCAATGTATATAAAAAGGAGTTCATGAGGAAATTAGCTTCCAGAAAAAGTGGAATGCAAGAACATGAGGCCATGATTTGAAGTTGGAAGGTAGAATATTTAGGAGTAATGAGTGAAAGTACATAAGTAGTAGTAGATAAGTGGAACAGCCTTTCTGTGGAAGGGGTAGGGACACACAGTTCATGAAGAAAAGACATACAATTATATCTTAGAATTATATTGTAGAAGAAAAAAGGCCAATCTAGTCTGCCCATTCTGGTTCTAATATGCTATGAAATCTGTTTTATGTTTCCCAGATCGAGATCTTTCACCTCAACAAATTCATCTTAAATTCCCGGCCTAGGGTTAGAAATAAAAACAAATATCCAGTTACATGAAGAAAAAAAAAACAATGTTGAGAAGAATTTATATAAAAAAAAGGTGTTTAATGTTTGTAAAATATTTCATTTTAATAGAGGAGAAGGCTGAAGTGTTTTACAATTGACTGGTTCCTTATTATTATTATCATCTTTTATTTGCATCGTGCCAACATACTCCGTAGTGCTGTACAGGGGTTAAGAACATGTAAATATACAACATTATACAAATATTAACAACTGTAGAAAATGGAGGGCCCTGTTTTAAGCTTCGAGTCTTGTAAAAAGTGCTTTATTCAAAAGCAACTTACTAGAATGGAAACTCGCTACTTATCTCCAATAACCGCTCTGAATTCTAGTGAAAATGTCCCATTATATCAGGTTTTTCCCACAAGTTTATCATCAATCTATTAAGAAATGAAAATTAAATATAACAAAGTATCCAATTTTTGGCGATATTCATAATTTGATTTGCAGTGTGGTTTGCATACGGATGGGTCAATGGAAAGTTCAGCCGACACTAACGCAGATTAGAAAAAAACGGAGATCTACAAGTAATTTTGAAAGGAAATATAACCAGTGAATCCTGCATGTTACACTTTGGCAATAATTATGTTCCCACCGAGGGCAGAGCGGAGGGTGTGGTGAGGACGCAGATCTTTTAGATACAGCGGGGGAGGGGCCCAGTGTATGTGTGTGTCCTTGTTGGGGGGGTGGGGGGGAGTGAAAGGCCAGGGGGGAAAGAAAGAAAAGAGGAATTATAAGCATAGTAAGATGCTGGGAGGAGAGGAAGGGGGAGAGAGAAGATTACACAGATCTATGTGTTAAGACAGCCGGACCACCTAACAAGAACAGAATGAAACACCTCTGGTATCAGCACGGGCCTGCCCCCCCTCACCCCCCAAACGCACACGTCTTGTAAACAGAGTAATCTCCCAGTGCACAAGGCACGGACCCCCGAGTGTTCTGGGAGGTCGGAGAAGGCAAAGGAGGGAATAGCAAGTAATAATGGGGAACAGTAGGGAACCTGAGTGATATAAAATGGTAATAATATCTGTATACTAAATGTATGTAAATTTGCATAAACACTATATATATATACACTTACATAGATCCTCACAAAATGTTGTATGTAAATATACTTTAAGAAAAATG
Source organism: Discoglossus pictus (assembly GCA_027410445.1). Classification (NCBI taxonomy): domain Eukaryota; kingdom Metazoa; phylum Chordata; class Amphibia; order Anura; family Alytidae; genus Discoglossus; species Discoglossus pictus. The sequence goes on along the minus strand of CM050170.1, from coordinate 185,187,259 downwards.
GACCGCTCTCTACAGTTTGTCACTCTAGCTAAAATGATTGTCCAAGTACATTTGTGTCCCCATCTGAATGCCTAATAAGATTTCTTTAACTTATTTTTAGACAAATGGGAACACAAAATGTACTATTTATTTTCTGTACCACTGTATGGTGGTGAGCTCTTATCACTCTTTTGCTGCAGTAAACTAAATTATATTGTGAGATATATACAATCAGAGTATTGCAGTATATAGTGATACCTTTTTTGTTGGACAAACATACCAGACCAGCATTGTAAATAATGTCCTGATAGGTTGTATGTGAGTCTATAGATCAGGTTTTAGATAAGACACATGTGACAGAATATAGTGTTAGAGGCCCACACCAGGTATGTTAATGGAGTTTCTTCTCCTCTGTTATAAAATTTTAAAAAATGAATTGTTACTAAAGTTATAAAATATGTTATACAAACAAACATCTGCTGTATATATCAATATTGGGGTATGAGTCATGTGCAGTGGCAGAGATGCGCCGCCGGGTGTAGTACACGCAGGGTCTTTAGAGACACACAACACCTCCTAGTGGTATGAGAGGGCATTTACAGTGTCAGGTCAGAGATCCTGCCAGACACACTGAAGTAGAGTCTTACTATATTTGGTACACAAAATCTAAGTACGGTATATTCTATCCTGCCCTTGACACCACATACACCTAGACTGGATTACATTAAATTCACTTGCTATGCTAACATAGATAGCAGACTCCATGATTGTAACCGTAAACTCCATGTAATCTCCCACACCAATTCCACAGAGCGACGCATCATGTGCGACATCCCCTTCATGACCCAGACTGTACCTTATTGACAGGATTCTGGGAGGGGTACAGGGAGCTGGAGTAACCATGTGGGCCATTTGCGTGCATTTGAGAGACAAGCCAGAGAGAATTTAGGTGTACCGACTGAGGAAGGCTGTCAACACATCAGACAAGGGGGGAAATTAATGCCTAATCTTCTCCAATGCAGAAACACTATCTACAAAGCCCTGTGTAGTAGCAGAAAAAAAATGTATGGATCAGTGACAGTACAGGGCTCTTACCCCCCTACAGAAGCAGAGTATGTATCTCTCTTGGTATAAATCAGAGTAGTTAGCCATCCATGGGAACCTCTGTTCAGAAACAGAGTATATATGTAGGTCCTTGCAGAGCCCTCCATATTCCATTATGAACCAGATATGTACCTTCCTTGCCCTCATACAGAGAGGCAGAAGTCGACTACTCTGCTTTATTGGGGGACTTACCCTTCATGCACTGTGACTCCATTCATGATTATGCAGTTTGTGATTTTGACTCTGTCTTTGATGCAGCAGTTGGACCCCAGCAGAGAATGCTTCACAGAGGTCTTCTCCCCCACCTGTGTCCCTGCTCCAATCATACTGTCAGGTCCCACCTAAGGCAAAACATTACCAGTTACGTGATGAGTATAATCCACATACAGGTATTAAACCAGCTCTCCAACCTAATCTAAATTAAATGAAAATTGACAGTATGAACATATTTATTTTTACCTGCTATTATCCTACTTTGATGCTACATAAGAAGTGTATGCAAAACAAATGTCTGATAGACAGGACTACATATCCTACAAACGCTGTTTGTGAATGTATAATAAAATACCCTAAAAAACATAGCATATCAATGTAAAGACAATGACGGCTTCTGGGATCTCAAAAACCCAGAATGCAGTATATGTGGATAGTGCACCAAATCAGAAAATGAGTTTTATGGAGAAAATATTCACTCACTTCTAAGTGTACCAGAAGGAGGTGCTGACATATCAAAAGATGGAGTTGAAGAATTTATAAAACGTTTAACCTTTGCAGAACTTGTATTTCATGTTAAAAACGTTTGTAATGTTTGAAATGTTATTTTAAATGCAGAATACAAATATTAGACTGCTGTCCCATTAGAACAGTCGCCCAGATACCCCTGGATTACTCACCATCAGTCTGTCTGCGATCGTTGCAGAGGAGTGGATACGAGGATCTTCATTACATACATCACACAGCAGCCGTGGAGCCTATGAGCACAAATTGTAAATTACGAGAAGGAGAGAAGGAGCACTGTGTTACAATGCTAGGGAGAATTCTACAAGCTTTAAACTGGTATGTCTGGTGCATTGTCTAAAAGACAAAACCTATAATGAAAGGACTACATGACCTTAGAAATCAGAAAATATATTAAAGGGTTTAATAATGTTCAGGAGGGAAGGGAGTTCCATAAAAAAAAATGGAAGAAAAAGAATTCATGATTTAAAGGTTGGAAGGCAACAATGTACAGGGAAAAGTGAAAAGTATAATTTTGTAGAAAGGGTAGTAGACAATATAAACAGCCTTTAAGTGGTAGGGTCAAAGACAATTAAGAAAATCAAGTGTGGGGGAAGTATAAGGGCAACTGAAGGATTAATTAATCCGAGGTTTTTGGTAGATACAATGGACAGAATAGTTTTGCACTACAATGCTGGACCCTCTACCAGCGATGGTTTAAAGTATTGTCAGTATTTCAGTTTTTACTCTGTTCCCGGACACAGACTTTGAGTGACAATAAGCACAGTTTAGACCACCCAAGTCTGCTTATTCTAACTGAAAAAAACATTTGTATTCCTCAAGTGAGTTTTATGTAAATCCCAAATATTCTTGCATTCCCTTACCAGGTTTGTCAGGAACACCTCCAGTGGAATATTGTGATAGTTAGCTACTAGGCTTTAAGTACTGAACCTGCTACTCTTAAATCATGAACATTTGTCCTTGCAATTTTTTTTTCTGGTACAGTAAATATACAGTATTTCCTACAATATCTGAAGGCTTTTAATCATGTAATCCTCTACACCGCCTCCCTGTGCATGGACTCTCTGCTCCATATTGCCTCCCTGTGTAGATGGTAGACCTTTGACGTTTAGACTCACCTGTCTGTTTGCCTCAATATACATTGCCAGACTGTTTACACGGTAGCACATTTTCTCCCCAGCCACATGTACATAGCAGCGCAGTCTGCTGCCATGATATGGTTCTAACATGTCCCCACGGTGATCGTTCCAGGACGACATGTCCAGTGCAGTGTCTAGTAACAAGTCTTCTGATATAAATCTGTATATGTCTAATAAAGAGACAGGTCCAGAGAAGAAAATGATTAGGGTCCACAGAAGTAGAGTCAGAGAAATCAAGAGCCTGCAGCGCTTGCGAAGAGTGTGACATACATGGTCAAGACTATAAGCAACAATGACATTATACCAGAAAACAAGCCAATATCCCATGGTGCCCGGCTCATAAGTACACCAAGAAGGCAGCATTATATACCACACATATATTCCAGTCAAATTAAAGACTTCTGATATAAATATAAAATGAATTTTGATGGGAAAGAACTCTGTCACGTTTGTACATTTTAATAAGAATACATAGAGCTTCTTACAGGCATAATTTATTCTCATAAAAATAAAAATCCCAGAAAAAAAAGAAAAATTGGAACTATACACAAAATGCAATACAAACAATAAAAGTACAGCAATTGAAAACGTATAGCGCCAATTGGCTTGTAACAATCAGTAATTTTCAAAGTCACTGTAGTCTTTTATAAATATACTATTCAGATATACTCTTTTTAAGAAAATTGGTTTCAGCCAAGATGCTTCCCGAGATGAAAATAGACCGAAGAGATATTGTGTTTATCAGCACAACTGCCGGTGCTTCCTACAGGATTTATGGAAATGCCATTTCTTTATAGGGACACACCGTCCTTACACAACAGCAGACAATTAGCTCAGAAAAGAATATGAAACAAAAAAGTAAGGAATGATTGCCTATAAAATGTAAGTTGTATTTTTTTGTTTTTCCTTTCTAAAATAGTTTTGCCCATTACTAGAGTTCAGTTAATCAAAAGTCTATACTTTGCAGTCTTATACATACAAGAATTATGATGGTATGATGTGAAGGAAATATCTTGCACCTCTATTTGCAGATTTCTTTACAGTGGTTTGGTCTCCCCTCCTATATTTAGATTAACGTGTCCTTCCCAATACCCCTTGTTAGGGATAACAGGTATTAATTATTCTGGCACTTATATAAAGGACATCACCATAGGGATACTGTGGTATTTATTTATACCAGAAATAAACAAGACATCAAATGAGGATAAAGTTAAAGAGAAACACTAACTGCCCATATACCCACATGCAGAGGTAAAAGTGGTAACTCAGTTGGGAAATACAATGAACAGCATAGTAACAATATAAAAGTAAGATATTTATCCCTCAGTACCTTTGAAAGCTTGGCAGACCAGGAATAAAAATAAGATCAAGATTACCATATGTCATAATGGAAAAAAAGAAAAGTCAAAAATCCAGGATATATAGTAGGCCAATCTAAAGTACTAACCACTCAGTACAGTAAAACTTATGATTTTTAAGTTGGTGCTTTTTAATATGATGGCAATTCATTATTTAAATAACTAAATAAAAAAAAAACATTTAAACATATGTGTAATTACTACCCAGGTCTAGAGTGCTCCACAATAGAATTGCTTTCTCTATATAAAATAAAATGGTACCCCCCTCCTACCCATTTCAGACTTTCTGTACACGTCAGTAACTAAACACACACAGAGCAGGAAAAAAGGATGGGCAGACTGGGGCTATGAATCATGGAAGTGTTCACTAGGATGAAGCTAAGAACATTCCCAAATGGTAAGAAATCAGCTACCAACCATGGTGACAGGATGTGGAAGACCCACTTACCTTTGCTCTTGGTGTCCTTATTCCCATCATGCCCCTGATCCTCCTTCTGTTTAGAGGACATGGCTTTTGAAAACTGCTTACGTACCAGGTACGGTACCAACTCCCTACGTATGGATGAGAAGGACCTGCAGAGAAGAAATAGAATACATTAGTTTAAGAACACAACTAACAGAAATAATAATAATAATAATTATAGACACCAAATAATAGGTCCATTGACAAAAATAAACTGCTGCAGGGAGTGCTTTTATTTCCTGTCACCAGGACGTGTTAAAAAGTTCCATTTAATAAAATGAAAACTACATATAGAATTTTTAATTATAACCAACTGCAATTATCTTTATTTTTATTGGGAAATGCCATATATCGATATAGAAGTTAGAGTTATTTTATGTAAAAATCTTATTTAAAAATCCAGGATCTGAGCTAGTGAAATATTAAATAAGTGCTACTTGTCTATCAGTTTAAATTACAACCAATTGCAATGTTGTTAATTGTTATTTATACTTTTCATTTATTCAATAAGTGTGACATTTTTGTGTCAGTTTAAGGATACAAAATTGGAAGACATCTTGGAAAATTATTATAAATTCCATCCACTTTTGTTTATTGTCATGCTTTTAAATAAACCATCAATAAGACCTGACCTATTACATGAAGCAAAGTGAAAGGAAGCATTGCCAAAATTAACAAGTACTTCCCTCGTCAGCTGTTGTGTTACAACTAAGTTTTCAAAACTTCTGATTATTATCAAATTTTTATGCCCAAAAAATAAAAATAAAGGGGGGGGGGGGGGTATACACTTATATTTGTTTCCTATCATACTTAGACTCTAAGGTTATTTTGCTCCTCAGGACAGCTTTATGGCTAAATATAATTTAGATATTAATGTACTAACATCTCACTAAGTTCAAGTACCGGCAGCCGCATTTCAAAAATGATAAACTCTCTCTAAGTATTGTCTATTTATTTTTTTCTTATGCATTAACTGATCCAGGTCATTGAACCGCCTTCCCACGCTTTCTGCAGTTTCCTGCGATGTGGAGCCAAAGGGAGGAAGTAACCATCATTATTGAAAAAGTGAGATATTACAAAGTAAAGCAAGTGACCGGAATGAAATATGGGAAAGGTTTATGGGAACCTTATTTCAATAGTGAGATAAAATATCCGTTTTCTGGATGGACACATAAATGGATAAAACAGAGTTAACAAGAGAGCAACTGGCTACCTACTCATTTACAGCTAGGAAGTCCACCACATATTTCCTCAGGCAGTACAGATGTGCATCTACCATACCCATCTTAATGTGAATACGTGGATACCTGCAGGGGAGATAATAAAGAGTTTGATTTTGAATGAATTTATGTCTTAACATACCAGCAAAGAAAAGACAACAATTCAATTTATATTTCTTTCGACCAATATCTTATCAATGAAGAATCATTATATTAGCAACTAAAAAAGGTATCAATGCTTAGAACAAAAACTCACTGTTCTGCTAGATCAGCAAACAAGCCTTTAGCAGTTTATTTGATGTTATTACATGAGGCATCCATGATACATCGGTGGGAGGTGTGTTAGTGAGTGGAAGGGGTATGGTATCAACTTAAAGGACCTCAAAAGTCCCTATAAGTGCTCTGCATCATTTGATAGAGGGTGAAAAAGCAAGTGGAATTTTTTTTTTAATTTTGAAAATGAATGCTGAATTTATTTAGTTATGATCAATTGAAGTCAGGTGATTTCACGGTGTTGCCTCTGCATTGTAACTTCCCACTAAAATGTTCTTTAGTTTATGTAATAAAGCCTCATATGTCTCACATACACATACATTATACATATATAAATAAAATAAATAGTACATTTTTAAGTCCATTCCAAAGTCTAAAAATATAAATATAAATATATATATATTATGACCAGCTAATTTCACAAATAACTGCCATGTGCAGCACGGACTGCAGCAAGACAGCAGGTAGTGAGTGAATCAATAAATAGTATGAAGGTTGGCAAGGGTATCTGGAGCCATGGCAAGAGTGTGTGGTGTAGGATCTATACAGCAAACAAGGAGATTGAGGAGGTCCCACAAGTGCTCAATGGGGTTCAAGTCCAGGGAATTTGTAGGCCAGGGAACTACTTGTAAGTCTTTGTCTTGCTCCTACAACCACTCCCAGACAATTCTGGCTGTATGACATGTTGCATTGTCCTGTTGGAGGATCCCATCCGCTCCAGGGAAGACAGTCTTCATGTATGGGTGTACCTGACCTACAAGGATGGATAGATAATCCAATCGGTTGAGAGTGCCTTCCAGATGTCTGAGCGGACCCAGACAATGCCAAGGAAACATTCCAGAGACCATAATGCTGCAACCACCAGCTTATGTTCTTCCAACATTGGTTGCAGAGTGTTTGTTCCCGGAGGTTTCTCGCCTAACAGCCAACTTCTGTCCAGTTGATGGAACAGAAAAAAAAAGACTCATAAGAGAAGGCAACCCTTTGCCAATCAGAAGAGATCCAATTTCGGTACTGTTGTGCAAATTGAAGCCGTTTCTGAGGGTGAACCCTAATAAGCATGGGTGCAGCGACCAGACGTTTGCTTCGGAGCCCAATACGCACCAGGGTTTGCTGTACTGTCGTTTTAGACACAAGTCTGGTAGCCACCTGGTTCGTTTGGATGGTAAGTTGCTCAACTGTAGCGTGTCGGTTGGCCCTCACACACCTTCACAACCGACATTCACCTCTGACATTAATAGCACATAGTGCTCCTCAGTTTCCACACCATTTATTAGAAGTGGTGTAATTTGTCCAGTCATGATACAATTTAACCACAGCAGCAGGCGGACAGATCACAAACTGTGCCGTTTCAGAAATACTGCCACCCTTGGCCCGAAAGCCAATGATCATCCCCTTTTCAAAGTTGGATATGTTGCAAGTTTTTACCCATGATAGCGATGGTTCGTATGTTTGCAGAATGCCTACATGTCACCTTATATACCCATCAAGCCAGTTCACAACATGTGCCATATACACACATATACACATTTGTTTTTAGTAATAATAAAAAAGGCAGGGGAATCGAACCTGTGACTTTGAGTATAAATTCATAATTTATGTAGAACAGTTATAGACTCCAGCCATATTATGTAGGCAGATACTTGTGGTAGGGCGGCTTTGAGGGCTACGCTAAAATAATAATTCTTGATCAATTGAAAAAATATAAACACATTTTCCACGTGATTTTCAATCCCCTAACTAATGGTCCTTTAAGTTTGATCCAATTTAAACAAAGCCCTCTGACTTCTACCCCTGACCCAGCTCTCAGGAAGTGATGTAACAGAGGCTCTTATTTTTTAAAAACATGTTTCATGTCCTTAAATTACACAGCTTCCAGTGCTGTAAGGCGTTTGAAGAATGTAACAAACTTTTTTTCCATGAAGAACAGCGGTCCTTGAAAGAGATATAAAACCACATCCTTATTCCTCTTCCAGTAGGTTAGTGTTTTTTGTGTCATTCACTGGTCATATCTCGGATGTCTTTCCCAGTGATTCTCAATCAATTGCCTTCTTAAGAAGCCAACATTAAAGTCACTAGTAGCATATTCTATAACTTAACTCTACATATATAAAAGCTTGCTCATACATGAAAATGTAGTGATTCAGGAAAAATGATAATATAATAAAAGATTTTCTTATTTTTTGCATAATGTGCATAGAAACTGTACAGAGATGTATTATTGCTCATAGATGTGACTTCATTGTATATATGACACAAAAATTGACCTTTCCTAACCTCTGAAACTTGAGTCACATGCTGGGGGCTAGAAGCAAGCACACACCTGCAAGCATATCTGTGACCTTTGAACTAGATGACCTGCAACTTCTATCCATACTGGCTTGAGCGGAGACCAATCTTTCAGGCCCTTTGTAGATTTCTGTATGTGATCCTCTTTTTTTGTCAAGGAGAACACTTACTCAAACGCAAGGCTAATTGTAAAAGAACACATTTATACGATACCTATGCTCTGAATTGTTAGCAGTCGCATGGACTTTTTTTGGGGGGTTATAACTATAGGCACATTGTTGTAAATCTTTAGATCTGAATTTTTTCAACCTTTATAAATGTACACTCAGCTACATACGCAGGTGTACAGTATATCCTAGACCAGGGGTAGTCCTTCCTTGTTAAATTCATCAAAGACCAAATTTCTTTATGAAAATGAAGTGAATGTCTGGAAAACCCAAATTTTATCATTGCAAATATTTTAATGTAATGGCTTTTAAACAAATTGATGAAGGAAGTCTAAATAGTGAATGTGATTTTTTAAAAGAACAACATGTAACTGGTAGCTTATTAAAGCATCAGGACATTTCAATTTAGGTATATGAAAAAATTAACAAGGCAGTATGGAGGTCTTTAAGTAAGGGTACAGAAGTCTTGATTTGGACCCAGATCCTTCTAGTGATTACCCCTATCCAAGATCTTTAGCAACAACAACAACGGAACTGGCAAGCATGTCCCTATAAATATCTGCTTTCTTTGCCCAATAATACGTTTCAGCTTTTTATCCTTTTGGGGTATGTATGTCTAGAGAAACCAGATGAAAAAGCAAATTTTTCTTTTTTGTTGTTGAGTGCACAAGCATTTGCAGAGAGCTTGTAATTTTGGTCATCTCATAAACAAATAAACACTCTACATGCAGAAATAAAGAAGAGCTCCTGGAGGAATGTTAAAGGTTATATTTAAAACACTTGTATAAAACAGTGAAATATTTTTAAGTTTAAGAAGTTTTTCCATTTGTTTCAAGTGTCCCTCATTAAGATGCAAATCAACACTAAATAATTCATAGTCCTTTTAAGAGAGGATGAGGAGGGGGTAGTAAAATCCCAAAACTAGAGAGACCTAGGACTTGGTTTTGTTGATGTTCTCTAATAGGACTAAAGCATGATTACACATATAGCAAAGCCTGAATGTTAGGATATCCCATGAGTATAAGATAATGTGGAGTGTGATTCTATTACTACAGAGTGTATTGTGGGGAAGAGTCACAAACTCACCTCTGTAAGATGCACTTCTTCAAATCCAGGCCATCATCCTGATCCTCCTCATTTGCTAATAAGAGGAGTCTTGTCCCTGTGCTATCCACCCCAATAAAATCCTGCTCTTCCACTAGAGGCAAAAAATAAACAAACTGATGTAAGAACTAAAAGACAGAAATAACAAATGTTGTAGAATTATTTTTTGTATGATAAATTCAACTATAGTGTTGGAAAATTCATTATGAGACATGGAAATGTTTTCTGCTCCCGCCCTGAAATGTTACCGGAAGTAAAGGGGGCAGTGAACCATATGAATGTCTGAATTGCAACATATTGTGCTTCTGTTTCCATTTATTTTAAAAGGGAATCAGAAGACAACACAATTTATCAGGGTCTCAATTAGGTTTTTTTTTTTTTAACTTCCTCTTAATGTACTGGTAACATTTATTAAACACACTGTTGTTTGTCAGTCTGTTTTAATGATCATTTTCTCCCCAGGGATAGGTTTGTAATGTATAAAACATAAAAGAACAATTTGTACTAAAGTGGTCCCTTTTATGGTCGAATTTCAATATCTGTAAGTATCTCTGTATACTCGTAAGGGATACGGCATATCCCTTGTAAACTTTATCTAAATTAGCATAAAATTCATAATTCGGTTTGGCCAATCAAAGGCAGCAATAACACAGTTTCTATTACTAGAAAGCCTGTTTGTGCAGCAAAGTATCAGGGAATGTGTAGTCTTGTTTTCCCTTCCACAAGGAAGTAAGGAGGAGCTCAGACATTGCTATGTGGATCTCTGCCCTGTGTTGATTTAAAAGGTTAGTACAGGGTTAAAAACCGTACTTAAAAGCATGGTTTCTATTGGTTTTTACATGATGTCTCTGTTAGCAGCTCTGGAAGTGTGGAAAACAAATATAAAAATAAATAAATAAATAAATCTGTATGAGTATAGAATGACGATGTAATGTGTCTATAAGTTAAGACTGAAACTTAGAGATACCTTTAAACAACATTTTACAGGATCATTTTATAAAATACAGTATTAAAAACAATGCTATTATAGTCGGATTCCTCCCCTTGTCAGTTCTCCCGTATTTTTCCCCTATTGCCAAGTCAACTCCTGGGATGGCTTCCCACAAAACCCAATGATTATATTTTTCCAAAATGGCTCTAATAACTAAATCTCATTATGGGAAAAATAAAAAAACACAGCATTTACAATGTTTTCTTTTATTCCCAATTATTCATAAATGCAGGGACCCATTTTTTAATCAGCTGATGCTGTTACTTTCTCAGAATGGTATGTTCTCCATTAGATAATTAAGGCACTGCCATTTGTAGATACCACATTCTAGTTGTACTTTCTGTATATTCAAAGTCTCCTCACACCTCAGAAAGTTGTTCAGCAGAAACCAAATAACATTCCTCACAGCAATATAATTGCATAAAAAAATAAATATATTAGTGGCTGTATTTTATTTCTAAATTAATTTGTATTATTATTTTCCAGTCTAAAGAAACTTTGCATATTAGGTGCAGTCTCTCAAAATACTATATTTTTAACATATGACCACAGGGTCCTTTAATTAGTGGGGGTAGCATGTATTCAGCATTTGGCAAGGAGAGAAAGCAGCAAGTATGTACTGCTTTTTAATACTGTATTTTAAAAAGCACTGTCGCGTAATGGAAGAATGTTACCTTAAGTCCCTTTGATTGATTGTTTTTTTTTTTTTTTTGTTAAAGATTGTTGTATATTTTAGGTTTTTTTTTATATGTTTTTTTTTACTTAACTTAAGTTGCAAATAAAACAAAATTAATTCATTTTATGCATTTATGAAGCTATGTTTATCACTTAAACAGTTGCTAAAGTTATTTGTTAAATACTATTAAAGAAGTGAACTTTTTCCAAACATAGAGTAGTTCTTTAAAAACATGATTTGTTCCATTTGCCTCTCTAACTCACCGGTCTTCTGCTTCCCTTTCTGCCCTGGTATATGTTCACTGGGCTGTGATGCTTTCCTCATTAGCATAGACAGGGTGGCATTGTGAGCCCGAAACAGATCTACTACCTCGTGCAGGTCCACCTCTGTGATGAGATCACAGCTCAGCATCAAAACATCACTCTGCAAGGAACATATTGGAGAGATAAGTCTAAGCCACTTATTCTGGATTGATACAAAGAAATCAATACAAGACATTTTACTTTTTTTAAAATACCAACTTAATTTCCTGAACCTATAAGGGAATACATATAACTTGAATAAAACAACAACCAAACCATAACAAATACTTGCTCTAACCCCCCCGTCAGTGGTATATCCATGCTTTTTCACCATGATATCCTATGATTGGTTGAGGACAAGATTGTACATGGACAGTAAATGAGACCTAACAAGGGAGGAAGAAGGATCTGGACTTTAGTTCCAAATGGATTCTTTAAAAGGATATGGTGGTATACCTTTATCTTTTGGTATATATGGCGTAGGGAGTCCGCTGTGCCCATTTCTGTTGCTTTGTCCTCAGGTAGACACACAATATCCAGCTTCATTTTGGTGTCCGGAACAAAGTGCTTGTGAACTTCTTTTGTGGTTACAACAATCACCTCTAGAGAACAATAAAGGAAAACAAATGACGGAACAACTTTAGAAAGAGAAGAAATTCAAGACAGAAGAGTGAAGAAATAGACACTTGTAGCTCAATAAATTACAGACATTACAGTAAAAATAACCCAGAGAGCACAAGTAATGGTAGATATAGAAAAGGATAGTGAATTATTAATTTAATACTCACCCTCAAAACCTGCTCGCTCCAACATATTCAGTGGGTACCATAATAGGGGTCGGTTTCCTACAGGAAGAAGCGGCTTTGGAATGCTAGAGGTGAGGTCCATCATGCGGGAACCCCCACCCACCGCCATCACCACAGCCTGCAGTTCCACAGCCATCCTATGAAGACAGGACATTGGGACATAAGATACACAAACAGCAGTCTGCACCATAAACATAATGGAATATATACTAATACTTTCACTGAACAAGCGATCTGAATACCTCTCAACTGTCCCTTTTAGGACTGTCCCTCTTTTCCGTCCCCCGTCCCTATTAGTCCCCTAAATGTCCCTATTTTGAAGAAAAGTCCCATATATAGGAGCAACATTCTGTTTTCCAGCCCCAGCCATGTCCCCGTTTCTCTCAAAGTCAGTAGAGTGTGTTTCAATTTACTTTTATGTCCTTTATTTTATTAAGAAGTGCTTGTAAGCTCTGTATTTACTGCCTAAAATCAAAAATAATCCCTGTATGTGTCTGTCCTCTGAAAAGTATGCAGACACAGACTCTGTAGGGCTGGATGTGCAGTGTACTGTCCTAGATTATCGTTGCAGCATGTTGCTGAGATGTCCACTGATTGGTTAGTATGAGACACTGCCCTGCAAGTACAGCAGAGTATTTGCCTTCATGAGGTGCAGAGTGCCGACTCACGCAGGTAAAATTAATTAGATTTTAGGCCATAAAAACAAAGCACTTCTTAATAAAATAAAGTACATAAAAGTAAATATATATTATATACTTAGTACAAGTGTACCTCTTGGGCCATTTGGAATGCTGGGAAATATGGGTCTGCAGTGCACCCCTTCATTGACCAATGAACTTGCAAAGCAGGGAAAGAGTTAACGGACCTATCCTGTTTTGTGTTCGCCGCTGGTGAAGAAAAGCATGTCCAGTTGAAAAAATAAGATGGAGGACCTTTATTATGTATACATAGAATAACTTCTGTGTAAGTTATAAGGCTCTTACATGTGTACTTTTACTCTATTCAGTAAATGGGACCTTTCCTGTGTCACTTTAAAATGAAAACAGAGGTGGGTTTGTTTTATTCTCCTCTGTCCTGACTGGGACAGGGAGCCTTGGGACTCTCTGGACTGCATCAACATTTTGCTTTTATCCTCATTCTTTTGAAAGCAGAATCTGGGTATGACAACATGTGATGTGACAGAGCGACCCTGAGGCACACGTCCCATACAGCAGAGCAACCCACCATATAAAGTGTGTGATTAGAGTGCCCTGTAATGTGAGCCTGTGTGTACCAACCATACAATGAACACATTACACTGTAATACAGACATTATGACTGCTTCCGGTCCAATGCCGGTTATATCTTTATTGATATCGCTGTCTGTGTCTGGAACGGGTGGGCCCATACAGAGGTTCTTATATGTCTGACTGAGGTTCTTATGGCCCATCTTATGCTGTAACCTTTTCATATGTTTTCCCGCCGTGTGTACGGTATTTGAAGTGTTTATCTCTCCGTTACCTGTCAATGTGCCACTGTCTCCTCACACTTCGAGCACTTCCGGTCCGGGCTACGGATGCGACCGGAGGACAAAATTGTGAACGCGAAGCTGCTGCAGTAGCAGCAAAGTCACATGACGATCCTGAGAGTTGAGCCATGGCTGGGAGAGGCAGAGACTGAGTACTGATTTATATTGTGAAGCAGCACCCAGTGCTCAGGGTATTAAGAAGAAATACATAGTTAAACATTTTATTATATGACTAGTAACTTGCCCATCAAAAATGACGGGATCATATTTCATGTGTCTTCCCCCCTCTCCCTCCCCTGTGTCTCTTTTCCCCTCCTCTCCCTCCACTGTGTCTTCCATCCCTCTATGTCTCTTCCTCCTCGTCTCCCTCCAGCTATGTCTCTTTCCCCCTTATCTCCCTCCACTGAGTCTCTTTCCCTCTCCCCTGTGTCTCTTTAACACCCTCCTTCCTTCCCTGTGCCTCTTCCCCATGTCTCTTCACCCCCTCCCCTGTGTCTCTTCCCCCCCCCCCACTCGCTCCCTTGTGTCTCTCCCTCCTCCCCTGTGTCTCTTCCTCCCCTTGGTCTCTTTTCTCCTCCTCCCTCCCCTGTTGCTCTTCCCCCCTCCCCTGTTTCTCTTCCCCCCCCCTCCCTCCCCTGTTTCTCTTCCCCCCCCTCCCTCCCCTGTTTCTCTTCCCCCCTCTCCCTCCCCTGTTTCTCTTCCCCCCTCTCCCTCCCCCTGTTTCTCTTTCCCCCTCTCCCTCGCCTGTTTCTCTTTCCCCCTGTTTCTCCCCCCCTGTTGCCCTTCTCCCCCTCCCCTGTTTCTCTTTCCCCCCCTCCCTCCCCTGTTTCTCTTCCCCCCTCTCCCTCCCCTTTATCTATTTTCCCCTCCCCAGTGCGCAATGTGCTGCAATTGCGCCAGCCCTGGAGCGTTACACACTACGGAAACTGTTATATGTGATCCACACACAGACCCTTATTTTATATTATAACATCCATCTCTTATGTCTGCGGGTGTGTTGCAGGCTCCCGTTCGTCTCCAATTGCAATGCTATTCAATTGAGCAAGGGCGAGTTATGCCCTTAAATCCCTCCCGCGGCCACAAACTGTTAAGGGGCTGGCCGAGATGCGATCGGCCGTTTATGATCCAATCACGGTATAATGTAGTGCGACACAGGACTATCAGCCAATACAAAGCGGTCTAGTTGCCACAGATGATTGAAAGAGGGAGATTATAAAGTTGCGTTCCACCCGCCCATGCAATGACTGTGTTGTATTTTATGACGAAGAAGCACGCAGGTCCCGGAGTTGGTGGTTGGTTCGAGTTAGAGAGAGAGTAGGAGAGTTTGGAGAGAAGTAATTTGCAGTTTTGTTCATTTATATTATACCATTTACTATTTTACACTTAATCCTTGATTACGCATATTTACAGATTACACATAATCACAATACACATAATTTAAACAACACACATAGAGACATATAGAGCTAGGTCACCCCATACCCCTGAGCATACTGCCAAGGCCCTCCCACTGGAGTGATGACTCCAGCCACAGAGGATTTGGGCCCTGTGCGCATATGTTTGTGCCTTCTCAACAGCACTCCTCAGTGACAATCTATTGGTCAGAATGTTAACCTACTCTAGCCTGGATACAGGGTCTTGGATCTTGGCCTATGTGATGGTGATATTTTGTATGCAGATGGCTACCTCCCATCACATGGTCCATGATCCTCTTCTCTGTGGACACGTAGGGTTCTTTTTAATATTTCACCAATTGATGGTCACTGAGGAATGCTGTTGGGAGGAGATGCTGCAGTCCCTTTTTTTTAGGCCCTTAGGTTTTAGTTTTTTTCTTTGTTTTTCTTTCCATTTGTTTTGTTTTAGGTTCAATTCAGGTCCATGAAGACATCTTCTGAATCTGCAAGCATTGTGGAGGAAATGTATGAGGTGTAAGGTTTTCCCAGTGCCTCTCAGGTAGACATTCCTTCAATGGCAGCCCCCCTTAACATTTAGCTCCCACAATCTTAAAGCTATCATATAACCAGATATCTCAGACATGATTATTGTTAGCTGAAACTTAGACTAATACCGCTATGGCAGTGGACTTGCAAGGTCTCACAATGGCATGTTAATGACAGCCAGCATTGATTGATATATGCACTAGTGAAGTATGTGATCCTGACCCCAATATCAGTCTGAGAACAGATCTTTGGGTCTGATGTAAGTAACATTGAATCTGGCTGCTGACCTTTGTGTCCTCTCCGTATTAATGGGTATTTTCTCATATAGCTGATTATCCAGAGACATAGCTAATAGTTAGTAATGCTTGCAGATGGGAATCATGTGAGTTGGTATATTGGTACAGTATTTAGCACTGTACTGTACATGCATGTAGATTTTTTTTTATTATCCGTCTCCGCCTTTTTTTAGTTGACCATTTTTTTCAGCTTTTTGTTTTGTCACCACACTGTATGTGTGAAACTGGATTGGATTACACAGTCCAGAGGTTGAATCATCTGTTTCATGGAGCAGATCTAGTGTAGTTTGGCCACTATTTATTTTCCCAATGTAGATGTGATGAGCTAGATGGATATAAGATGGTCTTTGTATTTTTAGGGTCCACTTAGAGCCTCTCTTAGTGTGAAAGGGTTAATATGTCAGCCATTTGCATGTATTTGTGTTGCAATTTAATGAGGTGGTGTGTCTTTAATAGCTTTCAGCATGTTAAAGCATGGCTTTTCATATTGGCATATGCATGACCATTACAACCTATAAGGAAAATAACATTTAATTTTTTGCTATATTTGATATTTGGGAGTTGTTGTGCATGTAATTGTAATGCCTTCCATTGCTTTCCCCATGTTTTTAGGTGCAAGGGTGTCTTTATATTGTCTTTATATTGTAAACCCTTTGCGGGTCCTATTTGCAACCCGTAAGCTTTGGGCTGCCATTTGGTGTTTGCGAGCTTGATTGCGGCTGCGGTATTGATCGATTTTTGCAACTGAATAGCTATGTGCGATTTTCGCCATCGGAAATCTTGCGGCTTTGAAAGATCAAAGGCTTTGGGAAGTTACGGGTTTAACCATCGCCATTTTTTCAAGGCTGTAACTCGTAAGCTGCTTGGAGCCCACAAAAAGACGTCAATTGAATTGCAAATTAACTTGCGACCTCACTTACGGGCTACTGGATCGGCTGAAAGCTCAATTGAATGAGGCTCACAGACTCTAGTACTTGCTCTGCTGTATCTCATACTAACCATTCTGCAACATGCGTTGTGGTCTCTGACAGGGTAGGACACTACAGTGATATATAATAATACAGGTATATTTCTCATATAATTACCCAGATATATAATATTACAGGTATATTTCTCATGTAGTTACACAGATATATAATAACACGGGTATATTCCTCATATAATTACACAGGTTTATAATAATACAGGTATATTTCTCATGTACTTACACAGATATATAATAGTACAGGTATATTTCTCATATAATTACCCAGATATATAATATTACAGGTATATTTCTCATGTAGTTACACTAATATATAATAATACAGGTATATTTCTCATGTAGTTACACTAATATATAATAATACAGGTATATTTCTCATGTAGTTACACTAATATATAATAATACAGGTATATTTCTCATGTAGTTACACTAATATATAATAATACAGGTATATTTCTCATGTAGTTACACTAATATATAATAATACAGGTATATTTCCCATAAAATTGCACAGTCATAGAATAATACAGGTATATTTCTAATATAGATACACAGATATATTACACAGCTATAGGTCTCATATAATTACAAAAACACACACGTATATATGCATATATATATATATATATATATATATATATATATATATATATATATATATAGTAAATAAATAAATAGTACATTTGCGTTCACATTTGAATGTCTCAAACAAGTTAAAGAACCTGTTTCCAGCTCAGAATTCCGAGAAAAACAGTTATTACACTGCATTCTGGGAAGCTGAGCAGGGACATGCAAATGTGCCCACAAATGCCTCACTCTTCAGTCCATAGCCCATTTTAAACATGGCTTCCTTTAAGCTTATGCAAAGCTAAGGTTGGATTATACACAAGCTGGGAATCCTATCCACGTACAGCTGTTTCAAGCTTACTGTATATATATATATATATATATATATATATATATATATATATATATATAAATATACACAGTTTCATTTCTTATATAATTGCACTGATATATTATAATACAGGTATAATTCTTATAATTACACACATATATACATATATCTATATATAGGTATATTTCTCATATATTTGAATTGATATATAATATTAGAGGTATATTTCTGATACAGTTATACATACATGCATATAATAGTACATGTATATGTAGCTCCCCCACATAGAATGTTTTACAGACACATATATCTCTGCCCCAGGGAGCTTACAATCTATCTATATACAGTGTTAGACATAGAGCCGCATATTTGACAGTCATGTAAACACCCCAAGCCCGAGTTCCACTGATCTATATAAACTATCGGACAAAGATACACAAATCATACCACCCATAGAGGCGCACACACATCTGGGCCTGATTGTCTAAATACACACACAATTACCCCTGTGCACAGGGCCATACAGGAAAAGGTCCACAAACACATCTGTCTGTAGGACATAAACACAGACACACAAATAACCAAACACACAGATACAAGCACACAGACCCTTGCTCCCTGGGTGGTCCCCTCCACTCCCACCCCTCTAACTCTTCCCAGGCAGCTGCCAAGTGTTAACCCGTTCCCTGCTGGGGCTAGTAACACATTGTATATGGAGGAGCTTTGTATTGTGTATAGTGGAAATAAACATTAGAGGGTGGGATTCTGTGTGTGTGGCATGGACCTACGTTATGGGGGATTGTATAAAATATCATTACACAGACTGAGAAGGGAGAAGAGGAATTTATTATTACTTTATTTATTAAGTGCCCCAGTACATTACACAGTAAATACATCTGTATATAGAGGAATGCTGTGTATTATAAAGTACCACTGTATGGATGATATTGTGTATAGTGCGAGTACCTCTGTGTGGTATGATATTGTGTATATTGTGAGTACCTCTGTATGGATGATATTGTGTATAGTGTGAGTACCTCTGTATAGGATGATATTGTGTATAGTGCGAGTACCTCTGTATGGAAGGATATTGTGTATAATAAAGTACCTCTGTATAGGATGATATTGTGTATAGTGTGAGTACCTCTGTATGGATGATATTGTGTATAGTGTGAGTACCTCTGTATAGGATGACATTGTGTATAGTGCGAGTACCTCTGTATAGGATGATATTGTGTATAGTGCAAGTACCTCTGTATAGGATGATATTGTGTATAGTGTGAGTACCTCTGTATGGATGATATTGTGTATAGTGCAAGTACCTCTGTATAGGATGACATTGTGTATAGTGCGAGTACCTCTGTATGGATGATATTGTGTATAGTGCGAGTACCTCTGTATGGATGATATTGTGTATAGTGCAAGTACCTCTGTATAGGATGATATTGTGTATAGTGTGAGTACCTCTGTATAGGATGATATTGTGTATATTGTGAGTACCTCTGTATGGATGATATTGTGTATAGTGCGAGTACCTCTGTATAGGATGATATTGTGTATAGTGCGAGTACCTCTGTATAGGATGATATTGTGTATAGTGTGAGTACCTCTGTATGGATGATATTGTGTATAGTGTGAGTACCTCTGTATGGGATGATATTGTGTATAGTGCGAGTACCTCTGTATGGATGATTTTGTGTATAGTGCGAGTACCTCTGTATAGGATGACATTGTGTATAGTGCGAGTACCTCTGTATGGATGATATTGTGTATAGTGCAAGTACCTCTGTATGGATGATATTGTGTATAGTGCGAGTACCTCTGTATGGATGATATTGTGTATAGTGCGAGTACCTCTGTATGGATGATATTGTGTATAGTGCGAGTACCTCTGTATGGATGATATTGTGTATAGTGTGAGTACCTCTGTATGGATGATATTGTGTATAGTGCGAGTACCTCTGTATGGATGATATTGTGTATAGTGCGAGTACCTCTGTATGGATGATTTTGTGTATAGTGCGAGTACCTCTGTATAGGATGATATTGTGTATAGTGCGAGTACCTCTGTATAGGATGATATTGTGTATAGTGCGAGTACCTCTGTGTGGATGATATTGTGTATAGTGTGAGTACCTCTGTGTGGATGATATTGTGTATAGTGCGAGTACCTCTGTGTGGATGATATTGTGTATAGTGCGAGTACCTCTGTATAGGATGATATTGTGTATAGTGCGAGTACCTCTGTGTGGATGATATTGTGTATAGTGCGAGTACCTCTGTATAGGATGATATTGTGTATAGTGTGAGTACCTCTGTATAGGATGATATTGTGTATAGTGCGAGTACCTCTGTATGGATGATATTGTGTATAGTGCGAGTACCTCTGTATAGGATGATATTGTGTATAGTGCGAGTACCTCTGTATAGAATGATATTGTGTATAGTGCGAGTACCTCTGTATAGGATGATATTGTGTATAGTGCGAGTACCTCTGTATATGAAGATATTGTGTATAGTGCAAGTACCTCTGTATAGGATGATATTGTGTATAGTGTGAGTACCTCTGTATATGAAGATATTGTGTATAGTGCGAGTACCTCTGTATATGAAGATATTGTGTATAGTGCGAGTACCTCTGTATAGGATGATATTGTGTATAGTGCAAGTACCTCTGTATATGAAGATATTGTGTATAGTGCGAGTACCTCTGTATATGAAGATATTGTGTATAGTGCAAGTACCTCTGTATAGGATGATATTGTGTATAGTGCGAGTACCTCTGTATAGGATGATATTGTGTATAGTGCGAGTACCTCTGTATGGAAGGATATTGTGTATAGTGCGAGTACCTCTGTATGGATGATATTGTGTATAGTGCGAGTACCTCTGTATGTATGATATTGTGTATAGTGCGAGTACCTCTGTATAGAATGATATTGTGTATAGTGTGAGTACCTCTGTATATGAAGATATTGTGTATAGTGCAAGTACCTCTGTATAGGATGATATTGTGTATAGTGCGAGTACCTCTGTATAGGATGATATTGTGTATAGTGCGAGTACCTCTGTATGGAAGGATATTGTGTATAGTGCGAGTACCTCTGTATGGATGATATTGTGTATAGTGCGAGTACCTCTGTATGTATGATATTGTGTATAGTGCGAGTACCTCTGTATAGAATGATATTGTGTATAGTGTGAGTACCTCTGTATAGAATGATATTGTGTATAGTGCGAGTACCTCTGTGTGGGATGATATTGTGTATAGTGCGAGTACCTCTGTATGGAAGGATATTGTGTATAGTGTGAGTACCTCTGTATAGGATGATATTGTGTATAGTGCGAGTACCTCTGTGTGGATGATATTGTGTATAGTGCGAGTACCTCTGTATAGGATGATATTGTGTATAGTGTGAGTACCTCTGTATAGGATGATATTGTATATAGTGTGAGTACCTCTGTGTGGGATGATATTGTGTATAGTGCGAGTACCTCTGTATGGAAGGATATTGTGTATAGTGTGAGTACCTCTGTATGGATGATATTGTGTATAGTGCGAGTACGTATGTATGGATGATATTGTGTATAGTGCGAGTACCTCTGCATAGGATGATATTGTGTATAGTGTGAGTACCTCTGCATAGGATGATATTGTGTATAGTGCGAGTACCTCTGTATGGATGATATTGTGTATAGTGCGAGTACCTCTGCATAGGATGATATTGTGTATAGTGCGAGTACCTCTGTATGGATGATATTGTGTATAGTGCGAGTACCTCTGCATAGGATGATATTGTGTATAGTGCGAGTACCTCTGCATAGGATGATATTGTGTATAGTGCGAGTACCTCTGTATAGTATGATATTGTGTATAGTGTGAGTACCTCTGTGTGGGATGATATTGTGTATAGTGTGAGTACCTCTGTATGGAAGGATATTGTGTATAGTGTGAGTACCTCTGTATAGGATGATATTGTGTATAGTGTGAGTACCTCTGTGTGGATGATATTGTGTATAGTGCGAGTACCTCTGTATAGGATGATATTGTGTATAGTGTGAGTACCTCTGTATAGGATGATATTGTATATAGTGTGAGTACCTCTGTGTGGGATGATATTGTGTATAGTGCGAGTACCTCTGTATGGAAGGATATTGTGTATAGTGTGAGTACCTCTGTATGGATGATATTGTGTATAGTGCGAGTACCTCTGTATGGAAGGATATTGTGTATAGTGTGAGTACCTCTGTATGGATGATATTGTGTATACTGCGAGTACCTCTGTGTGGAATGATATTGTGTATAGTGCGAGTACCTCTGTATAGGATGATATTGTGTATAGTGTGAGTACCTCTGTATAGGATGATATTGTGTATAGTGCGAGTACCTCTGTATGGATGATATTGTGTATAGTGTGAGTACCTCTGTATGGATGATATTGTGTATAGTGCGAGTACCTCTGTATGGGATGATATTGTGTAT
Source organism: Discoglossus pictus (assembly GCA_027410445.1). NCBI lineage: Eukaryota > Metazoa > Chordata > Amphibia > Anura > Alytidae > Discoglossus > Discoglossus pictus. The sequence continues at coordinate 185,164,541 of CM050170.1, read as the reverse complement.
AGTGTGAGTACCTCTGTATGGATGATATTGTGTATAGTGTGAGTACCTCTGTATGGATGATATTTTGTATAGTGCGAGTACCTCTGTATGGATGATATTGTGTATAGTGTGAGTACCTCTGTATAGGATGATATTGTGTATAGTGCGAGTACCTCTGTATGGAAGGATATTGTGTATAGTGCGAGTACCTCTGTATAGGATGATAGTGTGTATAGTGCGAGTACCTCTGTATGGAAGGATATTGTGTATAGTGCGAGTACCTCTGTATAGGATGATAGTGTGTATAGTACGAGTACCTCTGTGTGGATGATATTGTGTATAGTGCGAGTACCTCTGTATGGAAGGATATTGTGTATAGTGCGAGTACCTCTGTGTGGATGATATTGTGTATAGTGTGAGTACCTCTGTATAGGATGATATTGTGTATAGTGCGAGTACCTCTGTATAGAATGATATTGTGTATAGTGCGAGTACCTCTGTATGGAAGGATATTGTGTATAGTGCGAGTACCTCTGTATGGATGATATTGTGTATAGTGCGAGTACCTCTGTATAGAATGATATTGTGTATAGTGCGAGTACCTCTGTATGGAAGGATATTGTGTATAGTGCGAGTACCTCTGTATGGATGATATTGTGTATAGTGCGAGTACCTCTGTGTAGGATGATATTGTGTATAGTGCGAGTACCTCTGTATGGATGATATTGTGTATAGTGTGAGTACCTCTGTATGGATGATATTGTGTATATTGCGAGTACCTCTGTATGGATGATATTGTGTATAGTGTGAGTACCTCTGTATAGGATGATATTGTGTATAGTGTGAGTACCTCTGTATAGGATGATATTGTGTATAGTGTGAGTACCTCTGTATAGGATGATATTGTGTATATTGCGAGTACCTCTGTATGGATGATATTGTGTATAGTGTGAGTACCTCTGTATAGGATGATATTGTGTATAGTGCGAGTACCTCTGTATGGATGATATTGTGTATAGTGAGAGTACCTCTGTGTGGGTGATATTGTGTATAGTGCGAGTACCTCTGTATGGATGATATTGTGTATAGTGCGAGTACCTCTGTATGGAAGGATATTGTGTATAGTGTGAGTACCTCTGTATGGAAGGATATTGTGTATAGTGCGAGTACCTCTGTATAGGATGATATTGTGTATAGTGCGAGTACCTCTGTATGGATTGATATTGTGTATAGTGCGAGTACCTCTGTATGGATGATATTGTGTATAGTGCGAGTACCTCTGTATGGAAGGATATTGTGTATAGTGTGAGTACCTCTGTATGGAAGGATATTGTGTATAGTGCGAGTACCTCTGTATAGGATGATATTGTGTATAGTGCGAGTACCTCTGTATGGATTGATATTGTGTATAGTGCGAGTACCTCTGTATATGAAGATATTGTGTATAGTGCGAGTACCTCTGTATATGATGATATTGTGTATAGTGCGAGTACCTCTGTATAGGATGATATTGTGTATAGTGCGAGTACCTCTGTATGGATGATATTGTGTATAGTGCGAGTACCTCTGTATGGAAGGATATTGTGTATAGTGCGAGTACCTCTGTATGGATGATATTGTGTATAGTGCGAGTACCTCTGTATGTATGATATTGTGTATAGTGCGAGTACCTCTGTATAGAATGATATTGTGTATAGTGCGAGTACCTCTGTATAGAATGATATTGTGTATAGTGCGAGTACCTCTGTATAGGATGATATTGTGTATAGTGCGAGTACCTCTGTATATGAAGATATTGTGTATAGTGCGAGTACCTCTGTATATGAAGATATTGTGTATAGTGCGAGTACCTCTGTATAGGATGATATTGTGTATAGTGCGAGTACCTCTGTATAGGATGATATTGTGTATAGTGCGAGTACCTCTGTATATGAAGATATTGTGTATAGTGCGAGTACCTCTGTATAGGATGATATTGTGTATAGTGCGAGTACCTCTGTATAGGATGATATTGTGTATAGTGTGAGTACCTCTGTATAGGATGATATTGTGTATAGTGTGAGTACCTCTGTATGGAAGGATATTGTGTATAGTGCGAGTACCTCTGTATGGATGATATTGTGTATAGTGCGAGTACCTCTGTATGAATGATATTGTGTATAGTGCGAGTACCTCTGTATGTATGATATTGTGTATAGTGCGAGTACCTCTGTATAGAATGATATTGTGTATAGTGTGAGTACCTCTGTATAGAATGATATTGTGTATAGTGTGAGTACCTCTGTATAGAATGATATTGTGTATAGTGCGAGTACCTCTGTATGGAAGGATATTGTGTATAGTGCGAGTACCTCTGTATGGATGATATTGTGTATAGTGCGAGTACCTCTGTATAGAATGATATTGTGTATAGTGTGAGTACCTCTGTATAGAATGATATTGTGTATAGTGCGAGTACCTCTGTGTGGGATGATATTGTGTATAGTGTGAGTACCTCTGCATAGGATGATATTGTGTATAGTGCGAGTACCTCTGCATAGGATGATATTGTGTATAGTGCGAGTACCTCTGTATAGTATGATATTGTGTATAGTGTGAGTACCTCTGTGTGGGATGATATTGTGTATAGTGCGAGTACCTCTGTATGGAAGGATATTGTGTATAGTGTGAGTACCTCTGTATAGGATGATATTGTGTATAGTGTGAGTACCTCTGTGTGGATGATATTGTGTATAGTGCGAGTACCTCTGTATAGGATGATATTGTGTATAGTGTGAGTACCTCTGTATAGGATAATATTGTATATAGTGTGAGTACCTCTGTGTGGGATGATATTGTGTATAGTGCGAGTACCTCTGTATGGAAGGATATTGTGTATAGTGTGAGTACCTCTGTATGGATGATATTGTGTATAGTGCGAGTACCTCTGTATGGATGATATTGTGTATAGTGTGAGTACCTCTGTATGGATGATATTGTGTATAGTGTGAGTACCTCTGTATGGATGATATTGTGTATAGTGTGTGTACCTCTGTATAGGATGATATTGTGTATAGTGCGAGTACCTCTGTATGGAAGGATATTGTGTATAGTGCGAGTACCTCTGTATAGGATGATATTGTGTATAGTGCGAGTACCTCTGTATGGATGATATTTTGTATAGTGCGAGTACCTCTGTATGGATGATATTGTGTATAGTGTGAGTACCTCTGTATAGGATGATATTGTGTATAGTGCGAGTACCTCTGTATGGAAGGATATTGTGTATAGTGCGAGTACCTCTGTATAGGATGATAGTGTGTATAGTGCGAGTACCTCTGTATGGAAGGATATTGTGTATAGTGCGAGTACCTCTGTATAGGATGATAGTGTGTATAGTACGAGTACCTCTGTGTGGATGATATTGTGTATAGTGCGAGTACCTCTGTATGGAAGGATATTGTGTATAGTGCGAGTACCTCTGTGTGGATGATATTGTGTATAGTGCGAGTACCTCTGTATGGAAGGATATTGTGTATAGTGCGAGTACCTCTGTGTGGATGATATTGTGTATAGTGTGAGTACCTCTGTATAGGATGATATTGTGTATAGTGCGAGTACCTCTGTATAGAATGATATTGTGTATAGTGCGAGTACCTCTGTATGGAAGGATATTGTGTATAGTGCGAGTACCTCTGTATGGATGATATTGTGTATAGTGCGAGTACCTCTGTATAGAATGATATTGTGTATAGTGCGAGTACCTCTGTATGGAAGGATATTGTGTATAGTGTGAGTACCTCTGTATGGAAGGATATTGTGTATAGTGCGAGTACCTCTGTGTAGGATGATATTGTGTATAGTGCGAGTACCTCTGTATGGATGATATTGTGTATAGTGTGAGTACCTCTGTATTGGATGATATTGTGTATAGTGTGAGTACCTCTGTATGGATGATATTGTGTATATTGCGAGTACCTCTGTATGGATGATATTGTGTATAGTGTGAGTACCTCTGTATAGGATGATATTGTGTATAGTGTGAGTACCTCTGTATGGATGATATTGTGTATAGTGCGAGTACCTCTGTATGGAATGATATTGTGTATAGTGTGAGTACCTCTGTATAGGATGATATTGTGTATAGTGTGAGTACCTCTGTATAGGATGATATTGTGTATATTGCGAGTACCTCTGTATGGATGATATTGTGTATAGTGTGAGTACCTCTGTATAGGATGATATTGTGTATAGTGCGAGTACCTCTGTATGGATGATATTGTGTATAGTGCGAGCACCTCTGTATGGATGATATTGTGTATAGTGCGAGTACCTCTGTATAGAATGATATTGTGTATAGTGCGAGTACCTCTGTATGGAAGGATATTGTGTATAGTGCGAGTACCTCTGTATGGAAGGATATTGTGTATAGTGCGAGTACCTCTGTATAGGATGATATTGTGTATAGTGCGAGTACCTCTGTATGGATAATATTGTGTATAGTGCGAGTACCTCTGTATAGGATGATATTGTGTATAGGGTGAGTACCTCTGTATAGGATGATATTGTGTATAGTGCGAGTACCTCTGTATAGAATGATATTGTGTATAGTGCGAGTACCTCTGTGTGGGATGATATTGTGTATAGTGCGAGTACCTCTGTATAGGATGATATTGTGTATAGTGCGAGTACCTCTGTATGGAATGATATTGTGTATAGTGCGAGTACCTCTGTATGGAATGATATTGTGTATAGTGCGAGTACCTCTGTATGGATGATATTGTGTATAGTGCGAGTACCTCTGTATAGAATGATATTGTGTATAGTGCGAGTACCTCTGTATGGAATGATATTGTGTATAGTGCGAGTACCTCTGTATGGATGATATTGTGTATACTGAGAGTACCTCTGTATGGAATGATATTGTGTATACTGAGAGTACCTCTGTATAGGATGATATTGTGTATACTGAGAGTACCTCTGTATGGAATGATATTGTGTATAGTGCGAGTACCTCTGTGTATGAAGATATTCTGTATAGTGCGAGTACCTCTGTATAGAATGATATTGTGTATAGTGCGAGTACCTCTGTATGGAAGGATATTGTGTATAGTGCGAGTACCTCTGTGTATGAAGATATTCTGTATAGTGCGAGTACCTCTGTATAGGATGATATTGTGTATACTGAGAGTACCTCTGTATGGAATGATATTGTGTATAGTGTGAGTACCTCTGTATAGGATGATATTGTGTATACTGAGAGTACCTCTGTATAGGAGGATATTGTGTATAGTGCGAGTACCTCTGTATAGGATGATATTGTGTATAGTGCAAGTACCTCTGTATAGTATGATATTGTGTATAGTGCGAGTACCTCTGTATGGAATGATATTGTGTATAGTGCGAGTACCTCTGTATGGTATGATATTGTGTATAGTGCGAGTACCTCTGTATGGAAGGATATTGTGTACAGTGCGAGTACCTCTGTATGGAATGATATTGTGTGTAGTGCGAGTACCTCTGTATGGATGATATTGTGTATAGTGCGAGTACCTCTGTATAGAATGATATTGTGTATACTGCAAGTACCTCTGTATAGAATGATATTGTGTATAGTGCGAGTACCTCTGTATGGATGATATTGTGTATACTGCGAGTACCTCTGTATAGGATGATATTGTGTATAGTGCGAGTACCTCTGTATAGAATGATATTGTGTGTAGTGCGAGTACCTCTGTATAGGATGATATTGTGTATAGTGCGAGTACCTCTGTATAGGATGATATTGTGTATAGTGCGAGTACCTCTGTATGGATGATATTGTGTATAGTGCGAGTACCTCTGTATGGATGATATTGTGTATAGTGTGAATACCTCTGTATGGAAGATATTGTGTATAATGTGAGTACCTCTGTATGGATGATATTGTGTATACTGAGAGTACCTCTGTATGGATGATATTGTGTATACTGAGAGTACCTCTGTATGGATGATATTGTGTATACTGAGAGTACCTCTGTATGGAATGATATTGTGTATAGTGCGAGTACCTCTGTATGGATGATATTGTGTATAGTGTGAGTACCTCTGTATGGAATGATATTGTGTATAGTGCGAGTACCTCTGTATAGAATGATATTGTGTATAGTGTGAGTACCTCTGTATGGATGATATTGTGTATAGTGTGAGTACCTCTGTATGGAATGATATTGTGTATAGTGTGAGTACCTCTGTATAGGATGATATTGTGTATAGTGTGAGTACCTCTGTATGGAATGATATTGTGTATAGTGCGAGTACCTCTGTGTAGGATGATATTGTGTATAGTGTGAGTACCTCTGTATGGAATGATATTGTGTATAGTGCGAGTACCTCTGTATGGATGATATTGTGTATAGTGTGAGTACCTCTGTATGGAATGATATTGTGTATAGTGCGAGTACCTCTGTATAGAATGATATTGTGTATAGTGTGAGTACCTCTGTATGGATGATATTGTGTATAGTGTGAGTACCTCTGTATGGATGATATTGTGTATAGTGCGAGTACCTCTGTATGGAATGATATTGTGTATAGTGTGAGTACCTCTGTATGGAATGATATTGTGTATAGTGTGAGTACCTCTGTATAGGATGATATTGTGTATAGTGTGAGTACCTCTGTATAGAATGATATTGTGTATAGTGCGAGTACCTCTGTATGGATGATATTGTGTATACTGAGAGTACCTCTGTATGGAATGATATTGTGTATAGTGCGAGTACCTCTGTATGGATGATATTGTGTATAGTGCGAGTACCTCTGTATGGATGATATTGTGTATAGTGTGAGTACCTCTGTATGGATGATATTGTGTATAGTGTGAGTACCTCTGTATGGATGATATTGTGTATAGTGTGAGTACCTCTGTATAGAATGATATTGTGTATAGTGTGAGTACCTCTGTATGGATGATATTGTGTATAGTGCGAGTACCTCTGTATGGAATGATATTGTGTATAGTGCGAGTACCTCTGTATGGATGATATTGTGTATAGTGCGAGTACCTCTGTATAGGATGATATTGTGTATAGTGTGAGTACCTCTGTATGGAAGGATATTGTGTATAGTGCGAGTACCTCTGTATGGATGATATTGTGTATAGTGCGAGTACCTCTGTATAGAATGATATTGTGTATAGTGCGAGTACCTCTGTATAGGATGATATTGTGTATAGTGTGAGTACCTCTGTATGGAAGGATATTGTGTATAGTGCGAGTACCTCTGTATAGAATGATATTGTGTATAGTGCGAGTACCTCTGTGTGGAATGATATTGTGTATAGTGCGAGTACCTCTGTATAGAATGATATTGTGTATAGTGCGAGTACCTCTGTATAGGATGATATTGTGTATAGTGCGAGTACCTCTGTATGGATGATATTGTGTATAGTGTGAGTACCTCTGTGTGGATGATATTGTGTATAGTGCGAGTACCTCTGTATAGGATGATATTGTGTATAGTGCGAGTATCTCTGTATGGATGATATTGTGTATAGTGCGAGTACCTCTGTATGGAATATATTGTGTATAGTGCGAGTACCTCTGTATAGTATGATATTGTGTATAGTGCGAGTACCTCTGTATGGATGATATTGTGTATAGTGCGAGTACCTCTGTATGGATGATATTGTGTATAGTGCGAGTACCTCTGTATAGAATGATATTGTGTATAGTGCGAGTACCTCTGTATGGAATGATATTGTGTATAGTGCGAGTACCTCTGTATAGGATGATATTGTGTATAGTGCGAGTACCTCTGTATGGAAGGATATTGTGTATAGTGCGAGTACCTCTGTATGGATGATATTGTGTATAGTGTGAGTACCTCTGTATAGGATGATATTGTGTATAGTGTGAGTACCTCTGTATAGGATAATATTGTATATAGTGCGAGTACCTCTGTATGGATGATATTGTGTATAGTGCGAGTACCTCTGTATAGGATGACATTGTGTATAGTGCGAGTACCTCTGTATAGGATGATATTGTGTATAGTGCGAGTACCTCTGTATGGAAGGATATTGTGTATAGTGCGAGTACCTCTGTATGGATGATATTGTGTATAGTGTGAGTACCTCTGTATAGGATGATATTGTGTATAGTGCGAGTACCTCTGTATAGGATGATATTGTGTATAGTGCGAGTACCTCTGTATAGGATGATATTGTGTATAGTGCGAGTACCTCTGTATAGGATGATATTGTGTATAGTGCGAGTACCTCTGTATAGGATGATATTGTGTATAGTGTGAGTACCTCTGTATAGGATGATATTGTGTATAGTGCGAGTACCTCTGTATAGAATGATATTGTGTATGGTGCGAGTACCTCTGTATGGATGACATTGTGTATAGTGCGAGTACCTCTGTATAGGATGACATTGTGTATAGTGCGAGTACCTCTGTATGGATGATATTGTGTATAGTGTGAGTACCTCTGTGTGGATGATATTGTGTATAGTGTGAGTACCTCTGTATAGGATGATATTGTGTATAGTGCGAGTACCTCTGTATGGATGATATTGTGTATAGTGCGAGTACCTCTGTATGGATGATATTGTGTATAGTGCGAGTACCTCTGTATAGGATGATATTGTGTATAGTGCGAGTACCTCTGTATGGATGATATTGTGTATAGTGCGAGTACCTCTGTATGGATGATATTGTGTATAGTGTGAGTACCTCTGTATAGAATGATATTGTGTATAGTGCGAGTACCTCTGTATGGATGATATTGTGTATAGTGCAAGTACCTCTGTATAGGATGATATTGTGTATAGTGCGAGTACCTCTGTATGGATGATTTTGTGTATAGTGCGAGTACCTCTGTATGGAAGGATATTGTGTATAGTGTGAGTACCTCTGTATGGATGATATTGTGTATAGTGCGAGTACCTCTGTATGGATATATTGTGTATAGTGCGAGTACCTCTGTATGGATGATATTGTGTATAGTGCGAGTACCTCTGTATAGGATGATATTGTGTATAGCGACCCCAAGATGTTACTTAGGTGTATCCTAAAGAGATTTCCATTAGTCCCTACAGTTTTAGCTACATTTGCACAGACAGAAGCTTTCCGTGCATTACAAGTCTCTTCCCACATCAGGAAGTTCATCAGTAGAAACCACAACTATAGTTACCACAGCAGCATAATTGCACAAAAAAGTAAGACACACTTAGCAGTTTAAATTTGTTATTTTCTATACATTTCCAGCCTGTCCAGTTCTTATAAATATGAAACTAGAGGGGCAGAGTGGCCAGAAGAAAACCATTACTTTCATCAAAAAACAAAATGGCACGTTTTGAGTTTGCGAAAAGGCATGTGGGAGACTCCCAAAATGTATGGAGGAAGGTGCTCTGGTCTGATGAGACTAAAATTTAACTTTTCGGCCATCAATGAAAACGCTATGTCTGGCTCAAACCCAACACATCACATCACCCAAAGATCACCATCCCCACAGTGAGACATGGTGGTGGCAGCATCATGCTGTGGAGATGTTTTTCAGCAGCCGGGACTGGGAACTTCTCAGAGTTGAGGGAAAGATGGATGGTGCTAAATACAGGGATATTCTTGAGCTAAACCTGTACCCCTCTGTGTGTGATTTGAGGCTAGGACGGAGGTTCACCTTCCAGCAGGACAATGACCCCAAACACACCGCTAAAGCAACACTTGGGGGGTTTAAGGGGAAACATGTAAATGTGTTGGAATGGCCTAGTCACAGCCCAGACCTCAATCCAATAGAAAATCTGTGGTCAGACTTAAAGATTGCTGTTCACAAGCGCAAACCATCCAACTTGAAGGAGCTGGAGCAGTTTTGCAAGGAGGAATGGGCAAAAATCCCAGTGGTAAGATGTGGCAAGCTCATAGAGACTTATCCAAAGTGACTTGGAGCTGTGATTGATGCAAAAGGTGGCTCTACAAAGTATTGACTTTAGGCGGTGAATAGTTATGCACATTGACTTTTTCTGTCATATTGTCCTATTTGTTGTTTACTTCAAAATAAAAAAAAAAAACATCTTCAAAGTTGTGGGCATGTTCTGTAAATTAAATGGTGCAAATCCTCAAACAATCCATGTTAATTCCAGGTTGTGAGGCAACAAAACACGAAAAATGCCAAGGGGGGTGAATACTTTTGCAAGGCACTGTATAAGGACCTTTAATAAGGCCTAATTGCACTATTCCGAAACTATACCCCCAACATCAAACACAACAGAACAAGACAAAAAGAGGTGTTGTACTGAAGCCAAGGTCATGCAGATTTTTAATGTTTTGGTCCCATAATTGCCATTTACTTTGAGGAGTGGGGTCCAATTCTATTAGATCGGAAACCATCAAACAATTTATACAGATAGTATTTTTAATTTCAATCAATGATGGGAGGCAACTCTTTTTCCACTTAGAGACTATTCATTTCTTAGCAACCATAAAGATTTGAATCGTAAGGGCTTTCAAGATCTGAGTTTAAACTATTTAGAATGTTCAAAGCTACTTCTAATAACATGATGGCATCTCGAAATGAGATGTGTCCTATTTTTAGAGATCAAAATTTGTTCAAACTCTGACACGTCTCTTGCAGATGGAGCCAAAATTATACACCTCAAGTAATTTTCTAAGATAATTATATTCCAGCCACAAACTAGGGGAAAGCCCATATTGAAGACACAAGTCGTCAAAAGAGATGAAAGTATCAGCAGGAAAGAGATCTTTTAAGTAGAGACAACCCTTTTTAACCATTGTCTTAAAAAGCTTTGAGTCCAAGTAATCGTCCGAAAAGCAATAGGAATGATTGGACTAGGAAAGGTAAGTAGGTTATATTTGATATTAAGATTAATCCAAATCTTAATAGATTTTTCTATTACTTTAGAATCCGAGGAAATATCTAAAGCTTGTAAAAGGTCCAAAAATAAAATTCTGGTCGTATCTCCTAAATAAATTAGATTGTTTTCCATTTGTCACCAATGATTACGTTCCGCTGACTCAATCCATCTACTCATATAGGCTAAACCAATGGCTTCATAGTAATTCCTGATAATGGGGTAAGCGACTCCCCCTCTATTGAATCTACGTGCCAACATTTTTTTTATTAATTCTGTTTTTTTTAGAATTATGTATAAATTTGTCAATACACTTTTGTAGTGAGTTAATTATGTACGTGGGATCTATAACTGGAATACACCTCATGACATAACTAATTTTTGTCAGAAGGGTACTTTTGGCAGCAATTATTCTACCTGACCATGAAATGTTAAGATGCTTGCAAGAAGAAATAATATATTTTATTTTATTTAAGACTATCTCGAAGTTATTTTTTTATTGTTTGTTTTAGGTCAGGATACATTAGTATCCTCAAATGTTTTATGTAGGGTGACCATTTATAATAAAACTGCTGTTTTAATGCTTCACTATCATGATCTAGGACATTAATTACCATTGCTTCTGACTTTGCTATATTCAATTTATAGTTTGACACCAGACTACAGGGAGTGCAGAATTATTAGGCAAATGAGTATTTTGACCACATCATCCTCTTTATGCATGTTGTCTTACTCCAAGCTGTATAGGCTCAAAAGCCTACTACCAATTAAGCATATTAGGTGATGTGCATCTCTGTAATGAGAAGGGGTGTGGTCTAATGACATCAACACCCTATATCAGGTGTGCATAATTATTAGGCAACTTCCTTTCCTTTGGCAAAATGGGTCAAAAGAAGGACTTGACAGGCTCAGAAAAGTCAAAAATAGTGAGATATCTTGCAGAGGGATGCAGCACTCTTAAAATTGCAAAGCTTCTGAAGCGTGATCATCGAACAATCAAGCGTTTCATTCAAAATAGTCAACAGGGTCGCAAGAAGCGTGTGGAAAAACCAAGGCGCAAAATAACTGCCCATGAACTGAGAAAAGTCAAGCGTGCAGCTGCCACGATGCCACTTGCCACCAGTTTGGCCATATTTCAGAGCTGCAACATCACTGGAGTGCCCAAAAGCACAAGGTGTGCAATACTCAGAGACATGGCCAAGGTAAGAAAGGCTGAAAGACGACCACCACTGAACAAGACACACAAGCTGAAACGTCAAGACTGGGCCAAGAAATATCTCAAGACTGATTTTTCTAAGGTTTTATGGACTGATGAAATGAGAGTGAGTCTTGATGGGCCAGATGGATGGGCCCGTGGCTGGATTGGTAAAGGGCAGAGAGCTCCAGTCCGACTCAGACGCCAGCAAGGTGGAGGTGGAGTACTGGTTTGGGCTGGTATCATCAAAGATGAGCTTGTGGGGCCTTTTCGGGTTGAGGATGGAGTCAAGCTCAACTCCCAGTCCTACTGCCAGTTCCTGGAAGACACCTTCTTCAAGCAGTGGTACAGGAAGAAGTCTGCATCCTTCAAGAAAAACATGATTTTCATGCAGGACAATGCTCCATCACACGCGTCCAAGTACTCCACAGCGTGGCTGGCAAGAAAGGGTATAAAAGAAGAAAATCTAATGACATGGCCTCCTTGTTCACCTGATCTGAACCCCATTGAGAACCTGTGATCCATCATCAAATGTGAGATTTACAAGGAGGGAAAACAGTACACCTCTCTGAACAGTGTCTGGGAGGCTGTGGTTGCTGCTGCACGCAATGTTGATGGTGAACAGATCAAAACACTGACAGAATCCATGGATGGCAGGCTTTTGAGTGTCCTTGCAAAGAAAGGTGGCTATATTGGTCACTGATTTGTTTTTGTTTTGTTTTTGAATGTCAGAAATGTATATTTGTGAATGTTGAGATGTTATATTGGTTTCACTGGTAAAAATAAATAATTGAAATGGGTATATATTTGTTTTTTGTTAAGTTGCCTAATAATTATGCACAGTAATAGTCACCTGCACACACAGATATCCCCCTAAAATAGCTAAAACTAAAAACAAACTAAAAACTACTTCCAAAAATATTCAGCTTTGATATTAATGAGTTTTTTGGGTTCATTGAGAACATGGTTGTTGTTCAATAATAAAATGAATCCTCAAAAATACAACTTGCCTAATAATTCTGCACTCCCTGTATATTGTTCTATTATGTCTTCAAGACCAACCAAAGAATTTACTGGATCCTCCAAAGACAGAGTGATATCGTCTGTGAATAAGGACACTTTATATTGGAAATGACCAATATTAATCCCTCTAATCTCTTGTGAAGCTCTAATAGCAGTAGCCAATGGTTCTACCAAAAGTGCAAAAACTATAGGGGTGAGTGGACACCCTTGTCTTGTGCTGTTCAAAATATAGAATTTTTCTGAAGTAAAGCCAAGACCGTTGAAAGAGGCAGTTAAGGCCCCATAGGGAGCTTGAACGGCATTATCCCCGAAATCTCCTAGACCATATTTGGTTAACATTCTCTCCATGAAGTCCCACCCCACCCTGTCAAAAGCCTTTTCTGCATTGAGGGTTACAAGAATCAAAGGCTCCTTTGTATAGTTTGCTCGGGAAATTATATTTATCAATCTTCTTAGATTGTCTGTACCCTGCCTGCCGGTAATAAAGCCAGTTTGATCTTTACCAATTATATTCTTAACTACTCTGTTTAATCTCTCAGGAAGAATTTTCACATACATTTTTACGTCTAGGTTTAGGAGTAAAATCAGTCAAAAATGTTTGCACTCGGGATTATCCAGTTGTTCTTTTGGAATATTAATGATTTGCGCTTCCAACATCTCTGCAGGGGTATTCCAGTCTTCTTGATTTCGTTAAGAGCCTCCATCATGATATGAACCAGCTCTTTTTGGAATATCCTATAATATTTATTAATATAGCCGTCGGGGCCTGTTGATGAAAATATTTTTAAGTTTGCAATAGCCAATAATATTTATTTCTCTGTGATGTCGCTGTTCTCATTATTGTCTGCTAAATTTCTTCTGGCTTCATAATTACTTTCCCCTTATGATAAAGTCTTTCAACTCTTTTACTATGAGTTTTTTTTAAAGTTTGTTGGCTAAAAGTCTCCCGGCCTTATTGCCACAATGAAACACTTGTTTTTGTAAAGACCAAAGTGAGTTATCTACTATAGTCTGCTTTATTTTTTTTAAATCTGATTTTGAATCAATCTAATCTGTTCAGTAAAGACTTACTTTGTGGCTTTACTTATTCTGATAATCTAGTTTGGCCAAATCAAGGAGATCTCTTAAGGCCTTTCCTCTATTTAGTTTCTTTTGTGCTTGCCAGCAAATAAAGCATCCTCTGATATAGGCTTTGTGTGCCAGCCATAATGTTGTATTAGATGAGAAAAATATTTTAATTTCTTGTTTAAGACTTACAACAAGACTTTGATCCTTCAATAATGACCCATCCAACTTCCATGAATGACGAACCTGGCAGTTTTTACCCAAATTCAAAGAAATTGAAACTAAAGCATGATCTGCTCTCGAGATTGGGTCAATTTCTGCATATGAAATAACTTTTAGAGCTGTCTCATTGACAAATATATAGTCTAACCTCACATATGTGTTGTGTCTGTGTGAAAAAAAAGAGCAGTCTTTTTGAGAGGGATGTAAAGATCTCCAAGAGTCAAATAAATTGTATCTCAACAAGATTTTAAAAAAAATATTTGAGTTATTCAACATATTGTGATCTGATTTTATCTTTTTAACAGTTTTTTCACATAATTCCGGATTTACACAAAGATTGAAATCACCACAGATTATTCAAAGCGCATTGACATTTTTTTGTTGTTGTTTTAAAGTATAATTAATAAATCTAACGTGACCCTTATTTGGAGCATTCATGTTGAGAATTGTATATTTAACCCCATCTATAGTCCAAAGGGAATACCTTCAACGTCTATCTCAGTGAATTCCTCTTTAATATCCAGGGCCTTGTTTAAAAAAATGGCTATACCTCTTATCTTTTTCTTGAAAGGAGAATTACAGATTAGCGTATAGTGATTATTAAAGTATTTAGGGACCTCATCAATTTGCCAATGGGTTTCTCGTTGACATATTATGTCTGCTTTTGCTTTACAAAATGGATTAAAAAAACATTTGTCTCTTCCCTGGAGCATTGAAACCCTGGATGTTCTGACTTACTAATTTAAGTTGCATCAAAGAATCTTGAACTAATATAACATATGACTGACAAACAGTCAATCCCCAACCCCATTCCCCTCGGCACCAGTGCAACACACAAAAACCAACCCAAAAAAACAAAAAACACATAAAACACAAAAAAGCAAATGGAGGTACTTTTTGCCCCCCTGGTTGCCCTCGAGCGATGCAAAAAAATGAACTTGATTAAGTTCAAAGAACCCCAAAATATGCAGCATTTTATAGAATGCAGGAATCTATAACTAGTACATATTAGAGTTAACTTTATCAATATAATTTAAGTGCTGTTTATTGTCTCTATTCTGACCATCAAAGAGGGGCCTGGCCAAGTGTGATGTGTAAGGCGGGGCTTGTATGAAGTTTGTCTGAGCATATGTTTTCATTGTTTTGTCATACTTTGTTTTGCTCTTTCCTATACCTGTCTCTTTTTACTGTTCTTTGGCTTCTTGTTCTATCAAATTGCTAGGATCTAGTACGTACTAACATCTGATAAGGAAGAGTAATCAGGAAAATAAGACGTTGTCATGCATACACTCTGGGTTATTAGTCATATCCCTGCAAACTATATTGTTATTGAATTACATCTATCATCTAAATGCCTCATAAGACAACGAGTTTAAAGGGAAATTGGTTCTATGGCCTAGTTATTGGTAATTGGTTGGAAAATTAAGTGAGGCCTTTTTCTTTTTCTGCATTAACCACTGTGTTTTATTTTACATATCTGGACTTTTATATCTATTGCAACGCAATCTGGACCATCTCTTGGTAACATATAACAGCATATGTGTATGTTTTCATCCACCCCATTGGACTCATTCCTTGTTATATGGATTTGGTCAAATAGATGCTCACATATTTGTATCTGAATTTATATTTTAGACTTATTGTTTTTTCATCAGGATTTGATTTTTTTTTCTTGCTTGTGCTTTATAATCACTAATTGTAAGGCTTTCATTCAGCAGACTTTAATATCTGGACTGTGAACTTTGTGCTATGAATTCCATTATTGAGAGACTATTCCATGTAACCACGGATCATATCGGACTATTAAAATTGTTTTAAAATTGTATTGTTTTTTTATTTTTTGCTATGTATTGTAGTGATTTTCTTTTGCAATGCTCTTCTTGGGAAGGTATCAAGGTAAAAGGTGCAAAAGACTCCGTAAGATGTAATGTAATATCTCCATGTTGTAGGAAACACGTCTGTACTATATCTTTTAGAGGCATGGAGTCTGTTTAGAAGCCAGTCTGAAGACCATGCCTTTGCTTCCTATTATGTTTATCGTTTTATTTATGTTTTTAGTTGAATGTGTGAAATATAGCTTAAGATTGTACCTTCTGATATTTGTTTTTCCTTTGATGACAATTTTCATTGTCATAGGGGGGAGTGTTGTGGAGAAATACAAATATCCATACATTATTTAGTGTATATAGCATTTCTGATATTTGGCTAGATGTAAGCTCTGAAACAGTATTTTTCCATTGCAGGCCGTGAGGTATGAAACAGTTAATTATGCCTTTACTTAATTCATTGTTTTTTTATTCATTCTCATAATAATAATTGTTCTGGAGACTAGTAAAGGCCGAACAACATACTTGACCTATGCGTGCAGATTGCAGGTTGGGAGTTTTTTGCGCATCTAGTGTGATTTATCAGGCATGGTTGACACGTGCTAGTTGCATGCATCTTATTTTATTGGTCTACTAATATAATTAATTGTTTATTGGTCTAGAGATGGGTGTTGTTGAAATGTATCATTTTTTCTAGAGGGTGGTAATGGGATGTACCATTTTTTGTATGTAATTACTATAAAAAGCGGTGTTTATGTATTTGTCAGTCAGTAGCAGACAAAAAGCGCACCCGACATCTGCCTGCAGGTCCCATCTCTCCCACTCTTTGCCCTCAACTCTCTATACCTGGTGATGTTCCTATCCGGTCCCAGACGGTGTGTGTCCCTTGTAGTCAGTGTAAATTGTATTGCTGGTCCTACTGAATACAGATCCAAACTACACATTACACAACAATATACAGATTCCAGTGAACACATTAGCAGTTTATGTCTGTATCCACCTGTATGTGTTGTGTTTGTGTCATGTTGTGCTATGTTATCTTGTATCATGTTGTCTTGTTTCTAGTTGTCTTCTTCTAGTGACATCCCCCCTCCTCACCTTGATGATATTGTGTATAGTGCGAGTACCTCTGTATGGAATGATATTGTATATAATGTCAGTACCTCTGTATGGATGATATTGTGTATAGTGCGAGTACCTCTGTATGGATGATATTGTGTATAGTGCGAGTACCTCTGTATGGATGATATTGTGTATAGTGTGAGTACCTCTGTATGGATGATATTGTGTATAGTGTGAGTACCTCTGTGTAGGATGATATTGTGTATAGTGCGAGTACCTCTGTATAGGATGATATTGTGTATAGTGTGAGTACCTCTGTATGGATGATATTGTGTATAGTGCGAGTACCTCTGTATGGATGATATTGTGTACAGTGTGAGTACCTCTGTATAGTATGATATTGTGTATAGTGCGAGTACCTCTGTATAGGATGATATTGTGTATAGTGTGAGTACCTCTGTATGGATGATATTGTGTATATTGTGAGTACCTCTGTATGGATGATATTGTGTATAGTGTGAGTACCTCTGTATGGATGATATTGTGTATAGTGTGAGTACCTCTGTATAGGATGATATTGTGTATAGTGTGAGTACCTCTGTATGGATGATATTGTGTATAGTGTGAGTACCTCTGTATGGATGATATTGTGTATATTGTGAGTACCTCTGTATGGATGATATTGTGTATAGTGTGAGTACCTCTGTATGGATGATATTGTGTATAGTGCGAGTACCTCTGTATGGATGATATAGTGTATAGTGCGAGTACCTCTGTATGGATGATATTGTGTATAGTGCGAGTACCTCTGTATAGTATGATATTGTGTATAGTGCGAGTACCTCTGTGTGGGATGATATTGTGTATAGTGCGAGTACCTCTGTATAGGATGATATTGTGTATATTGTGAGTACCTCTGTATGGATGATATTGTGTATAGTGCGAGTACCTCTGTGTGGGATGATATTGTGTATAGTGCGAGTACCTCTGCATAGGATGATATTGTGTATATTGTGAGTACCTCTGTATGGGATGATATTGTGTATAGTGCGAGTACCTCTGTATGGATGACATTGTGTATAATGTGAGTACCTCTGTATAGGATGATATTCTGTATAGTGCGAGTACCTCTGTATAGTATGATATTGTGTATAGTGTGAGTACCTCTGTATGGATGACATTGTGTATAATGTGAGTACCTCTGTATAGGATGATATTCTGTATAGTGCGAGTACCTCTGTATAGAATGATATTGTGTATAGTGTGAGTACCTCTGTATGGATGACATTGTGTATAGTGCGAGTACCTCTGTATAGGATGATATTGTGTATAGTGTGAGTACCTCTGTATAGGATGATATTGTGTATAGTGCGAGTACCTCTGTATAGGATGATATTGTGTATAGTGCGAGTACCTCTGTATGGATGACATTGTGTATAATGTGAGTACCTCTGTATAGTATGATATTGTGTATAGTGTGAGTACCTCTGTATGGATGATATTGTGTATAGTGTGAGTACCTCTGTATAGGATGATATTGTGTATAGTGTGAGTACCTCTGTATGGATGACATTGTGTATAGTGCGAGTACCTCTGTATGGATGATATTGTGTATAGTGTGAGTACCTCTGTATAGAATGATATTGTGTATAGTGCGAGTACCTCTGTATGGTATGATATTGTGTATAGTGTGAGTACCTCTGTATAGGATGATATTGTGTATAGTGTGAGTACCTCTGTATGGGTGATATTGTGTATAGTGCGAGTACCTCTGTATGGATGATATTGTGTATATTGTGAGTACCTCTGTATAGGATGATATTGTGTATAGTGCGAGTACCTCTGTATAGGATGATATTGTGTATAATGCGAGTACCTCTGTATGGATGACATTGTGTATAATGTGAGTACCTCTGTATAGGATGATATTGTGTATAGGGTGAGTACCTCTGTATAGTATGATATTGTGTATAGTGTGAGTACCTCTGTATAGTATGATATTGTGTATAGTGTGAGTACCTCTGTATAGGATGATATTGTGTATAGTGCGAGTACCTCTGTATAGGATGATATTGTGTATAGTGTGAGTACCTCTGTATAGGATGATATTGTGTATAGTGCGAGTACCTCTGTATGGATGATATTGTGTATAGTGTGAGTACCTCTGTATAGGATGACATTGTGTATAGTGCGAGTACCTCTGTGTGGATGATATTGTGTATAGTGCGAGTACCTCTGTATGAATGATATTGTGTATAGTGCGAGTACCTCTGTATAGGATGATATTGTGTGTAGTGCGAGTACCTCTGTATAGAATGATATTGTGTATAGTGCGAGTACCTCTGTATGGATGACATTGTGTATAGTGTGAGTACCTCTGTATAGGATGATATTGTGTATAGTGCGAGTACCTCTGTATGGAATGATATTGTGTATAGTGTGAGTACCTCTGTATGGAATGATATTGTGTATAGTGTGAGTACCTCTGTATGGAATGATATTGTGTATAGTGTGAGTACCTCTGTATGGAATGATATTGTGTATAGTGTGAGTACCTCTGTATGGATGACATTGTGTATAGTGCGAGTACCTCTGTATGGATGATATTGTGTATAGTGTGAGTACCTCTGTATGGATGACATTGTGTATAATGTGAGTACCTCTGTATGGATGATATTGTGTATAGTGTGAGTACCTCTGTATGGATGATATTGTGTATAGTGCAAGTACCTCTGTATGGATGATATTGTGTATAGTGCGAGTACCTCTGTATGGATGATATTGTGTATAGTGCGAGTACCTCTGTATGGATGATATTGTGTATAGTGTGAGTACCTCTGTATGGGATGATATTGTGTATAGTGCGAGTACCTCTGTATAGGATGATATTGTGTATAGTGTGAGTACCTCTGTATGGATGACATTGTGTATAGTGCGAGTACCTCTGTATGGAATGATATTGTGTATAGTGCGAGTACCTCTGTATAGGATGATATTGTGTATAGTGCGAGTACCTCTGTATGGATGATATTGTGTATAGTGCGAGTACCTCTGTATAGGATGATATTGTGTATAATGTTAGTACCTCTGTATGGATGATATTGTGTATAGTGCGAGTACCTCTGTATAGGATGATATTGTGTATAATGCGAGTACCTCTGTATGGATGATATTGTGTATTCTGCGAGTACCTCTGTATAGGATGATATTGTGTATAATGTTAGTACCTCTGTATGGATGATATTGTGTATAGTGCGAGTACCTCTGTATAGGATGATATTGTGTATAATGCGAGTACCTCTGTATGGATGATATTGTGTATAGTGTGAGTACCTCTGTATAGGATGATATTGTGTATAGGGTGAGTACCTCTGTATAGTATGATATTGTGTATAGTGTGAGTACCTCTGTATGAATGATATTGTGTATAGTGTGAGTACCTCTGTATGGATGATATTGTGTATAGTGAGAGTACCTCTGTATGGATGATATTGTGTATAGTGTGAGTACCTCTGTATAGTATGATATTGTGTATAGTGTGAGTACCTCTGTATGGATGATATTGTGTATAGTGAGAGTACCTCTGTATGGATGATATTGTGTATAGTGCGAGTACCTCTGTATAGTATGATATTGTGTATAGTGCGAGTACCTCTGTATAGGATGATATTGTGTATAGTGCGAGTACCTCTGTATAGGATGATATTGTGTATAGTGTGAGTACCTCTGTATAGGATGATATTGTGTATAGTGTGAGTACCTCTGTGTGGATGATATTGTGTATAGTGCGAGTACCTCTGTATAGGATGATATTGTGTATAGTGTGAGTACCTCTGTATAGGATGATATTGTGTATAGTGTGAGTACCTCTGTATAGGATGATATTGTGTATATTGTGAGTACCTCTGTATAGGATGATATTGTGTATAGTGCGAGTACCTCTATGGATGATATTGTGTATAGTGCAAGTACCTCTGTATGGATGATATTGTGTATAGTGCGAGTACCTCTGTATAGGATGATATTGTGTATAGTGCGAGTACCTCTGTATAGGATGATATTGTGTATAGTGTGAGTACCTCTGTGTGGGATGATATTGTGTATAGTGTGAGTACCTCTGTATGGATGATATTGTGTATAGTGTGAGTACCTCTGTATGGATGATATTGTGTATAGTGCGAGTACCTCTGTATGGATGATATTGTGTATAGTGCGAGTACCTCTGTATGGATGATATTGTGTATAGTGTGAGTACCTCTGTATGGATGATATTGTGTATAGTGCGAGTACCTCTGTATGGATGATATTGTGTATATTGCGAGTACCTCTGTATAGGATGATATTGTGTATAGTGCAAGTACCTCTGTATGGATGATATTGTGTATAGTGCGAGTACCTCTGTATAGAATGATATTGTGTATAGTGTGAGTACCTCTGTATAGGATGATATTGTGTATAGTGCGAGTACCTCTGTATAGGATGATATTGTGTATAGTGTGAGTACCTCTGTATAGGATGATATTGTGTATAGTGTGAGTACCTCTGTATAGGATGATATTGTGTATAGTGCGAGTACCTCTGTATAGGATGATATTGTGTATAGTGTGAGTACCTCTGTATAGGATGATATTGTGTATAGTGTGAGTACCTCTGTATAGGATGATATTGTGTATAGTGCGAGTACCTCTGTGTAGGATGATATTGTGTATAGTGTGAGTACCTCTGTGTGGGATGATATTGTGTATAGTGTGAGTACCTCTGTATAGGATGATATTGTGTATAGTGCGAGTACCTCTGTATGGATGATATTGTGTATAGCGACCCCGAGATGTTACTTAGGTGTATCCTAAAGAGATTTCCATTAGTCCCTGCAGTTTTAGCTACATTTGCACAGACAGAAGCTTTCCGTGCATTACAAGTCTCTTCCCACATCAGGAAGTTCATCAGTAGAAACCACAACTGTAGTTACCACAGCAGCATAATTGCACATAAAAAGTAAGACACACTTAGCAGTTTGTATTTGTTACTTTCTATACATTTCCAGCCTGTCCAGTTCTTATAAATATGAAACTAGAGGGGCCGGTTAGTGTTTGTTCTGATTCTGTTGAAGTTATTATAACGTTCTTTCAACATGTTATAAAATGCTGCTGAGACAATCTGTGATTGGCTAGTACATCTAGTAACAATAGAAACACTGTGTGTGCATGAGTTAGGGGGGGAAGAGACTTTTGCTGGGACTATTTGGAAGGTTTCAGTGAGTAAAAACAGAGCTTTTAAGCACTTGTTAATAAAATGACGTGCAGACAGTCACTTAGGTAGTTTAATATTAAAAACTGGGGTATGTATCCCTTTAAGGAATCTAAGCATGTCTGGCATAAGCGTAAGACACTCTGAGGATAAATTAAGACGTTCTTGTTTGTAGATATAATGGGCTGACTTGGTCTGTCTTTTTGGTTCCATGACGGGTTGACCTCTGAACCATTGGATTTCAAGCTGTTTGGTCCTGGGTCCTGCTCATCATTGTCCAGCGCTCATGGAGACCACCGTGACCTATTAGGAACATAATGTTGTGGGCCTGTGTGTTTAAAGTGTTAGACTCTCCTCAACCCTCTAATTCCTGAGGATCAGCAGATAAGGTCCCAGGGACAGCACTGTCCAGAAGCTGTCTGGGTTTCGTCGATGGCCTCTTCTAAAGCAAATGAAAATGGCCGAATTCCTGACCGCTGAGGTGACCTCGTGTGGATGATGGATCATTTATATTCTATTTATTCAGTGATGATAGGAGGTGAGTGTTACCTGTGACGTGCACACGAGACCGCCAGTAATAACATGTCCATATAGAGCGTCAGACATTGTGTGCTGTCTCTCCGTGTGTGGCCCCTTGTTGTGATGTGTATTAAGGGCCCATCAGTGGCCGTGTGTTGAGAGACTGCAGGTGTGCGATCAAAGTGACAGCTCTCAGTGTCATCAGCCCAACACCATCTGCGCCATAAAAAGGAGCTTCCATCATATCCGTCTGTGAGGTGACAATGACACCTGGGCAGCTCCCCAGCACATGTCATAGTGAGACATCAGGGAGAGGTGGGGGAGGATCTGCCACTGACAGGACTCGGGTGAGGTCATATTTACCAAGGTGTCTCAAGAGATCAGGGGCGCTCTAATGTGCCACTTTGATAATTGAATTGCGTCGGTGAGGAGAGGGTTAAAAGAAACTTTGCAATGTAGTAATATTATATATACCGTATTTATTTTTATATTATACTAGCGAATTGCCCGTCAAAAAATGACGGCAATGAAATTGTAAGGTAGCTAATGCTGTTTAGTGTGTAATAATGAAATATATAATACATTAATAAATGAATATACTTTACCTATTTTAAAGCATTGTGTGGAAGAGCTGTGAATGTGTTTTGATGTTGCTGCAGCATTAGTGGTGTGGATCTGCTGTGTAAGCGTGCTGAATGTGTGCAGTGTAACACTGTGCGTGCGCGAGACCAAACCGTTAGCGTAGTCGTGTACTTCCGCATTGGCGAGAAATGGCGAGTAATGTGTGTTATACGTTTGTATCGGAATATCCGTAGGTGTTTTGTGGTGTTTTGCGAGTTTCTTGTGGTGTTTTGCGAGTTTAGAGTGCTGTAGCCTCGTTTTCGTTTTGTTCGGCGGCCATTTTTTCTCTCGCTTCGTTTTTTTTTTAGTCTCTAAACTGTTTTATTTGAAGTAAAATCGAGGTGTAAGTTGTATTTTTGAGGTGCTGGGTGCTCCCTCTTGGTGTAGGTAAGTTTTTTATGTATGTGGTGTGTGTATGTATTGTGTTTGACATTTTGTAATGTTCGCGAGTTGCGTCCGAGTGTTGCGAGTCCGTAATGTGTGTGAACGTGTGTCGTATGTTGTTTGCGAGTGTCGTAATGTGTGTGTCGTACTGTTTGGGTTGCGACGTGAAGTTTGCGAGGGTCGCAGTTGCTGGCAAGGAGCGCCTTCGGCGCTCCATGCCAGCAACTGCGGCCCTCGCTTTGCGAGGTCCTCAGGTGCTGGCATGGAGCGCCTACGGCGCTCCATGCCAGCAACTGAGACCCTCGGGCAGTGCCCTCGCTTCGCGAGGGCCTCGGCTCGCGTAGCGAGCCCGCAGCGTTAGCAACAACTCGTACGCTCACAACTATATATGTGATTCATTAATATTACATATATTAATTGATTTATATTGTATATATTTATGTATTTATATTATATATTTATTGTTTTATTATATATATTAATTTAGTTATATTATATATGAAGCTACTTATCTATATTTAATTTTATATTATATTAATTACAATTACACATACAGTGCCTTGCAAAAGTATTCACCCCTCTTGACTTTTTACCTATTTTGTTACATTACAGCCTTAAGTTCAATGTTTTGTTAATCTGAATTTTATGTGATGGATCAGAACACAATAGTCTAAGTTGGTGAAGTGAAATGAGAACAAAATATATATAAAACTATTTTTTAGAAATAGAAAACAGAAAATTGGCATGTGCGTATGTATTCACCCCCTTTGTTATGAAGCCCATAAAAAGCTCTGGTGCAACCAATTACCTTCATAAGTCACATAATTAGTGTAATGATGTCCACCTGTGTGCTATCTAAGTGTCACATGATCTGTCATTACATATACACACACACACACCTTTTTTAAAAGGCCCCAGAGGCTGCAACACCTAAGCAAGAGGCACCACTAACCAAACACTGCCATGAAGACCAAGGAACTCTCCAAACAAGTAAGGGACAATGTTGATGAGAAGTACAAGTCAGGGTTAGGTTATAAAAAAATATATCCAAATCTTTGATGTTCCCCAGGAGCACCATCAAATCTATCATAACCAAATGGAAAGAACATGGCACAACAGCAAACCTGCCAAGAGACGTCCGCCCAACAAAACTCACCGACGTTTTGAGTTTGCGAAAAGGCATGTGGGAGACTCCCAAAATGTATGGAGGAAGGTGCTCTGGTCTGATGAGACTAAAATTTTACTTTTCGGCCATCAAAGAAAACGCTATGTCTGGCGCAAACCCAACACATCACATCACCCAAAGAGCACCATCCCCACAGTGAAACATGGCGGTGGCAGCATCATGCTGTGGGGATGTTTTTCAGCAGCCAGGACTGGGAAACTGTTCAGAGTTGAGGGAAAGATGGATGGTGCTAAATACAGGGATATTCTTGAGCAAAACCTGTACCACTCTGTGCGTGATTTGAGGCTGGGACGGAGGTTCACCTTCCAGCAGGACAAGGACCCCAAACACACTGCTAAAGCAACACTTGGGGGGTTTAAGGGGAAACATGTAAATGTGTTGGAATGGCCTAGTCACAGCCCAGACCTCAATCCAATAGAAAATCTGTGGTCAGACTTAAAGATTTCTGATCACAAGCGCAAACCATCCAACTTGAAGGAGCTGGAGCAGTTTTGCAAAGAGGAATGGGCAAAAATCCCAGTGGTAAGATGTGGCAAGCTCATAGAGACTTATTCAACGCGACTTGGAGCTGTGATTGACTCAAAAGGTGGCTCTACAAAGTATTGACTTTAGGGGGGTGAATAGTTATGCACATTGACTTTTTCTGTGTTTTTTTGTTGTTTGCGTCATAATAAAAAAAAAATAAACTTCAAATTTATGGGCATGTTCTGTAAATTAATTGATGCAAATCCTCAAACAACGATGTTGCGAGGGACGCAGCTGCGAACCTCGTGAAGTGTGACGAGTCATTGACGCACAACTTAGGCTTTGGGCTCGCAATGAGCGCCACAGGCGCTCATCACGAGGTCAGGGTGTTACCAACACCTGATGGGGGGCTGCAATGAGCGCTAAAGGAGCTCATTGCAGGGCTGGGATCACCCCACAGTACCTGAGTCCTGCCAGTAGCTCAAACACGTACCTGGATGCGACCTTGCCAGCAGCGCCGCACTTCGTCTTCTCCTCAGCGGCTCCCGTCCTCTGGCCGGAACTACTTTCTGGATAAAGCCGCGCATCACACCAGCGGTATGCGCATGCGCAATACACGGCTTCATCCAGAAAGTTGTTCCGGACGATGGACGGGAGCCACTGAGGAGGTGAGTGAGGCTCTGCTGGCAGGAATCCAACCAGGTACAACACACAGGAAAGGGTGAGGATGGGGGAAACGAGACAAGGGAGGGAGAGGAGGTGGAGCGGAGACACAAGAGAGGGAGGGGGGGAGACACGAAGGGGGAAAGGAAAATGGGGAAAGGAGGAACAGGAAAGGGAAAGAGGGCGGAAAGGAGACACAGGGGAGGGAGAAGGGGGAAGGAGACACAAGGGTGGAAAGGGAGAGTGGGAAAGGAGACATGGGGGGAAAGGAAAATGGGGAAAGGAGGAACAGGAAAGGGATAGAGGGGGGAAAGGAGACACAGGGGAGAGAGAAGGGGAAAGGAGACACAAGGGGGTAAGTAGACACAAGGCGGGAAAGGGAGAGTGGGAAAGGAGACGGGGGAAACGGGAACAGGAGAGGGAGAGAGGCAGGAAAGGACACCAAGGGGAGGGAGGGGGAGGAGATACAGGGGAGGGAGAGGGGAGGAAAGAAGACACAGGGGAGGGAGAGGGGCAAAGAAGGTACAGGAGAGGGGGGGGAGGAGACACAGGGGAGGGAGTGGGGGAAAGGAGGCACAGGTGAGGGAGAGGGAAAAAGGAGACACGGGGGAGGGAGAGGTGAGGAAAACTAATTCCTGTCATTTCTGAAAGGCAGTTTCCTAGTGTGTGTATATATATATATATATATATATATATGAAGAGTGTCCAGTAATCTAGATGAATAATCAGAGTATTGCAGAGTATTTGGGGGGCCCACATTTTCTTTTTGCACCGGGGCCCCTTATGCACTAGCCCCCACCACTGTATAAGACACAGTCCATACTCACATAGTCTATGTGTATTCATATTGATGCCTTTTTTGCTGTGGAATAAACATATTATCCCAGTTTTTTATTATGTTATTTTTATATTGCATCGATTTTGGGGGATTTTCCCCCTGTCTGTGTTTTGGAATTGTATTGGTGCAAAACCTGAATATCTCTTGGACGTAGCTTTCTATTAGTCTTATCGCTATATGCACTCTCCTCTTTTTCTTTTCTAGTTATGATACATATTGTCGATCTCTCTTCCCATGTGCATTGTAGAGGGACCCTGTTGTCCCAAAATCATTAAAGAGCACGAAAACTGACTGTATTGTATTATCCATATTATCCTGGACAATTCTATGCTGTTGTTGCTTCATTTATATGCAAATGAGTGGCTCATGCATATTAATTACCTGTTTTGAAATGGTATTTAGGATTACAATTTGCTTGTCTGTCTCTATAGTGGTCAAAATAAAGACCTACAATGTTATCTGGTAGTTAGACACCTCTCCGTCCCTTATTATGCACTCTGAGCCGTATATTAGCATACTGAGCTGCACAATCAGGAACCACAACAATTAATTTAAATATTTCAGAAATTATTTACTGTAGAGTAAAAACTGCTAATACAATGTATAGCCAGTTTTTAATGCTCTTTAAAATTATATCAGCTTCCTGGGTCCCATATAACACAATTCTTAGGCTATTTTGATACTGAATGGGATAAAGAACGTGATACATTAGTTACAAGCTCCCTGTTTGTTTGGTCTCTGGGTCCCTCTGCTGGCAGAACAGAATATGGAGTATAACCAGGGATTGCGCAGAACCTATGGAATGTATATGGGTTAAAGTCACTAAAACGGGGGTGGGACAACCACATAGGACTGCATGGTCAACCCTAAGGTTTAATATTATAGGTAGCTGTATTTGGGAGACTGTTCCTGTGCTTGACAGCTGATGATTTGTTTTTTTGTCGTTCAGTCGTGTCCAACTCTCCATGACCTCATGGACCATAACACACCAGGCACATCTTTATGTCCATGGTCATGCTGATCTACTTGGTATTCATGGCAGAGATACTGTGCCAGTTCTTTCTCCAGTGGGCCATACAGCTCCTGGTATTCCTAGTTGGTCTCCCATCCAAGTACTGACCAGGCCCAACGCTGCATGGCTTCAGGGTGGTGTGACCTCTTGGATCCCTGACTGGAATCGTACCCAGGTCACAGCTGTGAAAGCACAAAATCCTAACCACTGGACCACCAGGGAACCCTATGTGGTATATTATATTTTTATATATCTTTACACTTTCCTGACAGTATGTGTGTATTATCACTATTACTTAAATTAGTATTAGTTTTTTTAAACAAATTAAGTGCTACCACTTTATATATCATATATTTTATATCTTTACCTAATTACTGTTTTTTTTTTTTTTTTTTTTTTTATAATTAATTTTCATTTTAGAAGGAACTGGCAACCCACTCCAGTATCTCTGCCATAAATATCAAGTTGATCAGAATAATAAGTTGCGGCCCATGAGGTCACGGAGAGTCGGACGCAACCGAATGACGCAAACACACAATATACCACATCTGTCTGACAATTGGTGTTGGCAAAATAGATATGACATAGAAAATAATGATCCACTTTGCCATGTACTGAGCAGCAATGGATCCCCTCCATAGTCATGAAGGTGTCAGAGAGAAACATAATATATGCAATAATGATGATAATAACAAATAATATAGTTCTTATGAATAATCCAGAATAACAGGAAGTAATGTTTGGATACACATATTTCCAAGTGGGATGTCCCTGGCGAACGGATCTGAGAATACTCCGTGTATATGGTGATAGTTCAGTATACAAGAAAGATAAATAGCTATGGACATTCTGTGACCAATAAGGATAAGTGTTCAAGATACAGTGCCTTGCAAAAGTATTCACCCCCCTTGGCATTTTTCATGTTTTGTTGCCTCACAACCTGGAATTAACATGGATTGTTTGAGGATTTGCATCATTTAATTTACAGAACATGCCCACAACTTTGAAGATGTTTATTTATTTTTTTTATTGTGAAGCAAACAACAAATAGGACAAAATAACAGAAAAAGTCAATGTGCATAACTATTCACCCCCTAAAGTCAATACTTTGTAGAGCCACCTTTTGCGGCAATCACAGCTCCAAGTCGCTTTGGATAAGTCTCTATGAGATTACCACATCTTACCACTGGGATTTTTGCCCATTCCTCCTTGCAAAACTGCTCCAGCTCCTTCAAGTTGGATGGTTTACGCTTGTGAACATTGGATTGAGGTCTGGGCTGTGACTCAGCCATTCCAACACATTTACATGTTTCCCCTTAAACCCCCCAAGTGTAGCTTTAGCAGTGTGTTTGGGGTCATTGTCCTGCTGGAAGGTGAACCTCCGTCCTAGCCTCAAATCGCACACAGTGTGGTACAGGTTTTGCTCAAGAATATCCTTGTATTTAGCACCATCCATCTTTCCCTCAACTCTGACTAGTTTCCCAGTCCCGGCTGCTGAAAAACATCCCCACAGCATGATGCTGCCACCACCATGTTTCACAGTGGGGATGGTGCTCTTTGGGTGATGTGATGTGTTGGGTTTGCGCCAGACATAGCGTTTTCTTTGATGGCCGAAAAGTTCAATTTTGGTCTCATCAGACCAGAGCACCTTCCTCCATACATTTTGGAAGTCTCCCACATGCCTTTTCGCAAACTCAAAACATGCCAATTTGTTTTTTGCTGAAAGTAATGGCTTTCTTTTGGCCACTCTGCCATAAAGCCCAACTCTATGGAGCGTACGGCTTATTGTCGTCCTATTTACAGATACTCCAGTCTCTGCTGTGGAACTCTGCAGCTCCTCCGGGGCTTCCTTAGGTCTCTGTGCTGCCTCTCTGATTAATGCCCTCCTTTCCCGGTCTGTGAGTTTTGGTGGGCGGCCGTCTCTTGGCAGGTTTGCTGTTGTGCCATGTTCTTTTTAATACAGTAGACTCTCAGTTATCCGGCACCCATGGGGTTGGTAGATGTTGGATAAATGTAGTTTCTTAGAGTTACTATTACAAGAGGCCTAGATTAGCTCCAGATAGGATACTCTGCTAAGTATATTTGTCAGTGAGGGCTGTTATAGCAGCAGCAGCTTTCACTCCTCACTTACACACAAGTACGCTCGGCTGGAGGGTGCAATGCTGAACCGAGTGAATGTAACCCCAACACTGCCCTGGCTCAGTCACTCATGCCTGGGGAATGTAATGCCAACACTGCCCAGGGTCCACCACTCATGCCCAGGGTATGTAACGCCAACACTGCCCTGGGTCAGTCACTCATGCCCGGGTAATGTAACCCCAACACTGCCCTGGCTCAGTCACTCATGCCCGGGTAATGTAACCCCAAGACTGCCCTGGCTCAGTCACTCATGCCTGGGGAATGTAACTCATGCCCGGGTAATGTAACCCCAACATTGACCTGGCTCAGTCACTCATGCCCGGGTAATGTAACCCCAACACTGCCCTGGCTCAGTCACTCATGCCCGGGTAATGTAACACCAACACTGCCCTGGCTCAGTCACTCATGCCCGGGTAATGTAACACCAACACTGCCCTGGCTCAGTCACTCATGCCCGGGTAATGTAACGCCAACACTGCCCTGGCTCAGTCACTCATGCCCGGGTAATGTAACACCAACACTGCCCTGGCTCAGTCACTCATGCCCCGGTAATGTAACCCCAACATTGCCCTGGCTCAGTCACTCATGCCCGGGTAATGTAACCCCAACACTGCCCTGGCTCAGTCACTTATGCCCGGGTAATGTAACACCAACACTGCCCTGGCTCAGTCACTCATGCCCAGGTAATGTAACGCCAACACTGCCCTGGCTCAGTCACTCACAAATACCTACTACACGGAGAAACAAACTAGAAAGAGGGACATATATGTCAAAGAAAAGACCTTACCGGAATAATATGGTTTCCGTATAATTTATGGAAAGGGACTTGAATCAGTGATGGGACTTTTTAGTCCAGCTATTGGGGTATATATGTTCTGATATACTACAGGATATTTCTCCCTATGAAGGGCACAAGTGAGCTAAAAGAGGTTGCTCTCAGAGTGGATTATCATGGCCATCCATAGAACTAATCTATTAAGGTTGGTTCGTTCTCTGATGAGCACCTCTGACTTAGAACATATATAAAAAAAATAAAAAATAAAGAAAATATATATCACACCGTTGTAACTTTATTAAACTAAACAGGGGTTACTTAATCCATACATTATTAGATCGGTACTCCATCAAGTTTATAACAAAAAAACAGAGTATATATTTCATTGTATATTAGACCACCAACACTTTGGAGTGAATACATCCTTCAAAAATACCTCTATAGCGAATCAGCATTTAAGCCAGAATGTAATAGTTCTAGCTTGTAATTATCATCTGATAACACAATACAAGAGGCTCTAGACACTTTTCCAAGTTTTACTGAAATCTAACCAGTCATACAAAAATAACAAACCAAAACTAATCAAAGAAAACAACAGTCCTATCTTCCACTGATCCACAACCTTAACTAATATACAGATCCCTCACTAACCAGATCTCATCCAGCTAAACCTGGGTGGAGCAAAACAAACAGTCCTATAGTTTGTAAACAATCACTGGTCTGTAATTTAATCGGATTTCCAGGTCTCCACTCTGCTCCAAACAATCGCAGGCTGCAGGCTTCTGTCTCACTGTGTGTGTCTCTATCGAGCTCAGACAAACTGAAAACAATCAGTCCCATCAGCAGCCTCTCCCAAACTCCAGGAACAGTCTTAAATCAGGTCTGCCCAGGTGCAGCTAATCTGGAAAATTAATTCCTGGGGGAAAGATTGCTGTGCAAAGTCTGTGGCTCACATAATACCTTGAAGAACTTGGTTACAATATTTACACATATATATATATATATATATATACACTGCTCAAAAAAATAAAGGGAACACTTAAACAACACAATGTAACTCCAAGTCAATCACACTTCTGTAAAATCAAACTGTCCACTTAGGAAGCAACACTGAGTGACAATCAATTTCACATGCTGTTGTGCAAATGGGATAGACAACAGGTGGTAATTATAGGCAATTAGCAAGACACCCCCAATAAAGAAGTGATTCTGCAGGTGGTGACCACAGACCACTTCTCAGTTCCTATGCTTTCTGGCTTTTGTTTTGGTCACTTTTGAATGCTGGCGGTGCTTTCACTGTAGTGGTAGCATGAGACAGAGTCTACAACCCACACAAGTGGCTCAGGTAGTGCAGCTCATCCAGGATGGCACATCAATGCGAGCTGTGGGAAGAAGGTTTGCTGTGTCTGTCAGCGTAGTGTCCAGAGCATGGAGGAGCTACCTGGAGACAGGCCAGTACATCAGGAGACGTGGAGGAGGACATAGGAGGGCAACAACCCAGCATCAGGACCGCTACCTCCGCCTTTGTGCAAGAAGGAACAGGAGGAGCACTGCCAGAGCCCTGCAAAATGACCTCCAGCAGGCCACAAATGTGCATGTGTCTGCTCAAACGGTCAGGAACATACTCCATGACGGTGGTATTAGGGCCCGACGTCCACAGGTGGGGGTTGTGCTTACAGCCCAACAACGTGCAGGACGTTTGGCCAGAGAACACCAAGATTGGCAAACTCGGCACTGGCGCCCTGTGCTCTTTACAGATGAAAGCAGGTTCACACTGAGCACGTGACAGACCTCCTGCAACATCCTCCAGCATGACCGGTTTGGCAGTGGGTCAGTAATTGTGCGGGGTGGCATTTCTTTGGGGGGCCACACAGCCCTCCATGTGCTCGCTAGAGGTAGCCTGACTGCCAATAGGTACCGAGATGAGTTCCTCAGACGCTTTGTGAGACCATATGCTAGTGTGGTTGGCCCTGGGTTCCTCCTAATGCAAGACAATGCTAGACCTCATGTGGCTGGAGTGTGTCAGCAGTTCCTGCAAGACAAAGGCATTGATGCTATGGACTGGCCCGCCCGTTCCCCAGACCTGAATCCAATTGAGCACATTTGGGACATCATGTCTCGCTCCATCCACCAACGTCACGTTGCACCACAGACTGTCCTGGAGTTGGCAGATGCTTTAGTCCAGGTCTGGGAGGAGATCCCTCAGGAGACCATCCGCCACCACATCAGGAGCATGCCCAGGCGTTGTAGGGAGGTCATACAGGCACGTGGAGGCCACACACACTACTGAGCCTCATGTTGACTTGTTTTAAGGACATTACATCAAAGTTGGATCAGCCTGTAGTGTGTTTTTCCACTTTCATAATGGGGGTGACTCCAAATCCAGACCTTCATGGGTTAAAAAAACGTAATTTCCATTTTTTTATTTTTGTGTGATTTTGTAGTCAGCACATTCAACTATGTAAAGAACAAAGTATTTCATAAGAATATTTAATTCATTCAGATCTAGGATGTGTTATATTAGTGTTCCCTTTATTTTTTTGAGCAGTGTATATATATATATATATATATATACTAGCGTATTGCCCGTCAAAAAATGACGGCAATCAGATGTGTATGTTTTAAAAGTTGTTTAGTTATTAATATACATATGGAATTGTAAGGTAGCTAATGTTGTTTTGTGTGTACTACTGAAATATAGAATACAAATTAATAAATGAACTTACGTATTTGTATGCATTGTGTTGAAGAGCTGGCAATCTGAGTTGATGTTGCTGCAGCATTAGTGGTGTGGAGGTGCTGTGTAAGCGTGATGAACGTGTGCAGTGTAATAGTGTGTTTCCGTGGTTATAGTTCGTCCGCCATTTTTTCTTCGGCTCTCATTGCCAAAGTACTACGGTTTAACGGCTTGCCTCGCTGCGCGATGATCGCCTGCGACGCTCATCGCTAAACCCGCTAAAGTACTACGGTTTAACAGTAAATATGGTCAAACGGTCAAATGACGGTTAAATGTTGTGACATTTGTTTGCCACACAACATGACGCTACATTTGTCCCTTTTTTTTTTTCTTAAAATAATAAAAAGAAAAAATTTGAATTTTTTTATTTTTGTAACTTTCAACTTTTCTTTCTTTAAATGAGTTTGTTTAGGCGGTAAATCCGATGTTGCGCGAGACAAAGGCGTTAAATCTGTGTTAATGCGTAAATCTGTAATTGCGTTTCGTAAAATGGACTTGTTACTGTGTTTTTACTCATTGCGCGGTTAATCCGCATCCTTTATCTCGTTGTTTTTCAAACACATACGTCTGTGACTGTGTTTTATGCAGTTCGTAGTAGTATAGCCTCGTTTTCATTTTTTTCGGCGGCCATTTTTTTCTCGCTTAGCCGATTTTCGATCTTTGTAACTCGGCTAAATCGATGTAAATTGCAGTTCCAACTCACTTCCAGACGTCCTGCCTGGTTCCCCATGCTGTAAGTGACCTTTATTTAATTTTTTAGTGTGTATTTAGTGTTTTTTTTATTGTTTTGGTTCTGCCGCTTATCTTAGAAAAAAAATACGAGATGAAAAAAATTACAAGTGCTACGGTTTAACGGCTCGCCTTGCTATGTAAGGCTCGCCTGCAATGAGCGCCTGCGGCGCTCATTGCCAAAGTGCTACGGTTAAACATAACGGCTCGCCTTGCTACGCGAGGCTCGTCTGCAATGAGCGCCTGTGGCGCTCATTGCCAAAGTGCGCCTGTGGCGCTCATTGCCAAAGTGCTACGATTTAACGGCTCGCCTGCAATGAGCGCCTGCGGCGCTCATTGCCAAAGTGCTACAATTTAATGGCGCTCATCGCTAAGTGGTATGCACTATGCAACGCAGCGCGACGACGAATCGTAGTTAGACAATGATAATATGTGATATATATGTCACACATTTGAGTACAGATCAGTCCATAACAAATGAAACCAGTGAGCCTCTTGTCATCAAACTCATTATTTAATCATATAATCATATCTCATTATACAGTCAGATCCATACAAAAATATATCACATGATGGTCGCACCATACTGTACATTCAAACCGTAAACATGATGCAGACGGACGCCTGTGATTTCCATGCACACAATACCATGACAGGTTATTATGGGATGCATATAAATAATTAACCCTTTTGCAAGTCCCAGATGAGCGCTATGTGGCTAAGACACGGTCAAGTTGTTTTGTAGTCTCCTGAGGTCAGTGTCGGCTCATTCCTCCCACGGACTCACGTCGGTATCAATAGCCACGCAGTTGTACGCCGCGTAGCGCAGCTTCTCCTCGCAAATCTTCGCACTGAAACACAGGAGAAAACTGTAAATAAAACCACCTGTTTGACATTCTACTTAGGTTTGTAATTAGTTCCTAAGGACTTATTAAAGATTATATTATATATATATATATATATATATACACACACACACATTGTTACTCTCTATTTATATATAATACAAGTACAGGTAAAGTACAATACCAATTCAATACAAATGGGTCAGCAACAGAAGTGAGGTCCCTACCCCAAAGAGCTTACAATCTAGATTACCAGTCTCTAGTTTTTCTGTGAAGCAGAATATCAAAGGGGGGGGGGGGGGGGGTCACTAAACCCCCCGGGCTCTAAGGCTACAACCCCGGGAATATTTCCAGCCAGCTGAGAGGTATTTGTAGGCTCGGTGGGCGTACTGGAACAAAAAGCCATTTACTTGGTTTCCGAGGTGGGTGTATTTGGCTCTATTTGCTGCCAAAGTGTATAAAAAAAAAGTAACAAGAAAAAAACTAATATTTATATTAATAATTATGTATATTTATTTTTAAATATATATACAATAAATAAAACTTGTGCAAAATTGTTTGACACTAAGAGGAAATGTACAGAGCATACAGCTGTACGCAGGGCAGTAGAGCTGTATCACCACTCAGGGATTGCTACAGTTATACATTCAAAACAGTTTATTCAGCACTGGGATCTTATTTAAAGAACCGTGCAGGAAAAAGTTGTATATCTAGTTCTTAATTAGCAAAATATTGATGCCTCTACAGGACCCTGGAGGGATCCATAATACATTGGTGGAAGTTGTGTGTGTGAGAAGGACGTTTATATTTCTGTTGTAGTGAATGATGCAAGGGCTCTGCACCAGCGAGAGGGTGTCAATTTCAATCTTATCTTTACAATGACTCTCTATTCTCTCTCCATTGACAGCCAAAACTCACACACTCATGATATCGCTCTCAGGCAGTAATGTAACAAATACAAAATGGATTCCTGTAAGCAGTTTTAAAAAATTCAAATTTTCCCCAAAGATGTTTTATGCCCACGGCTCACACAGCTACTAATATTGTTCGTTTGGTACATACCTGGCAAACAAGTGTCTTTATACTGCAGTGTTCTTATAAAAAAAATACTCTTTTTCAGACGTAACATTTTTATAGGAATGGAGTAAACTGCAAATTATTAAAAACATACATTTAAATAAAAGTGAAAATCAGAATCTGGTTTATTTATTTATTTAATAACAAATAAAATCAGCTATTTATACTATAATATATAATAATTAATTGAATAAAGTTTTTTTCACTTTCTAAAATTATTTTGTAAGTCAAGTTCTTCAAAAGAGCATACTATAAACATGTGACTTCAGGGATATTTTTTATTTTTACGCTGTGCTTTTTGGGGGCTGTGGTAGTAGAATATTCGGTATTGATTCGTATATTTTAATATTATGAAGCATAAATTCGAAACAAGAACTCTCTCAAATAAATGTTATTATAGAAAACATAATTTTCTTCCATGTGCTCATCCTTCTCAACGTCAGGTGGCTTTAGACCGAAAACTATGCAGGCAGGTAGTAAGTAGCTTTATGAAACAATCATTACACAGATAACAGTCCATGCTTGGTGGCCGGATCAGAAAGACTGACAGATATGAATTGCAACCCTCAATGAACATCAAACCTCAACAAAAATGCATTTTTTAAATAAATAACATGTAACAGATAAAGTACTTGTTGTTACTTATAGTTTGAAAAGATACTTTATCTGCAACCTCTGCTGGGTCTCTTTCTGCAGGTTCCTAATTATAGTTTTCAAGCAGAAGCAGGAAGTTTGCATCAATAGATGCAACCACAGCTTTCCAGAAATGTAAATGGCCCTTTCATACACACACAACCTCCACCAATGTATCATGGATGCCTCCAGGGACCAGCAAAGGCTACAAAATGTATATATATATATTTTAATCAGGCTTAATGACTAAAACTGGCTTAATTATGATCTTAGTCAGGCTCAAAGATTTCACGCATATATATATATATTTTCAATGTACAGTGGTCCTTTAACCAGTGATTTAAAGGGACACCCCAAAATCTAGTTTTTTTTAGGTTATTCTCAAGAAGAATGAAAAATGTTGTGCAAGTGAAAGTGTATAAATCCCGAGAAATTCCATGTTGTTTTTGCTGCATTTATAGGCAAATGAGCAGCTTGTGCATATTAGCTGCTTTGCTGTGCTAACCAGGATTAGACCCAGAGGAAGTATTGTTACGAAACGCGTAGGGTAGTCGAGGGTCTCTAGCAAACTTAGGGCTCGATTTAATTGCAAGATCGCATCACGCAGGATCGAGGCCGTATGTCTGCGGGTATGTTGCGAGCTCCGTCTCCAATTACGATGCTATTCAATTGATCAAGCCTGAAAGTTACTGTCCCAAAGCCGACTCCGTAAACCATGCACTGGTGCGTAGCAGTTCAGGGCGGGAACATGATCAATTAAGCAAGACCGTAACCTCCCATTTCAAATCAGCCAATAGAAAATGAGACTGACATTTTCACTACAGTAAAACATGGAGGTTATATGGCAATCAATTAGGTTTGGAGGTCCGATATGCGAACAGACTCGCAAACCAGCAAAGTAAAGAATTATGAAAATGAATGCCAATACTGTTCTAGTCCATGTGGGTGACCTGATATGTATTAACTCATTGATACCCGAGATCGATATAACCCCGAAATTAAATATAAAAATAATTGTTATTTCCTGACGCTTTGCGGGCTTGAGACTGTTGTGCAATTCTAATGTCTGTCATCGCTTTCCCCGTTATTTACAGTGCAGTATTGATTTTTTATTTGCATTTTCAGAGCTACAAATAGGTGTTTAACCCCCTTGCGGGTCCTCTCTAGTACTCGTAGGATTTTCTCCTTCATTTGCCATTTACCGGTGTGAAAACATTTGCGGGCTTGGGAAATCGGAGCAATTGAATAGCGATTTGTGATTTTTGCGATCGTAACTCTTGCGAAAGTGAAAGATCAAAGGCTTCGGGAGGCTGTAAGTTACGGGTGTAACCATTGCCATTTTTTCTAGGCAATAATTCGTAACCTGTTTGGAGACTGCAAAAAGACGCCAATTGAATAACAAATTACCTTGTGTCCTCACTTACGGGCTACAGGAACTTGTGAAAGCTCAATTGAATCGGGCTCTTAGTTTGCAAAGCAGCGCTGCAGACTATATATTTTTTGTACTATCATATTTTAATTCTCCGATAAAGTGCACAATAAGAATTTCTTACTATTTTGAAGCCTATTTTATGACCCAATAGTTGATTATATTAACCCGCTTTCTATCTATTTTTGGTATACATATTGTACTCTCATTAGGTGGTGATCAGATGTCTCCCGTTTCTTTTTTTTTACCACTAAAATGCATTTTTTTAACTATCTTTTTTACATTAGTACACTACTAGATACGAACACTTTGTATATCTTAGGAAGAACGTAAGTATATTTTTAATATCTAAATAAAATACTGTTTTAATATACTAAACTATTTTGAATCTATGCACTCTCTTTTCTTTCTTTTTTAACTAGGATTACAGTCTGCTTGTCTGTCTCTGTAGTGACCAAAATAAAGACCCACAATGTTATCTACCAGTTAGACCCCTCTCCCACACGTATTCTGAACCGCACAGTAGCATACAGAACCCGTACATTCTATTCTACAGATTTTACTGTAGAGAAAAACAGCTAGTACAATGTATAGACAGTTTTTTAAATGAAAACAACTTCCTGTTGGGGTGACAGAGTCCTTTAACTGGACATTGGCAGAGCAGAGATGGTGTGACCCTCCATACCTGGGATAGTTGGGCAGGTACAAGGTGCTGGAGCAGGTAGAGGATTCAGGGAGAGAGTCTGTGGTGTCTGAGCTGCTGAGAGAGAGAGAGAGAAGAATCAAACATCAGGACTGAGCAGGACACTCCCCAGGACAGAGGACAATGTGCACGCAACGTAAATTTGGACAGTTGCAATGTTTGCCCTTACATTTATTTAAAAACATATTTAGAATTAAAACAAAAATTAGTCTATCATAGTCACACAAAAATGTGACTTTAGTAGCTGTTTTACTAAATGAAACAAAGTTGCCAAGTGATCATCCGGCTAACGAGCTGTGATAAGAATTCAAAGTAGTTTGAATGTACAACAACTTGCAAAGCTTTCTCACAGTGAAAGGGGAGGAGCAAACACTCCCCCTACAGCTAATTCTGAGTCATTATAATGTTAGTTTTCTAAATGATGTCAGTTAGTCCTAAAAAAAGACTAAGAGAGACTTAGAGAGAAAGTCTGGTATAGATAACTTATGTTTAGAACACTCAACTTTCGAGCTTAGTTATCTAACACTTCCACTTAAAATATTTAATAACAACCAATTATAATTAGTTATTTGTACGTGAGCTAATAATTTCTTCAATAATTGGGTTTTTGCTGGATCACTATATTAAAGGTAAAGCTCCCTCGCCAGACATCTGAGTAACCAACTGACCCTCTTTTGGGGGAGACTAAAGTTTGTGAACATTTTTAATAATTTAAATACTTTTCCTAAATTAGCAGAGGACAAATGTCTATACAAAAAGACCCCTCTAAGGGTATGCAGCTGTGTCTTACCCGGACTTATCTGGGTAGATGTATATGGGGGCCGGTAGCCGACTCCGTCCTGTGACGAACCTCAGAAAGCGACTGCGATCCTCTTAAAGGAAAAAGTAAAGGTGAGAAACGCGTGGAGAGCAGAGACATAAACTAATCCTCAGGAGAGGGAGAACTTGGTACTCTACACCGCCACTCTCGCCATGCAACACATAAACACCTGCGCTCTCACAGGGCAATGCGTAAACAACGCCGCTCTCACCATTCAACGTGTAAATAATTCTGTTCTCTCTGTGCAACACATACCGTATATACTCGAGTATAAGGCGACCCGAGTATAAGCCGAGGCACCTATTTTACCACAAAATACTGGGTAAAATGAGTGACTCGAGTATAAGCCCAGGGTGGGAAAGGTGCTTCCCCCTGTGTCCCTCTTGTGCCCTCTGTGTCCCCCTCTCCCTTCCCTGTGTCTCTTTCCCCCTCTCCCTTCCCTGTGTCTCTTTCCCCCTCTCCCT
The DNA here is from genome assembly GCA_027410445.1 of Discoglossus pictus. Lineage (NCBI taxonomy): Eukaryota > Metazoa > Chordata > Amphibia > Anura > Alytidae > Discoglossus > Discoglossus pictus. Next base: position 185,124,048 of record CM050170.1, on the reverse strand, counting down.
TCCCTGTGTCTCTTCACCCCCTCTCCCTTCCCTGTGTCTCTACCCCCCTCCTCATTCTCAACCCCACTCCTCATCCTCAACCTCCCTCCTCAACCCCCTCCTTAATCTCAACCCCCCTCCTCATCCTCAACCCCCTCCTCAACCTCAACACCCCTCCTCAACCTCAACCCCCTCCTCAACCTCCCTCCTCATCCTCAGCCCCCCTCCTCATACTCAACCCCCTCCTCATCCTCAACCCCCTCCTCAACCTCTCCCCCCAAACCCCCATCCTCCCTCCTCATCCTCCCAACTCAACCCCCCATCCTCCCTCCTAATCCTCCCTCCTCATGCTCAACCTCCCTCCTCATCCTCAGCCTCCCTCCTCAGCCTCCCTCCTCAACCTCCCTCCTCAACCTCCCTCCTCATCCTCAACCCCCTCCTCAACCCCCCCATCCTCAACCCCCTCCTCCTCCTCAACCTCCCTCCTCATCCCCCCTCCTCATCCTCAACCTCCCTCCTCATCCTCAGCCTCCCTCCTCATCCTCAGCCCCCCTCCTCATCCTCAACCCCCTCCTCAACCTCCCTCCTCAACCACAACCCCCCATCCTCAACCACCCTAATCATCCGCAACCCCCCCTCCTCATTCTAACCCCCCCGTCCTAATTCTACCCCTCTAAATACCCCCCTCTCCCTTTCCCCTCACTTACCTGCATCTGAAGCTCCTGCTCCAGCCTCCGCTCCTTCCGGGTCTTGACGGGGCGCGCATGCGACATCACGGGGTGACTCGAGTATAAGCCGAGGGGGCCCTTTTTAGCCTTAAAAAGAGGGCTTAAAAACTCGGCTTATACTCGAGTATATACGGTAAACACATCTCTGCTCTTGCCATGCAACACGTAAACAACTCCAGTCTCGCCATGCAACACGTAAAGAATTCCTCTCTCATCGTGCAATACATAAACACGTGCGCTCACATCATGCAACGCATAAACCCCTCCGCTTTTATTATACATAATTTACCAACCAAACCTATTCCTCTTTAATCCATTCAGGCTTCTTATCTTAATACAAGTTTACTAAACTTTTACTTTTTAAGGACCACTGTAGTCTAAAACTTTCTGTTATGCATTTAATAGAACATGTTTTATACATTACAAAAGTTTTTTTGCCATGGAAAATAAATTATATTATTAAGTGGAGAAAGTTTACACTGAAATTCAGTGAACTAAGAAGAAATGTAATCATGGACTCAAGATGAATAATCATATTTTCTTTTATGATTTACATTAAAACTATGGGGAACAAGACAATATGTTGCCGTTCAGACATCCATAAGGCCCACGGTGTCTCTGTTTTCTGTAACATATCAGAGGAGGAGAAAATATCCCTAAACTGCTTATATTTAATGTAATTTTTCTTAATTACATATCAATTATTTCTCGTGCAAAACATATTTTTGTAATGTTTAAAAAGTAATCTTGTACACAGAGGATAGATATGAAACTACAGGAAGCCCCCATTTAGCAATCCACATGCAGGAGCTCTATGTGAAACAGCGCTAAACGGGGCATTGTAACGCCATATCGATCAGAGAGCGCTATGGCGAACTGGCGAGCGCTAAGCAGGGATTAATAGGACCAAACAGGATTTGACGTGCAAAAAATGAGCTATTGAGGGATCTAGCGCTGAGCTGGGACTTAGTGGGAAAAAGAGCTCTATAGCAAATCAGCGGTCATCAGGATATCGTTAGGCGGGTATACCTGGAGTTTAAACAGAAAATGCACAGAGCATACAGCTGTATGCATGTTGTTCTGGCCGACAAGCATGTCTCATTCAGCTGCTACATTGTAACACCGTAACACAATGAGACCGTAATATGATGATACAATGACACAGTGACGCAATGAGATTGTAATACAATGATACAATGACACAATCTCTCTACTCACCATTAGTGAAATTGTTCAGAGCCTCCCAGAAATACTGAACTCGAATGTCTGACAGCTCCAGGTCCTCAAACCGGGCTGGAAAAGCAGAAACAAACAAGTGGGTATGGGCGGGGGGGGGGGGACTCTATGGCCTACGGTCTACAAGACATGTCCAAGACTCCGTATGTTCACATTGAGACAGCACAAATCTGGCTCGCACTTTGAAACTTAATTTTACAAACCTTAAAACCACATAAATCACAAGTTTTTTTTTTATATCTTCACTGCATTAGTAAGTTTCACATTTTCCATTTGAGATTAGAATATGAAAGAACCAAAAGGAATAAGCACAAATTCTTGCTGTTTTTGGGTGCTTGTGATTTGTGGTCCTTATTAAGTGCTTATAAGCTCTGTTTTACGGACTAAAATCAAACAAATAGTCCCTGTATAGTTCTGCCCACTGCAGCGTATGCAGACACTGGCTCTGCTGTACATGCAGTGCTGTTTCATTCTAATCAGTAACCATATCGCAGCAACATGCTGCTGAGACGTGATCTCTGATTGGCTAGTACACTACAGTGCACATTCTGCCCTACAGAGTATGTGCCTTCATGAGCTGCAAAAAGCAGACCCATACAGGAACTAATTGTTTGATTTTAGAGAGCTTATAAGCACTTCTTAATAAATACATAAAGTAAATCGATACACAGGGATATTATCTACCCAGTAATATCCAGGAACCTTCCCTTTAAATAAATATATATAAGTGAACATGGAAGGTCCCTGGATGTTACTGGGTAGATAATATCCCTGTGTAATATCTATTTACTTTTATGTACTTTATATTACTAATAAGTGCTTCTAAGCCCTACATAGTCTGTATCTGCAAACACTGCAGGGGGCAGACCCATACAGGGACTATGTATATGAAAAACAGAGCTTATAAGCACTTCTTAATAACATAAAGTACATAAAAGTAAACACAGGGATATTATATACCTAGTAACATCCCGGAACCTTCCATGTCTCTTTAATAACAACCAGTTGCAATTATATGTATTTATATTTGTATCTGGTATCTTTGCACCTTTAAAATCAGCTTATAAAAGATAACAACATGATTCTCAGGTCACATTTCTATATCACTCTGTATTACCCTATGCTATATTGTGCACTCAGCCTCTGTGGAGCTTACTCAGTTTCTTCAGGGCCTCCACAGTAATCTCGGGGTCCCCACAGACCCTCCGCTCCAGCTCCTGCCAGGTGAGGAGATCCAGCACAGCCTGTGGGACCACCTTCAGCAGCCCGGCCCGGAGTGCGGCGATCTGAGAGAGAGAAGAGGTTATTAGAGGGAGGGCTGACGCATAGAGACCACAAGACATACACTAGAGTTTAACATAGAATTGATCACAGCTAAAAATCAAAAAGGCTCATCTAGTCTGTCCATTCCATCTACCTGAAAGTTCGGCTTAAGTCTCAGGATAGCCTTATGCTTAACCCATGCATGCTTAAATGCTTTCTCTGCTGCATGGTGGCCAAGAGGAGCGCATGTGCGAATGACGTGAATGCCAGAACGAGAGGGGGGGAGAGAGAGACAGGAGAGAGAAACAGACACAGGACATAAAGAGAGGGAGAGAGAGAAAGATAGGAGAGAGAGATGGAGAGAGACAAACACATCACAGAGAGAGAGACAGGAAAGAGAGCACACAGAGAGAGTGGCGCAGATAGAGACTGCGCACAGAGAGACAGCACACACAACCGAAGATAAAATTATATGATACCGACAGGCAAGTTACTACTACCTACATGTAATATATTTCTGTATATGAATTTGTCTATTTAATTTATCACATATATAGTTGTGAGCGTACGAGTTGTTGCTAACGCTGCGGGCTCGCGTAGCGAGACGCAGGCCTCGCGTAGCGAGGGCCGCGGCTCGCGCAGCGAGACCGCGAGGGCACTGTGCCAGGTTCTCAGTTGCTGGCATGGAGCGCCGCAGGCGCTCCTTGCCAGCAACTGAGGACCCTCGCGAAGCGAGGGCCTCAGTTGCTGGCTTGGAGCGCCACAGGCGCTCCATGCCAGCACCTGAGGACCTCGCAAAGCGAGGTCTTCAGTTGCAGCAACTGCGACCCTTGCAAAATTCACAACACAAATTCCCAACCCAAAGAACTGCGAATCTCGCAAAGTTCACGTCGCAACACATTACGACACTCGCAAACAACATACGACACACGTTCACACACATTACGGCCTCGCAACACTCGGAAGCAACTCGCGAACATTACAAAATTAAAAAAACAATACATACACACAGCACATACATAAAAACCTTACCTACACAAACAGGAAGCACCCAGGACCTCAAAAATGCAACTTACAACTTAATTGCACTCAAAATAAAAGAGTTTAGACACTAAATAATTTGTTAAGCGACACAAAAAATGGCCGACGAATAAAACGAAAACGAGGCTACACACGCAAACACCATACGACACACGCAAACACCATACGAGACACGTTACCACACATTACGACCTCGCAAACATCGGACGCAACACGCCGACATACAAACATTTAAAACTTAAGAAAGACACACAACAAACACATAAAAAGCTTACCTACAGCAAGAGGAACCATCCAGCACCTCAAAAAAACAAGTTACACCTACATTTAAATCAAAATAGAACACTTTAGACACTAATACCATCGCTAAGCGAGAGAAAAAATGGCCGACGAACAAAACGAAAACGAGGCTTCAGACGTAACTACACTACACTTACTCGCAATAATGAAACACATACTATGCGGAACGTATCACACTCATATTAAACACCATTTTGAACAGTAATACGCAGAAAATGGCGGATGGAACGCAAATTGTAAGTGGGAACGCAAATAGCGCATGCGTATTGCGTTCTAACGGTCTCACTTTCCAGAACTTTCTACAAGTTTATAAATACTGCCTATTTCACACAAAAAAATACATTTCTCCTCAGGTGATGAACGGAGTGACTTCTGAGATAACTGCTGCTTTTACTAATTTACTACTTTACACTGTGCAAATTACAAGTGAGAGGTAAGCTATAATATATTACATTTTATTATCAGGACAGGTCAAACAAATAAAAAAATAAACTAGGATTTATGTAGTGACATATATGGCACATTTATGTGTATAGGCTCACAAAAAAAATACGGTTCATTTAACTAAACAACAAAAAACCATAATTCAATATTAAACAGAGTTTTATGTATAGTGACATGTGACACGCACATATATGTCTATAATGTATAGTGACATGTGACACGCACATATATGTCTATAATGTATAGTGACATGTGACACGCACATATATGTATAGAATGTATAGTGACATCTGACACGCACATATATGTCTATAATGTATAGTGACATGTGACACGCACATATATGTATAGAATGTATAGTGACATGTGACACGCACATTTATGTGTATTGCCCCTGCATAGTGACATGTGACACGGACATATATGTGTATCATGTATATTGACATGTGACACACATTTATGTGTATTGCCCCTTCATAGCGACATGTGACACGGACATATATGTGTATAATGTATAGTGACATGTGACACGCACATTTATGTGTATTGCCACTGCAACAAAATTAGCTTAAAACAAAATCATTAAACAACTACATTTAAATGACATTATATGTCATGTATACTGATATGTCACACGCACATATATGTGTATCATCTATAGTTACATCTCACACACAGACATTTATGTGTGTTTGAAAAAAAAATATAAGGTTAATTTAACCATTTAAATATGAGTCATGTATACTGATATGTCACACGCACACAAAATAATTACATTAAACTATGGAATGTGCTTCATGTATGTGACATATGTGTGTAGCCCCCACCAAAAAATAAGGGCAATTGAAAATAATTACAGAAGTATATTTAAATGACATTAATTTACTGCAATTCAATAGATCATATAAAGCTGAATCTTTCTATTTCTTTTAATATTCAAACAGACTCTGCATCAACAGCGTCACTCAACAATTTGCACCGTGCACTGTGAAGCACAATCCCTTTTAAAGAACACCAACAAAGAAGAAGAGGTAAGATACAACAAGACATTACATGCTCAAAAGGCCATGCTTTGCTAGATGAAAAATTATAAATATACAAATAACTATTTCACTTTCTTTTTCAAACAGACACTACAAGAAGACCGGCGGATTAAGATTGGCAGGAGGGGACCCTCTGTCATTCGACACTTCAATCAAGGTAAAGTATTTAAGTATAAAAAAGAAAGAACCATGAGCCTTATTCAATTGCGACTTGCTCAATTGAATAGGGCTCTATATAAGCACATAACATATTTTTTATACAGAACTTTTTAGTTACTAAAAACGTTGTTCAATAAATATGTGATGTGCTTATATAGAGCCCTTTTCAATTGGCAAAATTGCAATTCAATGAGGACCTATATATGTTTAATGGTCAAGGGCCTCACTCAAATGTGATTTGTCCATTTCAATAGGGCTCTATATAAGCACAGAGCATATTTTTTAAAGGAACTTTTCATTTAGTGAACACGTTGTTTTTGTATACAAGTTCACTAAATACAAAATTCGGTAAAAAAATATGCTCTGTGGTGATATTGAGCTCTATTCCATTGGTCAAAACACAATTGAATGAGGAGCTGACAATATAACAAATGCAGTAACCAAAGGCCCTCATTCAATTGCTATTTTGGACAATTTAATATGGCTATAAATAAGCACTTTTAGGCCCTTATTCAATTGCCATTTTGCTAATTCTATAGGGATCCAAATAATCACATAACATATATTTTTTAAATAACTTTTTGTTAGTGAAAACCTTGCTTTTAGATAGATGCTTAATAAGTAAAAACTTCTTTAACAAATATATGTGATGTGCTTATTTAGAACTCTATTCAATTTTCAACATTGCAATTCAATGACGGCCTTAGAGTACTATTACATTGTAAAAAATGCAATTGAATGAGGGGCAAACTATGCAACATATGCAACATATGGTACACACAAAGGCCCTCATTCAATTGCAATTTGCACAATTGAATAGGCCTCTAAATAAGAACATAACATTTTTTTTTAAAGAAGTTTTTAGTTACTAAAAATCTATCCAAAAGAAAGTTTTTCACTGACTAAAAATGTCTTTAAAAAAATATGCTATGTGCTTATTTAGGGCACGATTCAATTAGCCAAATCGCAATTGAATGAGACCCAAACTGCTACACACAAAACAGAATTGGAACAAACTCACACAAACACATAGCAAAATAAATTAACTTTCTTATTCAATGTTTAACAACCTATAAGCCTTACACAACCTATAAGCCTTACAAAGAAGCAAAAATAAGAATAACAAAAGTGTTGCGCACCTAATAGCATTGTACAAAAAATCACACAAACACATAGGAAACTACATTAACATTCTTCCTTAATGTTTAACAACCTATAACCAGTACAATCAAGAATAAATAACTTTTGCACAAGTGGTGCGCACAAAACAGGATTGTCAAAAACTAACACAAACACATAGCAAACTACATTAATTATATTATTTCATGTTTCACTAACTATAACCATCCCAATAAAGGTTAAATAAGTATACCACAAGTGGTGCGCACAAAATAGGATTGTACAAAAACTAATATAAACACATAGCAAAATAAATTCATATTCTTATTTAATATATCACAACCCACAAGCCTTACTAAGAACCTTAAATAAGAGTAACAAAAGTCGTGGGATTGTACAGAAAGTAAAAAAAAAAAAAAATTGAAAAAAATAACCATAACTGATACAATACAGCCAAATTCATACATTTTTAACTTATTTAAAAGACATTTTACTCAAACAACATTTTCTATTTTATATTACAACAGATACTGCGTGAAGACAATCGGACGAGGACTTTCTCCACAGGACCGGACCATCGGACGAGGACTTTCAACACACGACCAGACCAGCGGACGAGGAATTTCAACACAGGACCAGACCATCGGACGAGGACTTTCACCAAAGGACCACAACATCGGACGAGGGCTACCGTCACAGGACCACAACATCGGACGAGGGCTATCACCACAGGACCACACCATCGGACCAGAACTTTCAACACAGGACCAGACCATAAGACCGGGATTTTACACACAGGACCACACCATCGGACGAGGACTTCCAACAGAGGACCACACCATTGGACAACGATTTTCAACCGAGGACCAACAAACATTCGGATTTAAATCACACTTCAACCAAGGTACAGTATAATAAGTACTAAAGTATAAAACTAAAGAAACTGCTTTCAGTTGCATCCGTGTCAACAGAAAAATAAAAATAAAAATTTACTATCTCCCTTATTCTATTTAAATTGCTACTATGCAATACATAGCTCAATAACCACATCAATTTTTTTTTTAGCAAAGAATTTTTGCAGTGGTAAATATCTATCCACAAACAACGTTTTTAATAAATAAAAACATTATTTTAAAAAAATATGTTACATGCTTATTTACAGCAGTATTCCATTGCCCAAATTCTTAGCCAGTAAGGACAGGAATTATAATTTTAACTAAATATAAATGATACATTAATGATTTGACTTTTATTTCACCAATTGTGCACAAGAATCTTTAACAGGAATTACAAATTAAAATATACACAATTACATTTATTTTTTTTCCTCTACAGATTAATATGGCTGATAACGAGACCAAAGAAGAGAAGAAAAGACGTCAAACTAGAGAAAGACAAGAGAGATGGGCCGCCCAGCAGACACCGGAGGAGAAAGAAATTCGACGAGAAAAAGAACGCAAAAGACTTGCAAATAAAAGAATATCAGCTGCAAAAATGAAAGATACAACCAAAAAAAATAAAAAGATAATAAAGCATTTACAAACTGTTCCTAAAACATCAGATAACATTTTACAAGATACAGACCAAAAAAAGCAACTACAAAAACAAAGCATTTACAAACTCTTACTAAAAACTTACAGGACATTTCAACAAAACAAGGACAACATATACCAAGAAAAGCCACAAAAAAACTAAACATTTAGAACCTGTTGTTGAAACATTTCATGACTTTTCATCTGATGAATATGAAAGTCAACATCCGATATGCTTTGCAAATTGTCCTTTACTCAAGTCTTTAGCAGTAGAGGTTCATAGTTGTGGGGACATGAGTACTCAATGTCAATTTTGTGAGGCTTATTATTTTAAACAGGAGAGACCCAGAGATGGACAATTTATTAGTTGTTGTCAAAAAGGAAAGTTCAAACTTCCGGAAAGGAAACAATTTCCAACCTATTTACAAAACATTATGACTGAACCTACTTTTCCAAATTACAAAAATTTTAAGACAAACATAAGATCCTACAATAGTGCCATATCATTTGCATCTATGGGGGCAACATTGGCTGCTAATGTACCAGCACATGGTCCTTACTGTTTTAAAGTCCAAGGACAAATTTATCATCGGACTTCACATTTACATCCAGAGGAAGGAGAGCAAAGAAAATTCGCTCAACTATATGTCCTAGATAAAATGGAAGCTGTTGACCAACGTATGCAGATGGAAGAAAATAAAAAATGCTTACCCAGTGTTTTCATAGAGCTAAATAACATTATGGACAACAATCCCTACAGTAAAGCTTACAAAAAATTGGCAGAAGTAGAAAATGAACAACTACTTCATGCACAAAGACATCAATTACCCATACCAAAGGTTAATATGGTGCTTAAAAGAGACAGACATACTGATAAACGTCGTTATAACTTGCCAACATCAAATAAGGTTGCAATGGTCTTTCAGAATGATGAAGGAGAACCACCATTTCAAAGAGACATTAGAGTATATCCCAGAAATGAGGAGCAACCATTTATTAATATTAATATCTTAAGTCCAAATTTAGATCCAATGACATATCCCATCTTTTTCCCACATGGAGAAGCAGGTTGGCAACCAAAATTAACCCTTCCCAGTTACCCAAATGCTAAAGCCAGAATCCGAAATAATGTTTCTATGCTTGAATTTAAAGTAGCTCAAATTGCCATTAGACATGAATTTAATCCAATTTTATGTGGTGGAAAACTAACACAACAATGGATTATTGATTCATATTTGCAAGTTGAGGCAAATAATTTAAACTTTATAAAATATCAACAAGATAAACTACGTGTAGAACAATATTGTGGACTCATGGACTATGTTGCTGACGTGGCTACAAGCAGAGACATGACAGCTGGCAAAGCCATCATTTTACCATCTTCCTTTCAAGGATCTCCTCGAAATATGAGAGAAAGATACAATGATGCTATGGCTATTGTGACAAAATTTGGAAAACCAGATTTATTTGTGACATTTACATGTAATCCACAATGGCCAGAAATTAATCAAAATCTACTTCTTGGACAAAGTGCTTCAGATCGACCAGATTTAGTAGCCAGAGTTTTTAAGATCAAATTAAATGAATTAATACGTGACTTCACTATAAATCAGTTATTTGGCAAATGTCTTGCTTATGTATATACCATTGAATTTCAAAAAAGAGGCCTTCCACATGCACATCTTCTCATAATACTTCAAGAGAAAGATAAATTAGATACTTCGGACAAAGTGGATGCAGTCATAGTTGCTGAACTACCAGATCCAGAACTATATGGTAGACTATATGAGATTGTTACTCATCGCATGATTCATGGACCCTGTGGAGACCTTAATCCACAATCACCATGTATGGAAAATAATCAATGTTCAAAAGATTTTCCAAAAGATTATAGAGACAAAACATATGCAAATTGTGATGGATATCCACTTTATAAAAGAAGAGAAGGAGATAGTGCCATTATTCGTGGAAAAAAAGTGGACAATAGATATGTAGTACCCTACAATCCACATTTACTCATGAAGTACAACGCCCACATCAACGTAGAAGCCTGCACTTCCATCAAATCCATTAAATATGTCTACAAATATATTTACAAAGGTTACGATGCAGCTACTGTAGTCGTCAAAAGTGCAGACAACCCTGAAAGTAGTGAGTTAGTACATGATGAACTTGCATCTCATGTAGATGCTCGCTATGTCAGTGCGCCAGAAGCTATGTGGCGGCTTTTAAAATTTGAAATGCATGATAGATCACATGCAGTATATAGGTTAGCAGTACATTTGCCACAACGACATTTAGTCTATTTCCATGCTGGAAATGAAATGAATGCATTGGCCCAAAGTGAAGATCGTCACACTACACTAACTGCTTGGTTTGCATTAAATTCCACTGATGCTGAAGCAACACAATACTTATATATTGAAATTCCATATCACTATGTTTTTGTGAATGGATTATGGAGATTAAGAAAAACCAGAGGCAATAAAATAATTCCACGAATTTACACAGTCAGTCCAAGAGATGTTGAACGTTTTTGCTTACGGATATTACTTTTAAATGTTCCACAATTAAGAACTGTTAATGACATTGTATATGAATCCTTCCATTTAGCTGCAAGACATAGAAACTTACTCGCTGATGATACAGAGTGGGAAAGATGTTTAGAAGAAGCAGCACAATGTCAAATGCCACGACAGATGAGAGAACAATTTGCTTTTATTTGTATCTTCTCAAATGCTCCAAATGCATTAGCTTTGTGGGAGACTTTTAAAAGTAATATGGCTGAAGACTTTATGCGACGATACAATGAACCCATTGCACACTTAAAAGCGTTAATGGAAATCCAAGAAGTCTTTTTAACTCATGGATTAAGTTGTGCAAGTTTTAATTTGCCTGATCCAGGTCTTATAGATGACATTAACTTTGAAGACTATGACATTCAACTACAAGCAGAAAGAACAGAAGAAAGACTTGCAACTTTAAATACACTACAATTGCAAGCATTTCATGCTATTAAAAATGCTATAGATGATGACATGGTGACAGAGCGTTATTTCTATCTTGATGGACCTGGCGGATCAGGAAAAACATATTTGTACAATTTATTAATGAGTTCAGTACGAGCACAAGGAAAAATAGCAATGGCGTTTGCCACTACTGGAATTGCTGCACTTTTATTAGAAGGTGGAAGAACTGTTCATAGTGGATTTAAACTGCCAGTGCCTATTTTAAAAAATTCTGTGTCAGATATTCGCATGACATCCTTACAAGCAAAGAAATTGAAGAAATGTAAATTAATTATAATAGATGAGGCCACAATGATGTCATGCTATGCCCTCCAATGTATTGACCGTTTGCTTCGTGAAGTCATGGATAATATTTTTCCATTTGGTGGAAAGGTAATGTTGTTGGGTGGCGATTTTAGACAAACATTACCTGTCGTTGTACATGGAAATCGAACTGACATTATCGAAACATGTATAAAGTCAAGTACAGTATGGAAACATTTTACCCATCTTCAACTGCAACAAAATATGAGATCAGAAGGCCAAACTGATTTCAATGATTGGCTTATTAAAATTGGAGAAGGCAGAACACAAAAAATACTACATTTACCTGACGACACTGTAGAGATCCCACCTCATATGATTTGTCAACAAGATATTATATCGGCTATATTTGAAGGGAGCATAAATAACGAAGAATATTCCGAGCTTGCCAACCAAGTTATACTGACGTGTAAAAATAAAGATGCATTAATACTCAATAATGAAATCTTTAAAAAAAATAATGCACCACAAAGAAATTATCACAGTGCTGATTCTGTACTTGCTGATGACAATGAAAGTCAGGCAAACTTTTCAACTGAATTCATAAACTCTTTAACTCCTTCTGGAATGCCACCACATATTTTGCAGCTAAAGAAAGGTGCAATTATCATGTTACTGCGAAATATGAACCCCAAAAAAGGCCTATGCAATGGCACAAGATTAATTGTTCAACAATTAAAGGACCATTTTATAGATGCTGAAATTTTAACTGGGACCCATAAAGGAGAGAGAGTTTTCATACCAAGAATAGATTTAGCACCAAGTGAAAGTAGTCTCCCTTTTATACTTCAAAGAAGACAATTTCCCATTATTATGGCATTTGCCATGACCATTAATAAATCACAAGGTCAAACTTTCAAATCTGTGGGTATTTTCTTGGAAGAACCAGTTTTTGCACATGGTCAATTGTACGTTGCGTTGTCACGGTGCAAAAATCCACAGGCTATTAAAGTTTACATTGAAAACAATGAAAGTCAAGGTGATTTATTAGAAGATGGACGTATTTTTACTAAAAACATTGTCTACTATGAAGTACTATAACTTTGCAGGATACAAATTAAAGATGCCAACATTTTTTTAAAGCATTCCAAAATACATAACAATTGGTTGTTTAATTCAGTCATAATTAATGGAAGTACTGTTTATGAATGATTCACCTCACAAAATACTTGCCTTGCATTGTTAGTAAAAATTATGTTAAAATGTTAAGTCACTATGTTAATGTTTCTAATGTTACAAGTTTAAAAAATATATTTTCAAGTTATTTCATTCAACAGATTACAAAGTGGATGTTAAGAGGTCAAGCACCTTTTAAGTCACAATGTAAATATTGTCTGTTATCTTAAGATTACTACCTACATTAATGTTTATAACCAGTTTATGTGCTCAGTAATGAATTACTTTAATTACGTACGTTTTAAGAAGAGTTTTACTGTATGCCTTCCTCTACATTCAATGTATATTCAAGTTAACAATTATTGTGATAGAAATTGCATTTTAATACTGATTAATTTAAAGGTCAATTGTTTTTACATTCAAATGTTAATACTTTTAATAAAAAATTAGGTTACAAAATGTATTCACTATGTTCCTGTTTATAATGTTAAAAATTATACCAATGTTTTGTCAACTTCTAAACTTACATAAAAAATAAAGTTCAAGTTTAAAAATATATACTTTGAAGGTTATTGCTTACATATATTATAAACTTCATGTTAAAATTTGCGACGTTTAAAGAAGGTTTTTTACTTTTTGCTTTCCTATTCATTCAATGTATATTAAAGTTAACAATTCTTCAGATACAACTTACATTTTAAAAAACCATTACATCAACATTTTACAAAAATACACGTTCATATTAAAATACTTACAAGTGACAAAAATATATGTTAATAACTAAACAACTTGACAAACATATACATCACATTGCCGTCATTTTTTGACGGGCAAGTCGCTAGTAGTTATATATATACTAGCGACTTGTCCATCAAAAATAACGGGATACAAATTTGAAGCCTTGCAATGCTGTTGTTTGCCACACAATGGGAGGCTCCCCACCCCCACTCTAACTTGCGTGCCTTGTGATGAGCGCCTTCGGTGCTCATCACGGGCGTTCAGCGCCCACTGCGAGCCTATCCTCCTCTCTACTCTATGGGCCTTGTGATGAGCGCCTTCGTTGCGGCATGCGCATGCGCAAGCCCATAAGGGAGCATTACAGACAAACTCCCTGTGTCTCTTTCCCCCCCCTCTCCCTCCCCTGTGTCTCTTTCCCCCTCTCTGCCTCCCCTGTGTCTCTTTGCCCCCCTCTCTACCTCCCCTGTGTCACTTTACGCCCACTCCCTCCTCAGTGTCTCTTTGCCCCCCTCTCCCTCCCGTGTCTCTTTGCCCCCCTCTCCCTCCCGTGTCTCTTTGCCCCCCTCTCCCTCCCGTGTCTCTTTGCCCCCCTCTCCCTCCCGTGTCTCTTTGCCCCCCTCTCCCTCCTGTGTCTCTTTGCCCCCTCTCCCTGCCCTGTGTCTCTTTCTCCCCCTTTCCCTCCCCTTTGTCTCTTCCCCCTCTCTGCCTCCCCTGTTTCTTTGGCCCCCTCTGCATTTGCTGGCTTGGGGGCACTTAAACTCGTATCTTTTTTCAAGCCTGCAGGCTTGAAAAAAAAGTTACGGGTTTAACAACTTCCAATTTTTTTTTCAATCCCGTAACTTGGAAGCCGTTGGGAGGCTGCCAAAAGACGCCAATTAAATAGCAAATTTGCTTTCAACCTCAGTTATGGACTACCTGCCTCAGGGGGAGGCAGGGAGCCCGTAAGTGAGGTTGCAAGCTAATTTTCTATTCAATTGGCGTCTTTTGGCAGCCTCCCAACGGCTTCCGAGTTACAAGATTGAAAAAAAAAATGGCGCCCATTTTTTATCAAGCCTGTAACTCGGAAGCCGTTCGGAGCCTTTGCCCACTCTACTTTGCAAGCCTTGCGATGAGCGATTTGCGCTCATTACGATCCTCTCCTTCCGTCTACTTTACGGGCCTTCTGCGCCCATTGCGCATGCGCAAGCCCGTAACTTTTAACATAGCATGACGGAGAAGTCGCAATTACGACAACTACTGTATTAGTCCGAATATAAGCCGCACCCGCATATAAACCGCACCTGTAAAATTCAAGGGAAAAAAATAGAAAAAGGATAGTACTCAAATATAAGCCGCACCCTTAAAATAGGAGAGAAAAAGACTCTCCAAGTGATCAGCCATTGCAAGAGACAGGCTTTTTTTTGCAGGTTACAGGCTTTACAGGATGTTAGAATCACTAAAACCGTAAATCGCTATTCAAATACTACAATACCGCAGTCTCAAGCCCGCAAATCGGCACTCTTAACTCACTTGCGCAAATCGGCAGTAATTTTCCGTTCGCGAATATAAGCCACACCCGTAACTCGCAAACTCAAAAATCGGAAAAAAGTGCGGCTTATATTCGGACCAATACGGTATATATGTGATATATATATATCTATATATATATGTAAATATAATATTACAGTAGTGATGTCAGAGCTATGCTGTAATAACATTGCCTTTTCTAGTTGTATTACACTATAAGAGACTTGAGACACGCTGGTCCAGGACAGATTAGGTTAGTTTGCTATATCTGACCATAGATAAGGGCTATCTGTCAGGATAAGGAATCAGACGGCAACAGGAGCTGCTTTAAAAGGGACTGTATATTTGTAATTGGTGATAACATTTAGCCAACAGACAAAACTCAGAACAGATAAGGACAGGAGTTTCAGAAATTCTCAGTTACAAGCGTTTTCCAGAAGCGTCTCATGTGTGGAGACCTTTTTAGTATTCCATTAAAGGGCCACTGTCGTGCCCTAACAACAGGAGCAAGATGTTTTAATTGCTTTCATTGAACATTAAAGGGATGTGAAAGGTTCCTGGATTTTGCTAAGTATATAATATCCTTGTGTATCTATTTACTTTTATGTACTTTTGTTTTAATAAGAAGTGCTTGCAAGCTCTTTCTTTACTGCCTAAAATAAAACAAATAGTCCCTGTATGGGTCTGCCATCTGCAGCTCACAAAGACACAGGCTCTGTACTACTGGGTGTGCAGTGACTCATACTAACCAATCTATGACCATCTCTTAGCAACATTCTGTAACATGCTGCTGAGACGTGGTCCCTGATAGGCTAGGGCACTGCACTACACAGTCTCCATACGTTGCAGAGGGCAGACCCATACAGGGACTATTTGTTTGATTTTAGTCAGTAAAAACAGAGCTTATAAGCACTTAAAGGTACATGCAAGTGAGGTGGATTATGATTGCATCTGATAGAGGAGAATTAGTAGTGCATAAAAAAAATTGTTTGCATGAAAAAATAAACATTTAAACAGTTACCCTAAAGTTTGCTGAATTTCTTGCATTTGCAAACTGTTTTCTGTCAGTGTTGACACCCCCTGAAAATCCCAGCTGAAATTAGGATAACTAATACATTGTATATTTTTGGTCTGTGAATTGAGCTGCAGTTTTCCATTAGATTTCTGGAATACCCAGAACAAGGTCTGTGTCCCTTCATTCACTGATTGTTTTATCTACATAATATCGCAGGAGAAACTTCCCCCAGCGAATTGCACCTGTAACCCCCTCCCCCAGCCACAGTGATTTCCCCCATCACCTCCCCCAGTCCCAGTAAATTGCTCCTGTGATCTCTCCCAGCCCCAGTAAATTGTCCCTGTAACCCCCCCCCAGCCACAGTGATTTCCCCCATCACCTCTCCCAGCCCCAGTGAATTGCCCCTATGATCTCTTCCAGCCCCAGTGAATTGCCCCATCACCTCTCCCAGCCCCAGTGAATTGCTCCATTACCTCCCCCAACCCCAGTGAATTGCCCCATAAACTCCCCCAGCCCCAGTGAATTGCATGGACTCACTGACACAGAGACACATGCACAGAAAACGTTGCAGGTCATTGCAGGACCATTAATCAAGCATTAATGCTCATTCGCCTAAAAGACAAATTAGAATAGGAAGAAAAAGCTGAAATGTTTGTTTTCAGTGCAATTATAATTTGTCAGAATTTATCAAGGAGAGGGTGAATGTCTAAAGAACAACCGTGTGATCGCTCAAGCATTTTTACTTGAATGTCAATTTATGGTCCTTTAAGGACCCAGTGTAGCAGCCTCATCTAGTTGGTTGCATACAGCATTGCTGATTGGCTGCAAAGCTGAGCATGCTCACAAAGACAGGGTACATTTTTATAAAAATCAACCCTCTCAGGAACCTAGCTCAATCCTGGGGGTGTAAACATCACCTGCAACTGTATTTTTTTAATGCAAAGCTAAAAAAAAAAATAGTGCATACAAATAAATGTAATCATACACTACTAATTCCCCTCTATCAGATGAATTCATAACCCAGCTCACCTGCATATACCTTTAATAAAATAAAGTACATAAAAGTAAATGGATATACAGAGATAATATATATCTAGTAACATACAGGAACCTTCCATATCTAATTATGAAAACGCAGATTCAATGATAAAAAAAAAAAAAAGCAAAATTCATTATTAAACCTACATTGAAAGATTAAAGTCAGCTGCTGCTTGTCTCCACTCACTGTAAGGACACTGAAGGGAGGAGGCTTTGTTTTAAATTTTCAGACACAAGGCTATATCAACACATTACTGGAGTTTTGCTGTGTTAAAGTGATTTCCGATAGCAACAAACTTTTTTTGTGAGGGCAATCCATGGATGACTGACTGTCCACTTACGTTATAGCCCTTTACACCTGTCTTCAGTCAAATCCCCCATCCTCTACTTGATGGCCTTATAACGGTGGAGACAATCAGCTTATTTGGATGCTAATATTCTAATCTTTAAAAGTGAATTTAATATTGAATACTGCTATTATAAATCATTATATTTTATTAATCATAAACAGATAATTAAAACAACCAGCTCTTGTTATTAGGGCATTACCGTGGTCCTTTAACATTTACAGCCAGGAACAAACACGGTTGTTTATTCAGGACCTTTTAGAAGTGACCTCGTACCTGCTCTTTGCTCTCTTCCAGTCGCGCCCTCTGCACCATCTGGATAAACTCCACCCGGTCTTCGTAGCGCACGGAGATGTTACTGCCTCCAGGAACAAGATCGATCATCTTCTGGTCGCTTAGCACTGTGGTGTAAGTCAGCTCCCCCTCAAACTTGAATTCAAATGTCTCCTTGTCCATCAGTTCCATCATCTCCAGCAACTTCACCTGATGGGAGAGACCAAGAGAGCCCTCAGTGAGAGGGAAGGAAGTGGAGCCAACACACAGAATGTATCTGTAAACCGAGCACCATGTCTGAATCCTGTATCTATAAACCAATCAGTGGTCTGAATCCTGTATAAATAAACCAATCACCATGTCTGAATCCTGTATCTATAAACCAATTAGTTGTCTGAATCCTGTATCTATAAACCAATCAGCGGTCTGAATCCTGTATCTATAAACCAATCACCATGTTTGAATCCTGTATCTATAAACCAATTGCCATGTCTGAATCCTGTATCTATAAACCAATTGCCATGTCTGAATCCTGTATCTATAAACCAATCAGTGGTCTGAATCCTGTATCTATAAACCAATCAGCGGTGTGAATCCTGTATAAATAAACCAATCAATGCACTAACAATATATCGGACGAAACCTTAGTGCTCTGAATTCTTGTGACTTGTTTATATTGGCTTCTTATTTCTTATACAAGCCTTATATTAATATAATATATATAGATATTCAGCTAGAGCAATAACTCACTAGTAAGGAATCCACAGCCGGGAAGTCCTTACTCCAGCTGACCTCCTCCCCGGTCAGCTGCTTCCAAGCGAAGCCCGGCAAGGCAAGGACCTAAGGAAGAAAATGTGGCAACAGCAAACTGAGTAATACGGAGATCAGCTGCGGGGCAGAAGGGAGAACAGGTATCTGTGAGTTAAAAATAAATCAGATGACAGGTACGAGAGTCATTTGCAGTCACTGAATTTAACAGGATATGGAAGTATTCTGGATGTTACTAGGTATATAATATCTTTTATGTAGTTTTTTTTTTGAAGAAGAAGTGCTTATAACTCTGTTTTACCTGTTTAAAATCAAATAAATAGTCCCTGTACAGGTCTGCCCACTGCATCATATGCAGACACAGACTTTGCTGTACTTTGTCTCATACTAGCCAATCAGTGACCATGTCTCTGCAACATGCTGACCCATACAGGAACAATTTTAGGCATAAGAACAGAGCCTATAAGCAGTTCTTAATACAAGTACATAAAAGTAAATAGTTACACAGGGTTATTATATACCTAGTAAAATGTCCCTTTAAGTACAGTCTGTACCTATCTCAGATTTACTATAAGAGTCAGCTGATGGTATAGTCTCTGGGTCTATCATTATATTCTTGGCCTGTTCTGGACACATCTCACACACAGGAACGGGACAGTCAGGGGGGGATACAATGAAACTGAGCGTCTTTATTACCAGGAACTCTTTGCCTCGTAGCGCGGCTCCCATTAGCTGCCCGATCCACTCATACTTAGCCAGATCCTTACACGATGGATTTGGCACATACATGTCACGTGCTTCCCCTGTGCCGTTACCCTATAACAAGGAAGCAGGTTAGTGAAATCCGCAGCACATCTGTAATACACACCAAGTTATTATTATTACAATTATTATTATCCTTCATTTGTAATGTGCCAAAATAGGGCCCCATTCAATTGCAAGCTCGCAATTGCCTCCAAACTGAACTTTGGCTGCCGGTCAAATTTTTTCGAAACATTTAGATGCACTCGTAAGTAGGATTTCAGGGGGTGTGTTCATATGATCTTACAATATTTGGGATGTTACTAGGTATATAATATCCCAATAGTAAATAAGGCATCATCATGACGTCAGTTAAACATGGGGTTTATATTTAAACTTTCCACTCGGAAACTACAAATAGTGTTGAGAAGTAAATTTAGCGATCGGACTCCCAATCCAGCAATGTACAAATCAATAAAAATCATTAAAGCAACTGTTCTAGTCCAAGCAGCTTCCATTATATGCATTAACCCCTTAAGTCCTGCCCTTGCGAGTCCTATTCAGTACTCATAGAATTTTTTATAGTAACTTGATACATTGTATCAGACTTAATTTGTGAGCTAGAGCTGCGGGTCTAATTGAATATCAATTTTGCGTCTTTAACACTGTGGCGGGCTTGAAAAATCAATGAAGGCGATAGGGCTGCGTTACGTCTTTGGCTGGCCTGCAGTGATTTTGGGCAGGTAGCTCGCAATTGCAATGCGGGTAGCTAAATGTGTCCAATTGAATATCCATAACCTTTATGAGCTGCTTTTCAAGGTCAACTAATTGCAAATTGGACAATTGAATGGGGCCCATATTCTGTAGCGCTATACAGGAGTTTAAGTACAAGGCAAAACAATATTATCACATTGCACAGAATAGCCGGCCCTGTCTTTGAACTTGAAATCAGACATATATAGAGCAGGGACCTCACAACAAGTGACTTGTTCATCACGGTTACAGAAGTGACAAAAGTCCCAGAAACTGCAGAAATCTGCACATATAATTCAATTGCAATTAATTTTAGATAATTTAGCTTGAAACTTGTGTATTTCAAACATAAATAATCTATAAAGACCCCCCAGAGGCATTAATTAATAAATGAACTCCAATAGTGATGGGGGATACAGAAGGACATGCACAGCTGGATAAATAAGACAGTCACAGAGACTTAGGATTGTTAAAGTCTTTACATTATCCCAATCTACACTATTTGGGCATGCTCTTATTTTTTGGCATCCCCACTGTGAAAGTAAAAGTGATATGGATGTTACTAGGTGTATTATATCCCTGTGTATCTATTAACTTTTATGTACTTTATTTTATAAAGACGTGCTTATAAGCTCAGTTTTTACTGCCTAAGATCAAGTAAACAGTTTATGTATGGGTCTGCCTTCTGCATCTTATAAAGACACAGACTCTGTAGGTCTTTAAGTGCATTGTAGGGTCCAAGCCTATCAGGGGCCATGTCATGTTGCAGAGATGGCCACTGATGGGTTAGTATGAGACAATGCACAGCAAGTACAGCAGAGTGTGTGTCTTCATGAGCTGCAGACAGCAGAACCATACAGGGACTATTTGTTTTATTTTAGGCAGTAAAACAGAACTTATAAGCACTTCTTATTAAAATAAAGTACATAAAAGTAAATCGATACACAGAGTCTATATACCTAGTAACATCCAGGTACCTCCCATATCCTTTAAGGATCCAAAATTAAGATTTAAAGGCAGGGATATATATAATTTATGCTTCAAATACCCAACTTACAACCTCAATTATCTAACACTTCCATTCAAAGTTTTTAATAAAAACTGTAATTAAATTGTAAATTTACCACATATATAGTTGTCGTAATTGCGAGTTTGTTGGTAAAGCTATGTTTAAAGTTATGGGTTGCGCATGCGCAATGAGCGCCGAAGGCACTCAGCGCAAGGCACGAGAGCTACGGGTTGGCCGAGGTCTGCAATGAGCGCCCTGAATGCACTCATTGCAAGGCTCATAGCGAGGCCCGCAAGTTACAGGGGAGGGGAGAGGCCAAAGGCGCTCATCACAAGGCTCGCAAGAGAGGCAACAACCAGCTTCCTAGTTAAGGGCTTGAAAAAAAAAAACTAAGCAATTTTTTTCAAGACCAAAACTCGAAAACCGTTGAATAGAAAATTAGCTACCAACTTCACTTATGGGCTCCCTGCCTCCTCCACATACCGAAGGCGCTCATTGCGAGGCCTGCAAGTTGCGGGTTTGCAGAGGCCTGCAGTGAGTGTAGAGGCCAGCAAAGTAGAGGGGGGTGGGAGGCATGCAATGAGCGCCAAAGGCGTTCATGGCGAGGCCTACGATGAGCGCCAAAGGCGCTCACCGCGAGGCCCGCAAGTTAGAGGAGAAGAGAGCCTTGCATTGTGCCTCGCTAGTTTGTTAATAAATGTAATTTAATTTAGTGAGCGCTAAGACACAAGACACAACTACATACACATCTGTGAAAACAGATGGGAAGGGAGGTTCCTCACCTGGTTGGAAGTGCGTACAAAGAACGGAAGAGGCACAGGGGTATCAGAAGAGCTGGGGCACAACTCCTCCGAAATATCAGCCAGACTGTCCCGGAACCCTCCCCCTGAAACAGACAAAGGACAAGGTCAGGTGCTGAGTGCGCACATACTAAGGAATACTTATTTTCCAAGGTCCGTAACAACAATATAAATGTATACAGTGAATTAATAAAATAGGAACATTTTTATTAGAAGACAAACAACGCTGCATTAAAATGTTATAGCCCATAAATGAGTAATACTATGAAAAGCTATTATGCAAAGTAATGGAATGGGCTACTAAAGTAGCTTATAAGCAAAAAGCAATTGCCTAAGATCCCAGAGGGGTAACTCCTCACTGGAAGGCTCAGTGTGTAACTATAGCCCTAAAAGTATTTGAAAAGCCTTCAGAGGAAATAAATGCTACAATGTTTCCACTACAATGATAGGGAGACACTTAGTATGCTCTGTAATAGAGTTAGCACAATGGCTAATAGTCCGTAATCTGGAACAAAGAAGGATTAGAAGAGCCTAGCACTTTAAACAAAAAGTGAGAGGTGCTAAATCAGAGAACAAACTAACCTTAATAGGCTACTTCTATGGACATGATAATCCATTCTGAGAGGAGCCTTGTTTAATAAAAATATTAGATTATTGTATATGAAATGTAATGACCACATAACCTACCTTGGTCAATGATACCTTCAGCAATGAATTTACATTCCCACCATTGGTCGTACCTTATAGGCCACCTAGAGAGTCACAGAGAGACAAATCAGATAACAAAAAACTATTATAATAGTAAAAAAAATTCAACAGACATCAAGGCACCTATGTATGGAAAGCGTACTAGTCAATGAGCTGTGAACAGTTGTGTCCTAGCCAATCAGCTGTCAGTATCAGGGAGGGAAACAGATACATTGTTGTACATGCCTCTGATTGGCCACAACTAACAATGAATTTTATGCTAATTCAGCTTGGATGTTCAGGGGCGTTCCTTCTCAAAATTAACTACCTGAAAACTGAAGACATTTTGAAAACTTTAGGGTAAGTTTATTATTGTTTATTTGGGGATTTGTTTTCATGTAAAAAATGTTTTCATACGCTACGGATTTGGATTCTCCTCTATCAGATGCATCATAACCCAGGAAACGTCCATATACATTTAAGAAAACAGTTTGTACATAAATGGCAGATCCGAGGTTACATTGTAGTATTTTGTTGAACCGAGTGATGTTTAAAGACAAAGTTCCACCTAATTGTAAGTTTATTTCACACTTAAAGGCTTTCTTAGAGAACATTAACTATTTACATAAAACTAATGGAACGTCTCTAGTTTGCGGGAAGTGGAAGCAGCCATTAGAAGTTTCCTTTCTATCACTGATGCTTACAATGCTGAACTGAATTGGCCACAATTTCAAGAGCCAATTCAAGATCAAGCTACAGCACTAAATTGTGGCAGTTACATTAATTTCTCAGAGACCTTCAGCCTCTCACAAGGATTATTATTATTATTATTTATTTGTAACGCACCAACATATTCCGTAGCGTTAGGGTTACGTTAAAGGCAAAAAACCATAACAGTGTCCATATGGCTTTCCCCAAAGAACCTTGCAAGATTGAAAACTCGCAAACGTGTAATCTATGGATACCTCCAGGGTCTAGTAGTAAATTATATTTTTGTAAATAAAAGCTGTTTTATTACATTTCTGCCTAATTTTCCATCCAATTTTTATAACATATATATATTTCATTATACAGTGGTCATTAATCGCCCCAAAGAGAAGTGTTAGGACTGCACACTATGAGCGTATATTATAGGACCAGTCTGATACACAGAGCTGAACTGTTCTTTATCTGTTCTGGGTGTAAAAAGCTCTGCAAAGAATTGAAGTGAAATCTTTTAATAAAATATCTTTATACTGGTTAGATGTTAATTGTGTTTGTTTAAATACCAGATTCTAAGGATTAGCTGCAAGTAAGTAAATATAAAAATAAACGTTATTAGTATCAATCTAACAATACCTTGTGTTAGGAGCTAAACTTTCAGTATATATATATATATATATATATATATATATATATATACCGTATTTGCCGGCGTATAAGACGACTTTTTTATCCTGAAAAACATGCCTCCAAGTGGGGGGTCGTCTTATACGCCGGATGCCTCCCCTCTCCTCATCCTCAACCCCCCTCCTCACTTTACCCCTCTAAATACCCCCCCCTCTCCCATTCCCCTCACTTACCTCCATCTGCAGCTGCTCCTCTCCTTCCTGCGTCGGCAACCGGTATATGCTAACGTCACATGCGAGCCACGTCATTAGCATATACCGGGTTCCGACGCAGGAAGGAGAGGAGCAGCTGCAGATGGAGGTAAGTGAGGGGAAAGGGAGAGGGGGAGGTATTTAGAGGGGTAAAGTAGGGAGGGGGGTTTAGGATGAGGAGGGAGGTTCAGGATGAGGAGGGATTTTGAGTGGCAATGTTGGGGGGGTCGTCTTATACGCCCAGTCGCCTTATACGCCGGCAAATACGGTATATATTTATATATATATATATTTATATATATATATATATATATATATATATATATATATATATATATATATATATCTTATAGAATACTCTTGGCCCTCTTAGCCTCTATATCTTAAACACTGAGGAATCAAGAAATGCAACTAGAAAAATATAGTGCACATTACTAATTATTAAAGCAGTACAGTATTGTGTTTATATTTGCATTTACAGTGCTACGGATAAGACTTTAACCCCCTAGCGGGTCCTAAAAAATAAAGTAATGTGCATGTATTTTATCCAATAAGGTATAAGCTTTTCACAATCTCTGTATCTGAATCTTAGACATCAAAGCGTATAAAGTTGCAGCCTAAAAGATATCATTCAAACTGATAGAGATTAAAGTAATGTATATTTGTTTTGACCACTTAGATCGACTGAAGCATTTTAACATGAATATACTGCTTGTAGTGATAATTAAACTGGGACATTATAACAGTTACAGAATAGTTTAAATAATGAGATAAAAATGTAGTTTAAATCTAGATGGTGTGTTCCCAAACCTCTTCTCAGGATCCACCAGACAGGCCATGATTTCGGTTTAACACTGTTTGAATACAGATGAGGCAATTGGAGTCTGTTGAATGTGAATTGCTTCTCTTGTGTTCACACAGTGTTAAAACAAAATCATGGCCTGTCTGGTGGATCCTGAAGAGAGATTTGTGAACCACTGGTGTAATGCACATGTAACAAATGCCCATTTAATATGGATTTTTTTTATATAAGCACTCTCCATTCATTGTACCATCATATTATATCAATTCTGTTTAAATCCTGAAAAAAAGTAAAATACTCAACTACACTATATGACATAAAAATCTCTGCACGCACCTGTAATCCAGAGGCTTCTCTGCTTTATCTGTTGGCTTTAGACCTTCGTATACCTTTAAGGAAATTAATAATATAGCTTCTTATTATAATAGACACAAATTAATGGGTACACAGAATTATTTCTAGGATGTCCCACTCGTAGCCTTCCCCATCTTTTGTGGAACAAAAAGAGATCAGCGTAAGTCCCAGATAGAAAATGGCGATACCTTTTTTATTGGACAAACATATTCATTTATTCTGACAAGCTTCTGCGAACACTTCTCTTTATCAAGTCTGTAGCAATACTCTGATTATTCAACTATATATACAGTTGTGCTCAAATGTTTGCATACCCTGGCAGAAATTGTGAAATGTTGGCATTTATTTTGAAAATATGACTGAGCATGCAATATAATGTCTTTTATTAAAGATAGTGATCATTTGAAGCCATTTATTATCAAATAGTTGTTTGACTAATTTTTAAATCATAATGACAAAACGGTCCTGATCAAAAGTTTACATACCCTTAGTGCTTAATACTGTGTATTGCCCCCTTTAGGATTAATGACAGCTTGCAGTCTTTTGTAATAGTTGTCTATGAGGCCCCTAATTCTTGCAGGTGGTATAGCTGCCCATTCATCTTGGCAAAATTCCCCCAGGTCATGCAAAGTGTTTGGTCGTCTTGCATGGACCGCACGTTTGAGATGTCCCCAGAGTGGCTCGATGAGATTAAGATCAGAGGACTGTGATGGCCACTCCACAACCTTCACCTTTTTCTGCTGTAACCACTGCAGCTTCAACTTGGCCTTGTGCTTAGGGTCATTGTCATGTTGGAAAGTCCAAGAGCGTCCCATGCGCAGCCTTCGTGCAGAAGAATGCAAATTGCCTGCCAGTATTTTCTGATAACATGCTGCTTTCATCTTGCCATCAATTTTCACAAGATTCCCTGTGCTTTTAGAGCTCACACACCCCCAAACATCAGTGAGCCCCACCATGCTTCACAGTGGGGATGGTATTCTTTTCATTATAGGCCTTGTAGACCAAACATAGCGCTTATGGTTATGACCATAAAGCTCTATTTTGGTCTCATCACTCCAAATTACAGTGTGCCAGAAGCTGTGAGGCGTGTCAAGGTGTTGTCAGGCATATTGTAACCAGGCATTTTTGTGGCATTGGCACAGTAAAGGCTTCTTTCTGGCATCTCAACCATGCAGCTCATTTTTGTTCAAGTATCATCATATTGTACTCCTTGAAACAACCACGCCATCTTTTTCCAGCCTGTATTTCTCCTGAGGTTATCTGTGGGTTTTTCTTTGTATTCCGAACAATTCTTTTGGCAGCTGTGGCTGAAATCTTTCTTGGTCTACCTGACCTTGGCTTGGTATCAAGAGATCCCTGAATCTTCCACTTCTTAATAAGTGATTGAACAGTACTGACTGCCATTTTCAAGGCTTTAGATATCTTTTTATATCCTTTTCCATATTTATGAAGTTCCATTACCTTGTTACGCAGGGCTTTTGAACGTTTTTTTCTGCTCCCCATGGCCCAGTACCTAGCCTGCTCAGTGCATCCACCTTTGAGCTAACAAACTCATTGACTATTTATACACAGACACTAATTGCAATTTAAAAAGCCACAGGTGTGGGAAATGAACCTTTAATTACCATTTAACCTGTGTGTATCACCTTCTGTGTCTGTAACGAGGCCAAACATTCAAGGGTATGTAAACTTTTGATCGGGCCATTTGGGTGATTTCTGTTATCATTATGGTTTAAAAAGGAGCCAAACATCTATGTGACTATAAATGGCTTCATATAATCACTATCCTTCAATAAAAAATTTTTTTTTTTGCATGATCAGTCATATTTTCAAAAATGTCACAATTTCTGCCAGGGTATGCAAACTTTTAAACAGTTGTATGTATATATATATATATATGTATATATATATATATGTATATATATATATGTATATATATATATATATATATATATGTATATATATATTTATATATATATATATATATATATATATATATAAATATATATACACATGTATATGTGTGTGTTTTAGAACTAATTAAGGATATATTTTATTACATGCTTTGATTACAGTATACAATTCTAGAGAAAGTGTGCACAATTAACCAACGCTTCTCTCTCTTTGAATTTGGTACAATGATATATAGTGGGAGTTGCAACGGTACTTAACAGAGCTATATTACCGGTTTGATTCATTGATTGAATCTAGTGCGGGTCCCTGTTCTATTGATTTAAGACAATGTGACTGTATACCTTTTACTGATATCATTATCTCTATACCTGGCTAAACACGGTCTTCTTGTAGGTGGGGTCCAGCAGTGGGTTGTCCCGGTGTTCCACTGCGAGCCGGCGGTTGATGTACAGTCGGGGCATGAAGTTGGGTTTATTGGTCTCTGAGTCTTTCAGACACTGAGAGATGAGCGCAGTGCGATGTTTAGACAACAGCAGGAACTGTTTGACGTACTGGGGGTGGAGACAAAAAGCGACACACAATGAGCAGGTCACCCTAAGAAGGACAAATGATACAGAGGTGATTGCTGCTGAAACTTGGTGTTAAATGGACACTGTGACAGAATATCTTTCCAATCTGAATGTAAGTTAGAGTAATGGTAGATACCTATAAAACAATATTTGTTTATTTGCTTGCTTTAATCCATTTTCAGTGCCTCTGCTTGGTTCATTTTCCTCAATCCTACTGTGCCAGGCTGTTGAGCTATTTGATTCTGGGGGTGGACAGCACTGCTTGAATTCAGGATAGTGCAATAAAAGCCCCCCTGTGTACTATTTACTAAGTTGTGAAGCAAAAGCAGTGCTGCCAGCCCTATCAAGTAAACAGCAGGGCCAGAGCAACCACCAGTGTCCCCACCTCACCTCCGGTCCTCCCACTCCCCCTTCGGACCCCCTGCGCTCTCTCTGGCCCCTGCAGCCTACTTTGGCCCCCCTGGCCCTTGCTAGTTCCGGCAGCTGTTCTGCAGCTCTCAAGAGCAATGCCCCTCATGATACTCCTGGTCACAACATCCCCTATGGCTCCAAGTCCCTTTTTCCTCTTTCCTTTCTTCTCCCCTTGCTTCTCTCTATTCCTTTTAGCCAATTTCTCGCACTGTCCTTTATCTCCCTTGTCTCTCCATCCCCTTACACCTGTTTCTCTCCCTTTCCCCCTTTTTATTCCTATCTTCTCTCTCTCTCTCATTCTCTTACTCTACCGTTCTTTACCCCCACTCATTCCCTTCTCATTTCCACTCTCCCCCCTTCTATTACCCACTAATTTCTCACCTCTCTCCACATTCCTTCTCCAATTCCCCCTTTTTCTTACCTTGCTCTTTCCCACTTCTCTCACCCGCTGTTTCCCACTTCATCCCACTCTTATCTCTTTCCACCATTGCCCATCACTATCTCGCTAAATCCCCTTCTCTCTCCCTTCTATATTTCATTTCTTCCCTCCTCCCCCTCTCCTCCTTTTCTCCTCTTCCCCTCCTCTGTATTTCCTTTCTTCTTCGCTTTCTCCCATTTCTCTCTTCTTTTGATTCCTCAATCCCACTTCAATTTCTCTCTCCTTTCTTCTCTCTTCCCGATCCCTTTTCTCGCTCTACCTCTCTTCCCTACCTCTCTCTCTGCCTCCCTTCATGCCCAAATTGTTGTTTGCACCAGAGTCCTCCCTTATTATCTTTATTTATATCGCGCCAACATATTCCCTTCGCCAGCTGCACCACTAGTAAACAGTGCAACAACTTATGGCAAGCCAGGAAGGAGGAGAATGAAACACTGAAAATAAAATACCCCTAGAGGAGAGAAAATGAACATTTAAAGTTAAAATATTTAAAGTCTGTTTGGGGAACTACAATTATTTTACATTCAGATTGAAAAAAATACTATTATAAATCATTAAATAAAAATTATAATGATCAGTACATAATTAAAATAAACAGCTGCTCTTGTTATACCCTTACAGTTGTCCTTTAAATGTATGGATAATAGGCAGAGATAATCAACCTTCTCCTAGTTATTCATCTCTTGTTATCTGCTAGATCCACACTCAGTGCTGTCCTTACCTTGAGCTGATTAAACGTGCCTATGCTGTGATCCCACGCAGGTACAAGATGGTGGAGAACATTGTCCAGGAGTTTAACAAATCTGCGGGTAATTAGAGAGATTTGTGAAACAAATCAATTAAATGTTTCCATTCAATCACAGACCCAAAATGTGGAATACAAATAAAGGATGAGGATACTACTACTACTACTACTACTACTACCACTACTACTACCACCACTACTACTACTACTACTACTACTACTACCACTACTACTACCACCACTACTACTACCACTACTACTACCACCACTACTACTACTACCACCACTACTACCACTACTACTACTACCACTACCACTACTACCACCACTACTACCACCACTACTATAACTACTACCACCACTACTATAACTACTACTACCACTACCACCACTACTACTACCACTACTACTACCACCACTACTACTACCACCACTACTACTACCACTACTGTCTGCAGGTCTCAGACAATAATATTGGGGTTAAATTACATTTTTGAGTAATGTAGATTTTAATTTTCTTACAGCAAATCCCAAAAACATCTGTCTCAAGTACCAGGAGTAATGTAAAAATTTACCACTGCATTTGTGCCTCATTTCCCCAAAACACAGGCATGGGAGCAGGAATGGAGCTACTGACATAGCAGATAACAACCATAAAGGCCCACCTGGGCTGTCCTAAAAGCTTGGCTTCATTAATATTTAGGATGGCCTTACACTTATTCCAAGCTTGAAATCCTTATCTGTGTTTGACCCTACCACTACTGTTCCACTTTTAACTACTACCCTTTCTGTACAGTAGTACTTTCTCACATTACCCCTAAATCTTCCACATTTCAACTTCAAATCATGATCTCTTGTTTCTTTTTTTTCTGTAACATGCTTTCTTCCTAAACTTTATAAAATGATTTTACATATTTGCACATAATACTGAGAATGACAAGTTTCTGAGAGATGCAACTCTCTTTTTTAAGTCAAAAACAATTACAAATTATAACTATAAATGTAACAACAAACAAATTCATAAATAACTACACTCATTAATGGAACAAACATCAATCAGTATTGCTATTGACTTAAAAAATACACGACGGCGAAGACAGTAACACGCAAACAAAGCCAGGCACTCAGGAGTTTGAAAATAAAACCAAAGGTTATCATTGCAAAGCACGAAAGTTGTGGGTTGACAAGGCCTGCAATGATTGGCGAACCCGGTCACTGCGGGGCTCGCAATGAGCGCTGCCCCTACAGTAGATGGAGGGAGAGGCTCGCAATGAGAGCAAAAGGTGATCATTGCAAAGCATGAAAGTTGTGGGTTGACAAGGCCTGCAATGATTGGCGAACCCGGTCACTGCGGGTCTCGCAATGAGCGCTGCCCCTACAGTAGACGGAGGGAGAGGCTCGCAATTAAAGCAAAAGGTGATCATTGCAAAGCATGAAAGTTGTGGGTTGACAAGGCCTGCAATGCGCGACAAAGCCCCTCATTGCGGGACTCGTGATGAGCGCCGGAGGTACAGCATTCCCAGCCTTAAAATTTGATTGCAGTCATTTTTGACGGGCAAGTAGCTAGTATATATATATATATATATATATGTCCCTGCTCAGCTTCCCAGGGTGCAGAATGCAGTGTAATAACTGTATTTCTCGAAATTCTGAGCAGGAAACAAGTTTTTTTACTTTTTTTAGACATTCAAATGTGAACACAGATGTACTTTTTATTTACTGTCCTACTGTACGGTGGAGGCTCCTATCGCTCTTTTGCCCACCATATTATAAATGATTGTTGTGGTGAACTACCTACTCAAAATATCCACTACACAAGCTGGGATCCCGCGCCACGCTGATGATAGGCAGTAACCTTGAAACAGCTGTAAGTGGGTAGGATTCCCAGCTTGTGTATAATCCAACCTTGTCTTTGCATAAAAGCTGTGTAATGCAGCCATGTTTAAAATGGTTATGGATTGAAGAACGAAGCATTTGTGGGCACATTTGCATATCTTAGCTCAGCTTCCTAGAATGCAGTGTAATAATTGTTTTTCTCGGAATGGGAGCAGGTTTTTTAACTTCTTTTAGACATTCTAATGTGAACACAGATGTACTATTTATTTTATATATATATATATATATATATATTTTTTTTTTTATTTAGAGTACAGAAAATAAATGATACATGTATAAACCCATTTGAAACTGTAAAAATAAGTTAAAAAAACGTATTTTTCACCCAGGTTCCCCAGAAATACAGTCATTGTACTGCACGCTGAGAGTCTGGGCGGGGACATGCAAATGTGAACACAATTGTATAAATCCTTACTGTTGATGAGAGGCACTACCACAAAACAGTACTGTATGTGAGTGTCTTGGCAGTGTCCTTTTGCCCAGGCCTTATTGAACAGCCTGGAGGATGAACTTAAGAACTGTGTGCAGAGGAAGTATTTATCTTATCACTCTGTACTCTGGACGGTTTCCTGGCACACGCACAGCCACATAAAATTCTCTCAACGCATAAATTGTAGCCTTTAACGTAGCCCGCAAGACTTGCGGCTATTAAACTGGCCCCGTAAAGCAACCCGCTAACGACTTGCGGGTTAAGTGCTAAAAACCCTACGGGAAGTCGAAATCTGAACTCCGCGGCCGCAAATCCCTTGATCTGTCAAGCCCATAAGTTACGTTGGAAAATTGCTACGAATCCACTGGCTTTCAACCCCATAACCTGCAACGGGTACTAGAGAGGACCCCCAAGGGGGTTAAAGTCCTATCCGTGGCACTGTAAATGCAAATATAAACACACTACTGTACTTATAATTAAAGGGAAAGTGATGCTAGGTATTAAAATGAATAGCACAACATTCTCAAGCTTGCAAATCTGCTAAATAAAATACATTTATTTCTGTTTAATTTCTGTGTTATATCGATCCCGGCAATCAATGTGTTAATACATATAATGGAACTTGCATGGACTAGAATATCATATTTACCGATTTATTAAAATTGCATTATTTCTTGAATGCGGGTCCGATCGGAACTCGTAAATCAAATCAGTGATGTAATGATGACGATCTCTTTTTCCATTGGCTCGGTCTAAACCCGTAACTAGGGGTTTGACTAATCATGTTCACGGCCGCACATCCAACCAGCGCAAGAATGGTTTACGGGTTTGCGTCTCAAGCACATAACTTGCGGCATGTTTCAATTTAATAGCTCTGTAACGCAGACAAATTTCATGCCGCAGCCTTTGCGGGTGTGCCGATGCTGCTACGGGCTTCAAATTTAATGTGGCTGACAGTGTTGGGGCCATTCAAGACACTTGGCGCCTCAGGTGTTGTGAATAAAGGATGATTTATGTATATTGCCGTATTTTTTACAGGCAATGTACGTATGAATGTTTTTTGTTAAAATATATATAGAAAATAATAAAGTGTTGTATTGTGAGTGGGTTCTTGGCTTGTGCTAAATACAATCCTGTGCTTTGCTTAAAGCTGTGTAATACAGCAAGCATATGCTTAAAATGAACAATATATAAAATGGTGTGTTTGTTTTAAGAGTAAGATACAAATATATTCTCATTTGCATGTCCCCGCCCAGTCTCTCAGAGTGCAGTACAATGACTGTATTTCTGGGAAACCTGAGCGAGATATAATGTTTTTAACTTATTTTTAGACTTCCACCTGCCTCTTTTCAGGTATATTAGACAGATACTAATGGACCAATAAGTAGCAGCCATATTGCTACAGAACATCGTGGTCTGTTTTTGTCTGGATATTAATCTCCGTTACTGACCTCTGTATGAGCACTGCTCTCCGATACAGCATGTCTGGGTCAATGGCCTCTAGTCGGGGGTATCGCACTAGGTTTGCTGGCTGGAACATGTCAGCGGCGAGTCCTAAATCTCGCTCCTTGGACGATTTAATCTTTATTCCACGGATCCGCACATCAATACCATCATCTAAAGAGACATCCATATTACATATACAGAAAGATGCACCTTTTTCATATATTTATTCCACTAACAGTTCCCCCTCACAATCCCTCTATATCTCTGCAAATAGTTCCAGTTTACCATGAGTTAAATTAGATTACTTTATATATTGCTTGCTTGGACCACTTTTAAAGGGACCCTGTCACCTCCAAATCAAATTGTTTGTTTGTTACCATGAAAGAGTATGACAAACTAGCTATATGTTGTGTTAATACCATGTAGTTGCTGCATTTATATGCAAATGAGCAGCTCGTGCATATTAGTTTGCCGCTTTCATGTGCTAATTGGGATTATAGTATATATTTATATATATATAAAGACCCCCAATATTATCTGGCAGTTGTGCCTCCTCCCCCCACCCTTATCAAGCACTCTGAGCAGTACATTAGTATACAGGAGCTGCAAAATCAATTCTAAATATTTTAGCAATTATTTACTGCAGAGAAAATCTGCTAGTACAATGTATAGACAGTAAAGCTCTTTAAAATTAACTCAATTTCCAGTTGGGGTGACAGAATCTCCTAAGATCTATTTTGAACAGAGAAATGATGTGCACAGTGCTGAATGATCGTGGCTTATTTAAAAGGAAATTTGGCAACATAAAAAATACATTTTCAGCGGCTCTTAAATGACAGCTATACAGTGAAAACGTGAATGTTGAGCCTTTAATTAAACCTGGAAGTTTTGCTTTGAGATTTGAGTACAAGACCCACAATGCAACGTGTCAATTGTTATTTACTAACAATATAGTGAAACATTTTAGACATAAATAGGGTTCGCCATTCTGCCAAAGCTGTATAATTCTTATTGTTTTTAATATAATATCAATTTATATTGAATAGCATCGGCTAGTATACAAAGCAAAGGAACTTTATATTATCATGTTGTGAGATATTATCATACCTTAGATTGTAAGTCTGCGAGTTTCTATCCTAAGTACTTTGGGAATGAACCATGGACACTGGATTCCTAGCTCAAAGACAGGGCCCTCCTTGCTTTGCTAAATGTTAATCTGTATTTTTGTCTGAACTTAAGATATGTACAGCGCTACGGAATATGTCGCCATGTTATAAATAAACTATAATAATAAGAATGATGTGGCAATTGTCCTATAAAGAATTTGTCTGATATGTTGTCAATGTATTTTCATGGTTGTCTGTTGCATTATTGATCTGACTAGTAGTACAATCGGGTTTTGAGGTCACTGACCTTTGCACTCTGTGATTTTGATCTCGATGAGCGGGAGGTGGACTGTCATATCTTCCAGAACACAAATATCTCCAATCATATTCCTATCAGAAAAAAATATATTTTAATAAACACAAAGAGTGCTCTGGTGTGTATCACAGTGTGACCCTCCACACCCTCTGTGTATCACAGTGTGACCCTCCACACCCTCTGTGTATCACAGTGTGACCCTCCACACCCTCTGTGTATCACAGTGTGACCCTCCACACCCTCTGTGTATCGAAATGTGACCCTCCACACCCTCTGTGTATCACAATGTGACCCTCCACACCCTCTGTGTATCACAATGTGACCCTCCACACCCTCTGTGTATCACAGTGTGACCCTCCACACCCTCTGTGTATCGAAATGTGACCCTCCACACCCTCTGTGTATCACAATGTGACCCTCTGCACCCTCTGTGTATCACAATGTGACCCTCCACACCCTCTGTGTATCACAATGTGACCCTCCACACCCTCTGTGTATCACAATGTGACCCTCCACACCCTCTGTGTATCACAATGTGACCCTCCACACCCTCTGTGTATCACAATGTGACCCTCCACACCCTCTGTGTATCACAATGTGACCCTCCACACCCTCTGTGTATCACTATGTGACCCTCCGCACCCTCTGTGTATCACTATGTGACACTCGGCATCCTCTGTGTATCACAATGTGACACATATTGGAAATATTACCCTCACATAGAAGATTACTTCTTTTCTAGATTTAAGTATTACAATGTAACCTCTGCACCCCCTGTGTATTACAATGTGACCCTCTGCAACCCCTGTGTATTACAATGTGACCCTCTGCACCCCCTGTGTATTACAATGTGACCCTCTGCAACCCCTGTGTATTACAATGTAACCTCTGCACCCCCTGTGTATTACAATGTGACCTCTGCAACCCCTGTGTATTACAATGTAACCTCTGCACACCCTGTGTATTACAATGTGACCCTCTGCAACCCCTGTGTATTACAATGTGACCCTCTGCACCCCCTGTGTATTACAATGTGACCCTCTGCAACCCCTGTGTATTACAATGTAACCTCTGCACCCCCTGTGTATTACAATGTGACCTCTGCAACCCCTGTGTATTACAATGTGACCTCTGCACCCCCTGTGTATTACAATGTAACCTCTGCACCCCCTGTGTATTACAATGTGACCCTCTGCACCCCCTGTGTATTACAATGTAACCTCTGCACCCCCTGTGTATTACAATGTGACCTCTGCAACCTTTGTTAAACCCAAAATAAATTATCTACATCCAGTAATTACTTTATTTCCTTGTATAACCAAAGTTGTTTAGATATCTCCTGAGGAGTCTGAATTCAGAAATACAGAGCACACTCACCTCCCTGACACTCACCCCACATTGCCTCTCTCAGACTCATACACACAGCTACCCACACTCGGACTCACTCGTCTATGGCCACTTCGTTGAGCTTTTTCAGGTTGTCCCGCTCACTGCCATACACCACAATCTTCTTGGGCATGTAATTTTGATCCCTGGCATCCACCGACAGCAAAATCTTCCTGTAGAAAAGCAAATCACAGGAATGTCAGGCAGAGATCTCGGGGGTCTGAGCATGCCCAGTCATCTGTTTTGTATATGACTTAAACTGAAGACAGGGCATTCAGACCTCCAGCGGTTAATCAGCAATTACTAGCAATGATCTGCAATTAGCCTGACTGTCCTTAGTGTGTGAATCAGCAAAACTGCTTGACAGGTTGCAAATATCAGTTTAAGTTTACTGTAGGAAAATGCATTTTTTTAATGACATCTGATACTTTTTATTGTCTATTGTTGTAAATCATATCATATTTGGAACCTCTGCTGTGTCACTTATATAGATATGGGCGTGGTCAGTGACTTCCAAGCTGTTTTATTACACTTTTAAAAAGAACATATTTTTATACCTTATAAAACATTTTGGATCTAGTCAGTTTCACTAGCACATGTCATGGCCGGAGAATAGCAATCCCACTCCTCCGTAAAAGGCTGTGTCAACTTAAAGTGATTACTGAGGTTACCTTTACAACAATGATATAGAAGCAGAAAGGATGTTATAGGAGATCATAATGGGGGACCTGGGTGGGACGGGGTAGGAGATCATAATGGGGGACCTGGAGGGGGGGGATAAGAGATCATAATGGGGGACCTGGGGTGGGGCGGGGTAGGAGATCATAATGGGGGACCTGGAGGGGATAGGAGATCATAATGGGGGACCTGGGGTGGGGCGGGGTAGGAGATCATAATGGGGGACCTGGGGTGGGGCGGGGTAGGATATCATAATGGGGGACCTGGGGTGGGGCGGGGTAGGAGATCATAATGGGGGACCTGGTGTGGATAAAAGATCATAATGGGGGACCTGGGGGGGGGGGGAGTCGTTAGGAGATCATAATAAGTGACCTGGGGCGGG
This sequence comes from Discoglossus pictus, assembly GCA_027410445.1. Taxonomy (NCBI): domain Eukaryota; kingdom Metazoa; phylum Chordata; class Amphibia; order Anura; family Alytidae; genus Discoglossus; species Discoglossus pictus. The sequence continues at coordinate 185,086,630 of CM050170.1, read as the reverse complement.
ATAGAAGATCATAATAGGGGACCCTTGGGGGTAGGAGATCAGAATGGGGGACCTGGGGGGGGGGGCAAACCACCCCAACCCACAGGTCCCCCGTTATGATCTTCTATCCGCCGCAGGTCCTCCCTACCCCATAGCCCCCCCCCACCCCAGGTCCCCCCATTATGATCTCCTAACCCCCCCATGTCCTCCCTACCCCATAGCCCCCCCCACCCAGGTTGCCCCATTATGATCTCTTATAACACTCTTTCTGCTTCTATATTGTTGTTGTAAAGGTAAATGCAGTAATCACCCTAAGTGGACACAGCCTTTGACAGAGGAGTGGGATTGCTGTTCTCCGGCCATGACATGCGCTAGTGAAACAGACTAGATCCAAAAAAAAATTATCTTTACAAATCTTCCAGTCACATTATAGGTATAAACCTATTAAACCTATTTAAAACTGAAAAGACTTTATATATTATTAATATAATTAAATTACATATAATAGACAATATATTAATTATATTAATATATAACAACTGTCCGTTATCAATTGTAGTTCTTTGAAAGCGCATACTGTAAATCTAGGGTGTATGTGTACTATTAAATCTCCCTGTGCAGAAATCTACAGCAATGCACTGTAAGGCTCATCATTGTAAAATGGGTTAAAGGACCAATGATGAAAAAATAAAATTGGAAAAATATTTGAATCTGACTAACAGCATAATTAAGCGTGAAAAATCAATTTCACACTGCAAAATGTTTTTGGGCATTAAGAAAAAGGAAATAGTGCAGTTCACAGACTAGCCACTATGGGGCGAACTCCCGAAAATAGGGAGTTACAAGAGGAAGCTGTTGTGCCTTGGGGCGCAGGATATATAAATCCACCCCTGCTTACACAGGTGCATCTGCTTTTTTTCTAAAATACAGTGGTAATTTAAATACAGACATGAGGTGACACAGGGGGTAGAGGGGCAGGATCACTCACTTGACGATAGTTCCCTCCTTCATGTTTAGCTGGATCCAGTGTTGTCCTTGGGACCCATCACTCTCCCAGTAGGTGTCATGGTAGCCATCAGTCAAACACGAAAAACTATTGTCCTCCTGCAGTGAGAGACATCAATCAATATGGCTCCATGCCCATCACAGGCAGCCAAGTTATGGAAGTTGTGACAGCAGATGTAACACAATATAAAGGGCCCCGTACATTGCTATATGATAGAGCTTCATGTGTTGATTTAGTAAGTGATTAGCAACTTGCAGAGAGGAAAGTGATCTGCACTGGAAGTGATCCTAAAATGTCTACTTCTCTGGTCTAGGTTTGCCTGCAGTGTCAAGAGAGGGAGGTTTTACGACTTTAAGTAGTAAAGGTAAGCATAAACAACCTTTTAAGTTTACTGCAGATAAAAGATTACTGCAGGGGCTCAGTCAATGTCACTGGGCCTCATACCATCCACCAGAGTAGAAGCACTCACCAACTGACATTCACCATCAGGACTGAGCAGTCACTTCTGCAGGGGCTCAGCCAGTAACACTGGGCCTTACACCATCCACCAGAGCAGAGTCACTCACCAACTGACATTCACCATCAGGACTGAGCAGTCACTTCTGCAGGGCCTCAGCCAGAAACACTGGGCCTTACACCATCCACCAGAGCAGAGTCACTTACCAACTGACATTCACCATCAGGACTGAGCAGTCACTTCTGCAGGGCCTCAGCCAGAAACACTGGGCCTTACACCATCCACCAGAGTAGAGGCACTCACCAACTGACATTCACCATCAGACTGAGCAGTCACTTCTACAGGGCCTTACACCATCCACCAGAGTAGAGGCACTCACCAACTGACATTCACCATCAGGACTGAGCAGTCACTTCTGCAGGGGCTCAGCCAGTAACACTGGGCCTTACACCATCCACCAGAGCAGAGTCACTCACCAACTGACATTCACCATCAGGACTGAGCAGTCACTTCTGCAGGGCCTCAGCCAGTAACACTGGGCCTTACACCATCCACCAGAGCAGAGGCACTCACCAACTGACATTCACCATCAGGACTGAGCAGTCACTTCTGCAGGGCCTCAGCCAGTAACACTGGGCCTTACACCATCCACCAGAGCAGAGTCACTCACCAACTGACATTCACCATCAGGACTGAGCAGTCACTTCAGCAGGGGCTCAGCCAGTAACACTGGGCCTTACACCATCCACCAGAGCAGAGGCACTCACCAACTGACATTCACCATCAGGACTGAGCAGTCACTTCTGCAGGGCCTCAGCCAGTAACACTGGGCCTTACACCATCCACCAGAGCAGAGGCACTCACCAACTGACATTCACCATCAGGACTGAGCAGTCACTTCTGCAGGGCCTCAGCCAGTAACACTGGGCCTTACACCATCCACCAGAGCAGAGTCACTCACCAACTGACATTCACCATCAGGACTGAGCAGTCACTTCAGCAGGGGCTCAGCCAGTAACACTGGGCCTTACACCATCCACCAGAGCAGAGGCACTCACCAACTGACAGTCACCATCAGGACTGAGCAGTCACTTCTGCAGGGTCTCAATGTCACTGGGCCTCATACCATCCACCAGAGTAGAAGCACTCACCAACTGACATTCACCATCAGGACTGAGCAGTCACTTCTGCAGGGGCTCAGCCAGTAACACTGGGCCTTACACCATCCACTGGAGCAGAGGCACTCACCAACTGACATTCACCATAGGACTGAGAAGTCACCTCTGCAGGGCATCAGCCAGTAACACTGGGCCTTCCACCATCCACCAGAGCAGAGGCACTCACCAACTGACATTCACCATCAGGACTGAGCAGTCACTTCTGCAGGGCCTCAGCCAGTAACACTGGGCCTCACACCATTAACTGGAGCAGGAGCACTCACCAACTGACATTCACCATCAGGACTGAGCAGTCACTTCTGCAGGGCCTCAGCCAGTAACACTGGGCCTCACACCATTAACTGGAGCAGGAGCACTCACCAACTGACATATTTCCCCGCTCCATTCTCCTTGCTTCTTTTGACTTCCAGACCTAGAGCCCCACACAACACCTGAACTCATCTAACATTTCCTTCCACCTACCCTGTGCATACCCACCCACTTATGATTTGTGTTTCTTTACAGTGCAGGTTTCTGCACTATCAGCTCCATTTTTCACAGCGGATACGTCCACAGACTTAATTAATTAACTCTCTTTTCAATTACTTACTAAGCCCTTTATTATTATTATTATTATTATTGTTTATTTGTAACGCGCCAACAAATGACATAGCGCTATACAGGGGTTAAGTTCAAGGCAAAAACAATATTAACACAATGCAAAGAATGGAGGGCCCTGTCCTTGAGCTTAGAATCTATGGTACATATAGCTTTTCCTAAAGCACCAACATAAGATTGAAAACTCGCAAACTTACAACCTAAGCCCTTGTTTCTTCCTTTCAATTACATCACCTTTTGTTTGATTAATACTTTAGATTAGTTTGTGAGTTTGAATGGATAATACCATTGTAAAGTGTGTCTATTTGATGTTGACATCCTGCAGCTTTGGAGTTGACATCCTGCAGACCGCCACACGCTACAAAAGATGCTCATTGTGGATGAGGACATATTGGTCTTACTCACCGTGGCCGTGGACACTTTGATGCTGTCCACAAACTGCTTCACGTTGCCAAGGCTCTCGTCCTCCTTTCCCACATGCTCAAACAGAAAGTGGACCAAATCCTCATCACATTCGTAGGTCCAGGAGGGTGGAAGGGAGCTGCAGGGAGGGAAGGGTTAATGTGGACATCACATCAATGGGAAATTATTCCAGGCATTACAATATATAGCATGGAGAAGATACAGGTTTTTTATAGATTGTAAGCTCTTTAGAGTAGGGACCATAAGTTATTATTATTTTGTGTATGTAATTCTGCAAATCTTACCATTTGATTTACATGTAATTTGCATATTGTACCCACTCTAATTTACTGTAGTTTTGTAAATAGCGTTACAGAAAATGCTGACACTTTATAAATAAAGAGTATTAATAATAATTGGTGAGAGGTAAGTGTCCATAATGTAGGAGGGAGGGTGGGTGAGTGGTGAGTGTGGCTCAACTTCGAGGTAGGAGAGTGAGAGGTGAGTATTCCTCATGTTTGAGATTGGAGGGTGAGTGAGTGTCAAGTCTCACATAGGAGGGTGAGTGAAAATGAGTGTCATGTTTCAGCCAGGAGAGTTGGTGAACCATGCGTTAGTGATGTTCCAGACATAAGTACTAGTAAGTGGTTAGTGCCCCTCACATAGGAGGGAGAGTCACATGCGAACACCTCACACATAGGTGGGTAAGTTAGCTCTGAATGTCCCATACAGTCATATCCCAGATAGCCAGTGCCACATACTGTGATGTCTCAGATAGTGAGTGTCCCATACAGTCATGTCTTAGTGAGTGCCGCATACAGTCATGTCCCATTTAGTCAATGCCTCATACTGTGCCTCAGATAGTGAGTGTCCCATACAGTCAGGTCTCAGTGAGTGCCCCTACAGTCAGGTCTCAGTGAGTGCCCCTACAGTCAGGTCTCAGTGAGTGCCCCTACAGTCAGGTCTCAGTGAGTGCCCCTACAGTCAAGTCTCAGGGAGTGCCCCTACAGTCAAGTCTCAGGGAGTGCCCCTATAGTCAAATCTCAGTGAAAGCCCCATACAGTCAAGTCTCAGTGACAGCCCTATACAGTCATGTCTCAGTGACAGCCCCATACAGTCATGTCTCAGTGACAGCCCCATACAGTCATGTCTCAGTGACAGCCCCATACAGTCATGACTCAGTGACAGCCCCATACAGTCATGTCTCAGTGACAGCCCTATACAGTCATGTCTCAGTGACAGCCCTATACAGTCATGTCTCAGTGACAGCCCTATACAGTCATGTCTCAGTGACAGCCCAATACAGTCATGTCACAGTGACAGCCCCATACAGTCAAGTCTCAGGGAGTGCCCCTATAGTCAAATCTCAGTGACAGCCCTATACAGTCATGTCTCAGTGATAGTTCTATACAGTCATGTCTTAGTGACAGCCCTATACAGTCATGTCTCAGTGACAGCCCTATACAGTCATGTCTCAGTGACAGCCCTATACAGTCATGTCTCAGTGACAGCCCTATACAGTCATGTCTCAGTGACAGCCCTATACAGTCATGTCTTAGTGACAGCCCTATACAGTCATGTCTCAGTGACAGCCCTATACAGTCATGTCTCAGTGACAGCCCTATACAGTCATGTCTCAGTGACAGCCCTATACAGTCATGTCACAGTGACAGCCCCATACAGTCATGTCACAGTGACAGCCCCATACAGTCAAGTCTCAGGGAGTGCCCCTACAGTCATGTCTCAGTGACAGCCCTATACAGTAATGTCTCAGTGACAGCCCTATACAGTCATGTCTCAGTGACAGCCCTATACAGTCATGTCACAGTGACAGCCCCATACAGTCAAGTCTCAGGGAGTGCCCCTACAGTCATGTCTCAGTGACAGCCCTATACAGTCATGTCTCAGTGACAGCCCCATACAGTCATGTCATAGTGACAGCCCCATACAGTCATGTCACAGTGACAGCCCCATACAGTCATGTCACAGTGACAGTGTCCCATGCAGTCATGTTTCAGACAGTGAGTGTCCCATGCAGTCACGTCTCAGACAGCGAGTGTCCCATGCAGTCACGTCTCCGACAGCGAGTGTCCCATGCAGTCACGTCTCCGACAGCGAGTGTCCCATGCAGTCACGTCTCCGACAGCGAGTGTCCCATGCAGTCACGTCTCCGACAGCGAGTGTCCCATGCAGTCACGTCTCCGACAGCGAGTGTCCCATGCAGTCACGTCTCTGACAGCGAGTGTCATATGCAGTCACGTCTCCGACAGCGAGTGTCCCATGCCGTCACGTCTCCGACAGCGAGTGTCCCATGCAGTCACGTCTCCGACAGCGAGTGTCCCATGCCGTCACGTCTCCGACAGCGAGTGTCCCATGCAGTCACGTCTCCGACAGCGAGTGTCCCATGCAGTCACGTCTCAGGTTATTACCGCAATTTCTGAACCGCTTCCTCGTCCCTCCCTGTGATTCGCGGTTTGCCTCCGAGGTGCATGGAGTAAGTAACATCCACCACATCCTGCCACCTGATGTGTATAGAGAGAGAACATAAATAAACAGATCAGCTAAATGAGTAAAACTTAAATGACCACATAAGTCACCATACATACTCATCGGTTAGAGGGTGGAAAATCACATGGAAAATGTGTTTACATTTTTAAAATTGATCAAGAATTGACTGTATAAGAGTCCAATTGACATCTATTTAACATAACTCCATGAATTCAAAATCAATTTGAAAAATTAACAGTTTTTATATATGCTTTTTCACCCTCTATCTAATGGTGCAAGACACATATGGGGTCTTGTGTGGTCCTTTACATTGCCTAGTTAATCTGGCTCTATAATAAATTAATAATGCTATGATATAATGACATTTTGATGAAAGAACTGCTCTTTTTATATGACTCCATCCCAAGTTTTAGTTTATGAACTTACCAGAACATATTTATGTTGATGGGCAGGGGGTGTAAAAATGAGTGATTTAATGTGTGTAAACAAAGTAGTTTCATTCCCTGAGTACCTTCGAAATATATATATTATTTATATTCCCATGAAGATTTTTTGTATAATTCATTTTGATTTTTGAAGTCAATATCCATAAATGATGCTTCTGTTCGTCACTAATTCCATTTACTATCACTATGTTTGTGTTTCCCTAGTTCGATTCCCAGGTCACCACCAGTAAAGTTAGACAAGCACCTGCAGACTGGCTTGAAATCCATTCCAAAAACCTGCCGCTGTTTGGTGGTCTTATCGGAGGATTCCACAGGGACCAGCCTGTCTCCACCCTCGTCCTGTCTGCAAAGAAGGACCCAGCCTTCGGTCAGGTCACAGCTAGTCTTGTACTCTTCCATCTGATCCTGTACAGACAAAGCAAAGTGCAATGTTATATTAAAATAAAGAAGATGATAAGAAAAGTACATTAAAGAAATTATATATATATATATATATATATATGTGTGTGTTCAGTTGTTAAAATGAATTAAAAAAAACATTTGTATTTGATATATCCATTTTCAATTAACTTTATTTTATTAAGAAGTGATAATAAGCTGTGTTTTTACTGCCTAAAATGAATCTCAGTATGGCTCTGCCTACGGCAGATTATGTAGACATAGACAATGTAGCGCTGGATGTGCAGTGTAGTGTCCTAGCCTATCTGCTGTACTTGTACAGCAAGTACAGCAGAGTCTGTGTCTGTATATGCTGCAGAGGGAAGACCCATACAGCGACTATTTGTTTGATTTTAGGAGGTAAAAACAGAGGTTATAATCACTTTTTAATAAAATAAACTACATGCAAGTAAATAGATACGCAAATATATTATATATCTAGTAACATCCAAAAACTTTTCATATCTCTTTTAAATACAAAAAAGAACTGAATATGAATACATAATTATATATATATATATATATATATATATATATATATATATATAGTTGCAAGCAAAAGTATGTGAACCCTTTGGAATGATATGGATTTCTGCACAAATTGGTCATAAAATGTGATCTGATCTTCATCTAAGTCACAACAATAGACAATCACACTCTGCTTAAACTAATAACACACAAATAATTAAATGTTACCATGTTGTTATTGAACACACCATGTAAACATTCACAGTGCAGGTGGAAAAAGTATGTGAACCCCTAGACTAATGACATCTCCAAAAGCTAATTGGAGTGAGGTGTCAGCCAACTGGAGTCCAATCAATGAGATGAGATTGGAGGTGTTGGTTACAGCTGCCCTGTCCTATAAAAAACACACACCAGTTCTGGGTTTGCTTTTCACAAGAAGCATTGCCTGATGTAAATGATGCCTCACACAAAAGAGCTCTCAGAAGACCTACGATTAAGAATTGTTGACTTGCATAAAGCTGGAAAGGGTTATAAAAGTATCTCCAAAAGCCTTGCTGTTCATCAGTCCACGGTAAGACAAATTGTCTATAAATGGAGAAAGTTCAGCACTGCTACTACTCTCCCTAGGAGTGGCTGTCCTGTAAAGATGACTGCAAGAGCACAGCGCAGACTGCTCAATGAGGTGAAGAAGAATCCTAGAGTGTCAGCTAAAGACTTACAAAAGTCTCTGGCATATGCTAACATCCCTGTTAGCGAATCTACGATATGTAAAACACTAAACAAGAATGGATTTCATGGGAGGATACCACAGAGGAAGCCACTGCTGTCCAAACAAAACATTGCAGCACGTTTACAGTTTGCACAAGAGCACCTGGATGTTCCACAGCAGTACTGGCAAAATATTCTGTGGACAGATGAAACTAAAGTTGAGTTGTTTGGAAGAAACACACAACACTATGTGTCGAGAAAAAGAGGCACAGCACACCAACATCAAAACCTCATCCCAACTGTGAAGTACGGTGGTGGGGGCATCATGGTTTGGGGCTGCTTTGCTGCGTCAGGGCCTGGACGGATTGCTATCATCGAAAGGAAAAATGAATTCCCAAGTTTATGAAGATATTTTGCAGGAGAACTTAAAGCCATCTGTCCAACAGAAGATGGGTGATTCAACAGGACAACGACCCAAAGCATAGAAGTAAATCAACAACAGAATGGGTTAAACAGAAGAAAATATGCCTTCTGAAGTGGCCCAGTCAGAGTCCTGACCTCAAACCGATTGAGATGTTGTGGCATGACCTCAAGAAAGCGATTCACACCAGACATCCCAAGAATATTGCTGAACTGAAACAGTTCTGTAAAGAGAAATGGTCAAGAATTACTCCTGACCGTTGTGCACATCTGATCTGCAACTACAAGAAACGTTTGGTTGTAGTTATTGCTGCCAAAGGAGGTTCAACCAGTTATTAAATCCAAGGGTTCACATACTTTTTCCACCCGCACTGTGAATGTTTACATGGTGTGTTGAATAAAAACATGGCAACATTTAATACTTTGTGTGTTATTTGTTTAAGCAGACTGTGATTGTCTATTGTTGTGACTTAGATGAAGATCAGATCACATTTTTTGACCAATTTGTGCAGAAATCCATATCATTCCAAAGGGTTCACATACTTTTGCTTGCAACTGTATATGTAACGTTTGCATGCAATTACTTTGTTCTGTATTGTTGCATGTTCTTTCCTCACTTTCTGTTACTTTTATCTCATATTGTAAATGTGAACTCTAATAAGACGTTGGGTATATTATCTCAGCTTTACTGCGTATAATACTGGCTCATATTGGTGTGAGCTATGCGTAATAACATTTATATTGTATAATTATTATTTTATTACTATATTCTTCTATGTTCTGTATATAACACAGGAGGCAAAATACATATCATTTTACTGAGCAAAGAGAGGTGGAAATGGTTTCAGAGCGAACCTTGAACCCGTACTTGGCAGAGCAGCAATGTGCTTTGGTTTAGGTCAGTGAGGGGTAACAAGGGCTGATTAGATATTTTCTAGTAAATCATATACAAATTTGGGCTGATAAAACATTACTGAAGTCACTGCAGGGTTGTACCAGCTGACTATGAAAATAACATCTCAGAAGAAATCCAAGATGCAGGTACAAAGACTGAAGGTAGAATTATAAGAGAGGGAGCCTTAATAATAAAATGCAGTTGGATAGGCGAGTTTAGTTGTTATTATATAGATATTATTATTTTTAATAATTATAATAATAATAATAAAAAAAAAAAAAACAATACACTAGGTGCTGGTCTCGTCTTATGGGGAAGTCCCTCTCCTTGGGGGTCCACTGAAAGGTTTCCTGGGCAATTTCTATGATTCTGGATCTTTCCACCAGTAAGTGGCAAATGTAATGGTCGTGGGACACGTGGTCGGGGACTGTATGTGCATATGAGGTTGATATACAAATATTAAGTGTAATAATAATATTTTAGATTGTTATTTTGTATACTTTTTATTATTATTATTTCATTTCTTTTAGAAGTATTCTGATTGTATATTGTACATTTATATGCAGAAATAAAACAGATTCATTTTACATATAGTTTCTCCTTTAAGTGTGGGGTATTATTACACTTAATATTAGTATATCAACCTCATATGCATATACAGTCCCCCAAGGGGGTTGTACAGAGGTCTGGTAGGTGTATAACCCACTCACTAACTATTATTTGGAGGAAAATATCAGTTTGCTGCATTGGAATACTCCACCCACGACCATAACAGTGCCATTTACTGGTGGGAAGATCCAGATTCCTAGGAATTGGCCTGGAGACCCTCCAGCGGACCACCAAGGAGAGGGACTTCCCCATAAGGCGAGACCAGCATCTTCTTAGATGAGGTCATTAAATGTGAGTGTATTGGTTTTCAGCATTTTCCATCTGTCATTGGAGAGTTTGGTTTTATATGCACTAGGAGTTGCACTCCTTCCCCCTTCCCCTTATTTTTTCTCTTCAAGTTACCAAGCTAGCACTAGTTGAGCAGAGCTTTGTGAGGAAGCAGTAGTCCATCATAGTGCGCCTCTACGTGACAGCGACAATCTACACATTTTTTTTGCCTTTGGAACTACTACACCTCAGGTTTGATCCGCTTTCTCCCAGGTATACCATGAGCTGATCCATTACCTCAATCTAGGACTGGTTTCATTTTTTGGGTTTGAATCTCAGCACGATTCTGCCTACTTTGTATATTTTTTACTCTATAGCGCTACATGTGTATACCTACACTAGCGGTAGGTGCTTTATTTTCTATCTATTTAGTATTCAGCACTTTATTTTATTAAGAAGTGTTTATAAGCTCTGTATTTACTGCCTAAACTCATACAAATATGTTCTGTATGGGTCTGCCCACTTCAACTCATGAAGACACCTTCCATATCCCTGTAAGGTGCTAAAAGTTTGGGGAGAGTCAGAGCAAGGTATGGAGTTCACAAGGGCAGGAGAGGCCGGGGAGAAGCACTGTAAGGTGGCAATAGGAGGAAGTAATTCGAGAGAAGCAAAGGAGTAGATCCTGAACAGAGTAAGGGAGCGGTTCGGGGGATACTTGGAGATGAGTCTGGATGGAGAAGGACTTAGGGATTTGTATGTAAGAGTCAAGAAACTGAAATGTATTCTGTATAGTGTGGAGACACAACAGAGCGAAGACACAAAGGAACGGGGGGACAATGCAGCAAGGGGGGATACACAATGCAGCGGGGGGGGGGAACAATGCAGCGGGGGAAAACAATGCAGCAGGGGGACACAATGCAGCGGGGGGACACAATGCAGCGGGGGGACACAATGCAGCGAGGAAATAACAACGCAGCAAAGGGGGACACAATGCAGCTTGGAGGAAAAATGCAGCAAAAAAACGCAGCTGGGGGAAAAAACGCAGCTGGGGGGAAAAAAGCAGCAAAAAAACGCAGCTGGGGGGAACAACGCAGCTGGGGGGAACAACGCAGCTGGGGGGAACAACGCAGCTGGGGGGGAACAACGCAGCTGGGGGGGAACAACGCAGCTGGGGGGGAACAACGCAGCTGGGGGGGAACAACGCAGCTGGGGGGGAACAACGCAGCTGGGGGGAACAAAGCAGCTGGGAAGGGAACAACGCAGCTGGGGGGGGAACAACACAGCTGGGGGGGAACAACACAGCTGGGGGGGAACAACACAGCTGGGGGGGAACAACACAGCGGGGGGGGAACAACACAGCTGGGGGGGAACAACACAGCTGGGGGGGAACAACACAGCTGTGGGGAACAACGCAGCTGTGGGGAAAACAACTCAGCTGTGGGGGGAACAACGCAGCTGGGGGGAACAACGCAGCTGGGGGGGGAACAACGCAGCTGGGGGGGAACAACGCAGCTGAGGGGGGAACAATGTAGCTGGGGGGGGGAAACGCAGCTTAGGGGGTACAGCGCAGCTGGAGGCGGAACAACGCAGCAAGGGGGAACAACACATTGGGGGGGCAATGCAGCGGGGGGGGGGGACAACGCAGACAGACAACGGAGCTGTTGACACGTTTAGTACTTTAGTTACTGTTAAACCCTATCAGGGTCTCACCTTGCTCAGCTTCACCCACAGCCCATTGGCATTGCAGTATTCCTCTCCCGTGGCTCTGACACAGCTGCCCTTCCGCACCTCCATAGTCCCACGCTGCAACTTCTTGAGATTCTGCTTGGAGTACCCCGGAGCCTCCCATACGGTGAGCAGAGTGCGGGTTGAGGAGGAGGCGTTGGGATCTTTGCAGATCTTGTACTGCACCTCTCCGGGGATATAACACAAGGCGTCCGGGAGCGGCCGCACACATCGGAAGCAGTCGATACACTCCAGGACACAGCGGATCTGGCCCAGGAGTTGGTGAGGGTTGTCTGGGTCCGCCATGGCAAGGACTTAGAGAGAGAGCGTGGAATGCTAGTGGGATCAAGAGTAGAGTGTAACAATGCAAATAGTACATTCATTTTCTCTCTCTCCTCTCTTTCTCTTTTTCCTTCTATCTCTTCTCTCTCCCTTATTCTCTCATCTGTCTCATTCTCACTCTTGTTCTCTTTATTTGTCCCATCTCTCACTTTTTCCTTCTCTCTCTGATCTCTCCCATCTCCCTCTGTTCTTGTCTCGCTCTCCTTCTCTCTGTCTCTTTCCATCTGTCGCTCAGTCTCTTTCCTTCTCTTTTGATGTTTTTCCTTCTCTCTCTTCCTGTCTCTCTCCTTCTCTCTCTCTCTTCTCTCTCGCAGTCTCTTTCTCCCTCTCTCTCGCAGTCTCTTTCTCTCTCGCAGTCTTTCTTTCTCACTTGCAGTCTTTCTCTCTCTATATTTCTCTCTCTCTTTCTTTCTCTTTCTTTCTCTCTCTCTCTCTCTTTTTCTCTCTCTCTCTTTTTCTCTCTCTCTTTTTCTCTCTCTCTCTTTTTCTCTCTCTCTCTCTTTTTCTCTCTCTCTCTCTCTTTTTCTCTCTCTCTCTCTTTTTCTCTCTCTCTCTCTCTTTTTCTCTCTCTCTCTGTTTCTCTCTCTCTTTCTCTCTCTCTCTCTCTATATATATATATATATATATATATATATATATATATACACTGTCTTATTACACCCCATAGACATCTTCGCCTGCAGCGACCCATACCTGTCGAAACTGTTTTTTTCTCTCTCTCTTTCTTTCTCTCTCTCTTTCTATCTTTCTCTCTCTTTTTCTCTCTCTCTTTTTCTCTCTATCTTTCTCTCTCTATCTTTCTCTCTCTCTTTTTCTCTCTCTCTTTTTCTCTCTCTCTTTTTCTCTCTCTCTCTCTATATATATATATATATATATATATATATATATATATATATATATATATATATATATACACACACTGTCTTATTACACCCCCATAGACATCTTGCCCTGCAGCGACCCATAGCTGTCGAAACTGTTTATAATAAGTGGATCCTTTTAGAGACCCAATTAAAAGTCCTCTGTAGTGGCCTAACGAGAGGCGTCGATTGATTTACTTATGCACTAATCGTTAATAAAACTCATAATTCATGATTAATAATAGCAATTGTTGACTTTCAAACATTAGAGTTTCAGCCTCCATTTGAACTGATTGTCCCCACCCCAATAAGGTCATCAAGGAGGAAGTGCAATTTGGCTGAGACCTAAATCTAAAGGATTTTAAGAACAATCTAATTAGACAAAAGTCCAAATAATCATCCAGACCAAACAGACAAAGATTGTGATTTTATATACGAGTAGGGGCGCTTTGTTTACCAGCACTTGTTTATTTCTTATCTTCTTAAAGAGTACAAATGAAAGTACATAAAAAAAACTAATTAGATGTACCCAGGTAGATCTTAATATCAAAAGGCCTTAATTGGTATCATTATTCTGATCTGCATGTATAGTTATACAAAATAGCTGGGCACTTGTTATTTATCAGCCCTTCTGTAAGAATAAAGCCTGAGACAAATCTATTAGCAGAGTGGGAGCATTTCCATGACATTTATGCTTAAAATATAAAACTTTTGAGCTTCATTATCTGTCACTTCTACTCATTTTTTTTTTAATAACAACCAAGGATCTATCCTGTTATGGTGTTGGGACAGGTCCGACACTGCAGTGCGGCCTCCAACCGCTTGATGGCGCTACCGATAATTTGCAGCGCTGCCGATATGTGAGAGACGTTCTAAGCTTATAATGTTAGCCTTGAACTAACCCTAACAGTTTGCCCAAGCCTTGACTCTATGATGTGGCCCCGGAATATCGGCAGCGCCATCTAGCAGATGCTCACCGCCACTGCTGCTGCCTTGTGCTGATCTACCATAAGAGGATAGGACCGCAACCAACTGCAAATATATATATACTAGCGACTTGCCCGTCAAAAATGATGGGGCAATAAAATTGTAAGGCAGGTAATGCTGTTTGCAACAGACATACATTTTTTCGGTGGCACCTTCGGCGCTCATTGCAAGGCTGTTTGTTGTATTTTTTTTCTGAGAGGCGCTTTTGCTGTTATTCTTTGGTCGGCACCGATCTGCTTTTTGCTTTATTGCAAGGCTTTGTGTGCTATGAGCAGCGTTGGCGCTCGTTGTGAGGCGCGTTGTGAATGCCTTTTGTGTTTATTGCGATAGTGTTTTTTGTGTATATGTATTTTTGTATGCTAATCAAATAATTAATAAATGAATATACTTTACCTATTTGGAAGTAATATATGCAGGAAGCATTGTGCTGAAGAGCTGACAATCTGTTTTGATGTTCATGCAGCATACAATGTAGGTTTGCAGTGCTGTGGAGCTGCTGTGTAAGTGTCAGCAATGTGTGCAGCGTGTAGTGTAAATAGGCTGCGTGCGTGAGGGGAAGCAGTTAGTGTAGCTGTGTACTTCCGCATTCTGTAAGTTAGTGTTGTAAAATGGCGGCGAATGTGTATGTGGTACGCGGGTGTGGATGATTTAGCGTTCTTGCTAAAAGTGTATCTAGCTTTTTTTTTTGCTTTTTTTTTATTGTGTTTTTATCGTTTTCAGGTGCGCGCGCTTCGGCCGTTAAGGTCGTATTTTTGCAAGTTCGTAATGTTTTTTTTTCTAAGTCCTGTGTCTCGTATTTTTTTAGGCTAAATTCGAAAATTTTGCGTTCTAATTCCTGTGGTTCGTATTTTTTTGTGTAAGTCCGTATTTAGTGATTGCATGTTAGATCTATTTTGTTAAAGTGCCGCTTATGTGGGTGTTTGTAACCGCTTGTGAGGCGCCGTAGAGGCTCCACGTCCGCATTTGGGGCTCATTGCTGCCGACGTGGGAGCCTCCACCTCTGCAAATGCGGCCCCTTGCGAACCTTCGGCTCATTGCAGCTGACGCTGGAGCTTCCACAAATGCGGCCCCTCGCTTTGCGGGGGACGCAGTTCTTGCGAGCTCACTTTGCGAGCTCGCAAAGCGTGACTACGATTCGTAGTTTGACAACTATTATATGTGATATATATATACATATATATATATATATATATATGTGCTTTTCATTGTATGTGTGTGTGTGCTTTTCACTTCTGGGACCTTTGCTGTGTCCCTTTTACTAATTAGTGAGCAGTAACAGAGCGGGTTTATGATTTCTACTTAATAAACAATGACAACGAATCTTAAGACGCTGCACTGTCTTTTTACACATCACTGTACAGGAGACGTTGTGTGTACACGCGGTGTATAAATATGTACAGTGGATATAAAAAGTCTACACACCCCTGTTAAAATGTCAGTTTTCTGTGCTGTAAAAAAATTAGACAAATATAAATCATTTCAGAACTTTTTCCACCTTTAATGTGACCTATAAACTGTACAACTCAATTGAAAAACAAACTGAAATCTTTAAGGTAGAGGGAAGAAAAAATATAAAAATAAAATAATATGGTTGCATAAGTATGCACACCCTTAAACTAATACTTTGTTGAAGCATCTTTTGATTTTATTACAGCACTCAGTCTTTTTGGGTATGAGTCTATCAGCATGGCACATTTTGACTTGGCAAGATTTGCCCACTCTTTGCAAAAACACTCCAAATCGGTCAGATTGCGAGGGCATCTCCTGTGCACAGCCCTCCTCAGATCACCCCACAGATTTTCAATCGGATTCAGGTCTGGGCTCTGGCGGGGCCATTCCAAAACTTTAATCTTCTTCTGGTGAAGCCATTCCTTTGTTGATTTGGATGTATGCTTTGGGTCGTTGTCATGCTGAAAGATGAAGTTCCTCTTCATGTTCAGCTTTCTAGCAGAAGCCTGAAGGTTTTGTGCCAATATTGACTGGTATTTGGAACTGTTTATAATTCCCTCTATCTTAACTAAGGCCCCAGTTCCAGCTGAAGAAAAACAGCCCCAAAGCATGATGCTGCCACCACCATGCTTCACTGTGGGTATGGTGTTCTTTTGGTGATGTGCAGTGTTGTTTTTGCGCCAAACATATCTTTTGGAATTATGGCCAAAAAGTTCAACCTTAGTTTCATCCGACCATAACACCTTTTCCCACATGCTTTTGTGAGACTTCAGATGTGTTTTTGCAAAATGTAGCCTGGCTTGGATGTTTCGTCTTGCCACTCTACCCCATAGCCCAGACATATGAAGAATATGGGAGATTGTTGTCACATGTACCACACAGCCAGTACTTGCCAGATATTCCTGCAGCTCCTTTAATGTTGCTGTAGGCCTCTTGGTAGCCTTCCAGACCAGTTTTCTTCTCGTCTTTTCATCAATTTTGGAGGGAGCTCCAGTTCTTGGTAATGTCACCGTTGTGCCATATTTTCTCCACTTGATGATGACTGTCTTCACTGTGTTCCATGGTATATCTAATGCCTTGGAAATTCTTTTGTACCCTTCTCCAGACTGATACCTTTTAACAATGAGATCCCTCTGATGCTTTGGAAGCTCTCTGTGAACCATGGCTTTTGCTGTGGGATGTGACTAAGAAAATGTCAGGAAAGACCAACTAGAGCGGCTGAACTTTATTTGGGGTTAATCAGAGGCACTTTAAATGATGGCAGGTGTATGCTGACTCCTATTTAACACGATTTGGAATGTGATTGCTTAATTCTGAACACAGCTACATCCCCAGTTATAAGAGGGTGTGCAGACTTATACAACCACATTATTTTTTTTTATTTTTTTTTCTTCCCTCCACCTAAAAGATTTCAGTTTGTTTTTCAATTGAGTTGTACAGTTTATAGGCCACATTAAAGGTGGAAAAAGTTCTGAAATGATTTATCTTTGTCTCATTTTTTTACAGCACAGAAACCTGACATTTTAACAGGGGTGTGTAGACTTTTTATATCCACTGTATCTGCTGGATCGTAAACATTTTTTAAATTATATAATAAATCTCTATAAATAGCTTCCTTACAGGCTCCTAGAAAATAACCTGTCTGGCTCCTAAAAAATGAAATGTAATTCCATTTGCTTATATTTATATCAGAATCAGTATTATCTATCTATATATATCCATATTATTATTATATTATTCTTATCCTCCTATTCCTCATGCTCTATCTAGTTATATTATTACTATATTATATGTCTCCTATTCCTCATCCTCTCATTGGTTTCTTATTATTGTTATTATATTACATTACCCTGGAGCTGGTATTATTATTATGATTATATTACTCTTTCTTGCCCTCACCCTCTGCCTCCAGTAGGCATTGCATTATTATATTATTCTCCTAGGTCTCACTCTCCAGTCAGTATTATTATGATATTATTATTACATTATTATCTCCTCACCCTCTCTCTGTCACTGCTCTCCGGAAGCTGCTGAACCCGGAAGTGAGTAAGTGACAGCACCGGGCCGTATTTTCCCTAGTACAGGCGCAGCTCTATCCTGTCATAACTACTCTCAGTGACTGGACAGTTTTATTGTATTATCCATATTATCCAGGTCCCACTCACACCTTGTAGCACACACTCACCCTGAGACCTATCTACAATCTACAATACCAATGACCCCATAAGCTTGCATGTAACCCATGCTGTCTGCTTCTTGAAGCTAAGCATGCTTCTCCCTGGTCGGTGCCTGAATGTCCTATCTACAATGTAAATAAATGGAATGGGTCCATGACTGACCAAAAACTGATTGTGGATGATAAATATGGTAAATGGATGGAAATGTCCCTATTACCCTCAGTGTGCAACCCTTGTGTTTCCTCATTTCGCTCTTTGTGGGCCCTCGTGTTCCCTCATTACATACAGTGTGGGGCCCTCGTGTTCCCTCATTACATACAGTGTGGGGCCCTCGTGTTCCCTCATTACATACAGTGTGGGGCCCTTGTGTTACCTCATTACATACAGTGTGGGGCCCTTGTGTTCCCTCATTACATACAGTGTGGGCCCTCGCGTTACCTCATTACATACAGTGTGGGGCCCTTGTGTTACCTCATTACATACAGTGTGGGCCCTCGCGTTACCTCATTACATACAGTGTGGGGCCCTCGTGTTCCCTCATTACATACAGTGTGGGGCCCTCGCGTTACCTCATTACATACAGTGTGAGGCCCTTGTGTTACCTCATTACCCTCAGTGTGGGGCCCTCGTGTTCCCTCATTACATACAGTGTGGGGCCCTTGTGTTCCCTCATTACATACAGTGTGGGCCCTCGCGTTACCTCATTACATACAGTGTGGGGCCCTCGTGTTCCCTCATTACATACAGTGTGGGGCCCTCGTGTTCCCTCATTACATACAGTGTGGGGCCCTTGTGTTACCTCATTACATACAGTGTGGGGCCCTTGTGTTCCCTCATTACATACAGTGTGGGCCCTCGCGTTACCTCATTACATACAGTGTGGGGCCCTCCTGTTACCTAATTACCCTCAGTGTGGGGCCCTCGTGTTCCCTCATTACATACAGTGTGGGGCCCTCGTGTTCCCTCATTACATACAGTGTGGGCCCTCGCTTTACCTCATTACCTTAAGTGTGGGGCCCTCGTGTTCCCTCATTACATACAGTGTGAGCCCTCGCGTTCCCTCATTACATACAGTGTGGGCCCTCGCTTTACCTCATTACCCTCAGTGTGGGGCCCTCGTGTTCCCTCATTACATACAGTGTGGGGCCCTCGCGTTACCTCATTACCCTCAGTGTGGGGCACTCCTGTTACCTAATTACCCTCAGTATGGGGCCCTCGTGTTCCCTCATTACATACAGTGTGGGGCCCTTGTGTTACCTCATTACATACAGTGTGGGCCCTCGCGTTACCTCATTATGTGGGGCCCTCGTGTTCCCTCATTACATACAGTGTGGGCACTCGCGTTACCTCATTACCCTCAGTGTGGGGCCCTCCTGTTACCTAATTACCCTCAGTGTGGGGCCCTCGTGTTCCCTCATTACATACAGTGTGGGGCCCTTGTGTTACCTCATTAAATACAGTGTGGGCCCTCGCGTTACCTCATTACCCTCAGTGTGGGCCCTCGCATTACCTCATTACCCTCAGTGTGGGGCCCTCCTGTTACCTAATTACCCTCAGTGTGGGGCCCTCGTGTTCCCTCATTACATACAGTATGGGGCCCTTGTGTTACCTCATTACATACAGTGTGGGGCCCTCGTGTACCCTCATTACATACAGTGTGGGGCCCTCGCGTTACCTCATTACCCTCAGTGTGGCGCCCTCCTGTTACCTAATTACCCTCAGTGTGGGGACCTCGTGTTCCCTCATTACATACAGTGTGGGCCCTCGCGTTACCTCATTACCCTCAGTGTGGGGCCCTCCTGTTACCTCATTACCCTCAGTGTGGGGCCCTCCTGTTACCTAATTACCCTCAGTGTGGGGCCCTCGTGTTGCCTCATTACCTACAGTGGGGGCTCTCGCATTACCTCATTACCCTCAGTGTGGGGCCCTCATGTTGCCTCATCACCCTCAGTGTGGGGCCCTTGTGTTACCTCATCACCCTTAGTGTGGGGCCCTCATGTTGCCTCATTACCTACAGTGTGGGCCCTCGCGTTACCTCATTACCCTAAGTGTGGGGCCCTCGCATTACCTCATTACCCTCAGTGTGGGGCCCTCGCGTTACCTCATTACCCTCAGTGTGGGGCCCTCTTGTTGCCTCATCATCCTCAGTGTGGGACCCTCTTGTTGACTCATTACATATATATATATATATATATATATATATATATATATATATATACAGTATCTCACAAAAGTGAGTACACCCCTCACATTTTTAAAATATTTTATTATATATTTTCATGACACTCTACTACAATGTAAAGTAGTACTACAATGTAAAGTAGTATATCACATATAATAGTTTCTGTAGTGTGTAACGCTCCAGTCGGAGCGTATGCGCACTACAGAAACTATTGTACGGAATTCCGTACACGCCGCTCATTGCGCAGAGCTCTACAGCACCGGCGCATGCACAGATCGTGCTACCAGGCACGCATTCACAGAGCACAGCATCACCTGCGCATGCGCATGGCGCTGTGTGGCATTAGGAGGACTCAGGGGAGGGGGAGAAGAGACATGGGGGGAAAGAGACGGGGGGGGAGTCACGGGGGGAGACATACGGGAGAGGGGGGGAAGAGACATGGGGGAAGAGACACGGGAGGAAGAGGGGAGAACCGACATAGGGGAGGGAGAGGGGAGAAGAGACAAATTGGCGGCGGGAGAGGGGGGAAGTAACACAGGGAAAGGAGAGGGGGGAAGAGACACGGGGGGGGGGGGAGGAGACACACATTGATTTTACCCGTCAATTTTGACAGGCAGCTTACTAGTATATAGAAGACCCTCGACATTTGCGGCTTTTACATTCACGGATTCCACTTTCATGTTTTTTTTTAAACTGTAATCACACAAGATCTGACCAAGGAGTTCTGCACTGAGGTGCAGAGAGGGATGCTAAACGCCACCCCCTTGCCCGAAAAGGACACCTGGCACCTAGTGGCTGGCCCAAATGCAGCATTTCCCCGCGAGATGAGTACCACCCAACCATAAACCCTTTCCCGAGAGACAAAACATGGGTAAAATCATAGTTAACCCATGTTTTTGGTATTCTCAGTTATTTGACATTCGTGGGGACCCCAGGAACGGAACTCCCGCGAATGTGGAGTGTCGCCTGTATATATATTTAATATATGGTGGGCAAAAGAGCGATAGAAGCCCTCCACCGTACAGTAGTACAGAAAATAAATAGTACATTTGTGTTCACAGTTGAATATCTAAAACAAGTAAAAAAAATGTGTTTCATGTCCAGAATTCCGAGAAATACAGTTATTACACTGCACTCTGGGAACTTTGGCAGGGACATGCAAATGTGCCCACAAAGGCTTCGCTATTGCAATCATAACCATATGAAACATGGCTTCCCTTAAGCATATGCCCGCTGTATCAAACAGCTTTGAACAAAGCTATGGTTGGATTATATGCAAGCTAGGAATCCCACCCACAGCTGTTTCAAGGTTACTGCCTCTCATCTGCGTGAGGCTAGCTTTAAGTAGGTAGTTTCCCACCACTAATATTTAATATATGGTGGGCAAAAGAGCGACATTATATAAAATTATTCTAATTAATTATTCATTATGTTCTGCGCAGTACAGAGCTCATTAGTCCATTTAACATGCCTATGGCTTACATAGCTGCCAATGTTGCATGTGAAGTTTTTTTCCAAACTATTGTAGTTATTTAATATGCAGCATCTACTTGGCTCAGACTGGTCAGTAGAATTATTCTATATGTAAAATATATTTGGGGTATTAGCAGTTGGCAAGTGGTACAAAGGAAGGGGCCCACCACTGGCACTGCCCCATGTTAACCATGTTTGTTCTTTAGCTCCTGACACCCCGATCACATCACGTATGTCCACCAGACACCTTGGCTTTACCTTTTAGTCCTAAGATCCGTAACAGACTTACTGTAGCCAGACGGCAGGGCACAGAGACTGAAATGGAGGAGTTGGTGACTCAGGGCCCCCTGGGCACTGGGCCATATCATGAGGACTTTATGGTCCCACCCTTAGTACTTAAAGAGACACGGAAGGTTCCTGGATGTTACTAGGTATATAATAATACCTGAAGATCTATTTACTTTTATGTAAGAAGTGCGTGTAAGCTCTGCTACTATCTGTGGTAAGGGGAGACTCTTACTTTAAGGACAGAAACATATATAATTGTTTTATACGGGTAACTTGCCTGCCATGAATTACGGTATCATGCATTCTGTGCCCACTCTCTGTTCCCTCTGTCTCTCTCTGTACCCTATGTCTCTCTCTCTCTCTGTGTGTTCTCTGTCTCTCTCTCTGCACTCTCTGTGCCCTCTATCTCTCTCGCTCTCTGCCCTCTGTCCCTCTCTGTACCCTCTGTCTCTTTCTCTCTCCATGCCCTCTGTGTCTTTCTATGCCCTCTCCCTGTGCCCTCTGTCTCTATGTGTGCCCTCTGTCTCTTTCTCTCTTCATGCCCTCTGACTCTCTCTTTGCCCTCTCTCTGTGCCCTCTGTCTCTCCCTATGCCCTCCGTCTCCCTCTATGCCCTCTGTCTCTCTCTATGCCCTCTTTCTGTGCCCTCTGACTCTCCCTGTGCCCTCTGACTCTCCCTGTGCCCTCTGTCTCCCTGTATGCCCTCTGTCTCTCTCTGTACCCTATGTCTCTCTCTGTGTCCTCTGTGCCTTTTGTCTATCTCTGTGTGCTCTCTCTGCCCTCTATCTCTCTGTGCCCTCTGTCTCTCTCTGTGCCTTCTGTCTCTCTCTGCGTCCTCTGTCTCTTTCTCTGTGTGCTCTATTTGCCCTCTGTCTCTCTCTTTGCCCTCTGTCTTTCCTTGTGCCCTATGTCTTAGTGTGTGCCCTCTGTCTCTCTGTGCCCTCTCTGTGTGCTCTCTGTGCCCTCTGTCTCTCTGTGTCCTATGTGTCTCTTTGTGCACTCTCTGTGTGCTCTCTGTGCCCTCTATCTCTCTCTGTGCCTTCTGTCTCTCTCTCTATGCCCTCACTATGTGCACTATGCCTCTCTCACTGAGCCTCCTGTCTCTCTCTGTGCCCTCTGCCTCTCCCTGTGCCCTCTGTCTCTCTCCATGCCCTCTGTCTCTCTCTGTGTCCTCTGCCTCTCTCTTTGTGCCTTCTGTCTCTCTCTCTGTGCTCTCTCTGCCCTCTATCTCTCTGTGCCTTCTGTCTCTCTCTGTGTGCTCTCTCTGCCCTCTATCTCTCTGTGCCTTCTGTCTCTCTCTGTGCTCTCTGTCTCTTTATCTCTCTATGCCCTCACTCTGTGCACTATGTCTCTCTCTGTGCCCTATATCTGTATGTGTGTCCTTTGTCTCTCTCCATGCCCTCTGTCTCTCTCTATGCCCTCTCCCTGTGCAATCTGTCTCTCCCTGTGCCCTCTGTCTCTCTGAGTCCTCTGTCTCTCTCTGTCCTCACTCTGTACACTGTGTCTCTCTCTCTGCCCTCTATCTTTCTCTGTGCCCTCTGTCTCTTTCCATGCCCTCTGTCTCTCTCTGTGACCTCTGTCTCTTCCTCTCTCCATGCCCTCTGTCTCTCGATGCCCTCTCTCTGTGCCCTCTGTCTCTCTCTGTGCACTCTCTGTGTGCTCTCTGTGCCCTCTATCTCTCTCTGTGCCCTCTGTATCTGTCCATGCCCTCTGTCTCTCTCTATGCCCTCTCTCTGTGCCCTCTGTCTCTCCTTGTGCCCTATGTCTCTGTGTGCTCTCTGTGCCCTCTATCTCTCTCTGTGCACTATGTCTCTTTCTCTCTCTATCCCCTCTCTCTCTGTGCACTATGTCTCTTTCTCTCTCTATGCCCTCTCTCTGTGCACTATGTCTCTTTCTCTGTGCCCTCTGTCTCTCTCTGTGTCCTCTGTCTCTCTCTGTGCACTCTCTGTGTGCTCTCTGTGTCCTCTTATCTCTCTATGTGCCCTCTGTCTCTGTCTCTCTCTATGCCCTCTCTCTCTGTGCACTATGTCTCTTTCTCTCTCTATGCCCTCTCTCTGTGCCCTCTGTGTCTTCTTGTGGCCTCTCTCTGTGCACTCTCTGTGTGCTCTCTGTGCCCTCTATCTCTCTCTGTGCCCTCTGTATCTGTCCATGCCCTCTGTCTCTCTCTATGCCCTCTCTCTGTGCCCTCTGTCTCTCCTTGTGCCCTATGTCTCTGTGTGCTCTCTGTGCCCTCTATCTCTCTCTGTGCACTATGTCTCTTTCTCTCTCTATCCCCTCTCTCTCTGTGCACTATGTCTCTTTCTCTCTCTATGCCCTCTCTCTGTGCACTATGTCTCTTTCTCTGTGCCCTCTGTCTCTCTCTCTGTGTCCTCTGTCTCTCTCTGTGCACTCTCTGTGTGCTCTCTGTGTCCTCTTATCTCTCTATGTGCCCTCTGTCTCTTTCTCTCTCTATGCCCTCTCTCTGTGCCCTCTGTGTCTCCTTGTGGCTTCTCTCTGTGCACTCTCTGTGTGCTCTCTGTGCCCTCTATCTCTCTCTGTGCACTATGTCTCTTTCTCTCTCTATGCCCTCTCTCTGTGCCCTCTGTCTCTCCTTGTGGCCTCTCTCTGTGCCCTCTGTCTCTATGCACTCTCTGTGTGCTCTCTGTGCCCTCTATCTCTCTCTGTGCACTATGTCTCTTTCTCTCTCTATGCCCTCTCTCTGTGCCCTCTGTCTCTCCTTGTGCCCTATGTCTCTGTGTGCTCTCTGTGCCCTCTATCTCTCTCTCTGTGCACTATGTCTCTTTCTCTCTCTATCCCCTCTCTCTCTGTGCACTATGTCTCTTTCTCTCTCTATGCCCTCTCTCTGTGCACTATGTCTCTTTCTCTGTGCCCTCTGTCTCTCTCTGTGTCCTCTGTCTCTCTCTGTGCACTCTCTGTGCCCTCTTATCTCTCTCTATGCCCTCTCTCTCTGTGCACTATGTCTCTTTCTCTCTCTATGCCCTCTCTCTGTGCCCTCTGTCTCTCCTTGTGGCCTCTCTCTGTGCACTCTCTGTGCCCTCTATCTCTCTCTGTGCACTATGTCTCTTTCTCTCTCTATGCCCTCTCTCTGTGCCCTCTGTCTCTCCTTGTGGCCTCTCTCTGTGCCCTCTGTCTCTGTGCACTCTCTGTGTGCTCTCTGTGCCCTCTATCTCTCTCTGTGCACTATGTCTCTTTCTCTCTCTATGCCCTATATCTGTGCCCTCTGTCTCTCTCTGTGCCCTCTGTCTCTCTCTGTGCCCTCTGTCTCTCTCTGTGCTCTCTGTCTCTCTCTGTGCCCTCTATCTCTCTCTGTGCCCTCTGTCTCTCTCTGTGCCCTCTCTCTGTGCCCTCTGTCTCTCCTTGTGCCCTCTCTCTTTGTGTGCACTCTCTGTGTGCTCTCTGTGCCCTCTTTCTCTCTCTGTGCACTATGTCTCTTTCTCTCTCTATGCCCTATATCTGTGCCCTCTATCTCTCTCTGTGCCCTCTGTCTCTCTCTGTGCCCTCTGTCTCTCTCTGTGCCCTCTGTCTCTCTCTGTGCTCTCTGCCTCTCCCTGTGCCCTCTGTCTCTCTCTGTACCCTCTGTCTCTCTCTATGCCCTCTCTCTGTGCCCTCTGTCTCTGTGCACTCTCTGTGTGCTCTCTGTGCCCTCTATCTCTCTCTGTGCCCTCTTTCTCTCTCTATGCCCTATATCTGTGCCCTCTATCTCTCTCTGTGCCCTCTATCTCTCTCTGTGCCCTCTTTCTCTCTCTATGCCCTCTGTCGCTGCCTATGAAGCAGGTAGGCGGTGAAATAAAACACTCAATAGATCTGTTTTTAAAGGATCAGCGTGGTCGTATTTTAAAATTTGATTATTTTCAAGAACTACACTTGATAAAAATACAACATGTTTTTAAAATGGAAAAATAATAATAATAATAATAACCATAATAATAATAATAAAGCCTCATATTTATGACCTGTTTTTGCAATCATACTTCAGCTGATCTACTGTCTGAGTTATCAGGAAACCTTTAATGCAAAGGAAGTTTCTATCTGCACAAACTAAATGTGTCAGTTACAACCGACTCTCAGCGGGACTAAAGGAGGCTCATTAGTTTACAAGGACACACACTCCTGAGAAAATAACAGGCAAATAGCTGCATATACTGGTTTAATAATGTCAATGTTGTGGGGTTTTCTGGTTCCTTAACATTTTCTGTTAGTCACTCAAAAGGCCACACAGAAAACATTGGACCACAGTGTCCCTTTAACAAGTTGTAATAACCCATCAGACACTCCTGTGCTGATCACTTGCAATAAAAGGAAGCGCAACGTGGTCTTATAACCCATTATCTGGCCTGGTGGGGGCATCTCTGGGCCCGGTCACACCCAGCCCCAACTCTCACTGATAGGAGTTATCAGCTAAGAACACACAGGGAGGGGAGGCCAGTAATCACCCCATATATCTGTCCTGGCTCCTATACGTGCCCAGGAGACGCTGCCATGTGCACTCTGGGACCCTCAGTGCCGCTGCTGGGATGGGGCAGATTCACTAAGCTTCACAGAGACTGCAACTGTGATGTGGTAGGAAAGTAACTAGAAACACTGCCATTACTGTCCCTTTTATAGTTTAGGAGAATCTATATAAATTGACCATGTATCATAATATTGTATGATATAATATATATATATTTATATATATTTGTATATATAGGCCGTATGTCTGCGGGCTTGAACTCTGTTACAATCTCAGTCCTATTCAATTGAACAAGCCCGCAAGTTGCAGGCCGAAACCGTAAACTATGCCATTCTATGTAGCATTTCAGAGCGTGATCATGATCAATTAAGCAAGGCCGTAACTACCTAATTAGAAACATCTAATAGAAAATGAGACCGTCATCATTAGGTCAGTAAAACATGGAGGTTACATGTCAATTAGCGTTTAGGGGTCCGATATGCGATCCTGCAAAATAAAAAAAATATTAAAAATGAATGCCAATACTGTTCTAGTCCATGTAGGTGGCCTGATATGTATTAACTCATTGATTCCCGAGATTGATCTAACACCGAAATGAAACTTAAAAATAAATGATTTTTGATTGCAGATTTGCGGGCTTGAGACTGTTGTGCAATTACTTCTAATGTCTGTCATCGCTTTCCCCGTTATTTACAGTGCAGTAGTGATTTTTTATTTGACTATTTATTTGATTTTAGGTAGTAAATACAGAACTTCTTAATAAAACAAAGTACATAAAAGTAAATAGATACTGAGGGATATTATATATCTAGTTACACCCAGGAACCTGTAAAGCTTCTGAAAAGAGGGACCTTTCTTCTTCAAGTCTGGAGCAGTCCAACTTCTGTACTTCAATGAAGCTGTGAACTATACTATGCAGGGTCACCCAAGATCGCCAGGTCATAGCAGAAAGATCAGACAAATCATGGTCCACTGGAGAAGGAACTGGCAGCCCACTCAATTATATTTGCCAAGAAAACCATATGGATAAGCACAACCAGAAACACAGACAGATGTGCCTGGCATGCTACATCCATATGGTCGGACACGACTGAAGGACAGAACCACAACAAGAAAATGTATTGCTTTATTCTGCAAAACTCTGTTTTAGATACATGTATACAATGTCTTGACGTTAAAACGTTGAACGTCTTTGTGTATCTAAGCCTATACTATAAGTCATAAAGGAAATGCAGATCATTAAAAAGTCATAGAAATACTTGTTGGAGCTAAATGACAGGGACACAGAAAAGGTACCAGTTTTTGCAGAAGTGGAGCGTTCACTTAAAAATAATATTAATAATATAAATGTTTGAGTGCAGCTGTTAATTGAGCTTGAATGTTAGGTATTA
The DNA here is from genome assembly GCA_027410445.1 of Discoglossus pictus. Lineage (NCBI taxonomy): Eukaryota > Metazoa > Chordata > Amphibia > Anura > Alytidae > Discoglossus > Discoglossus pictus. The sequence goes on along the minus strand of CM050170.1, from coordinate 185,058,926 downwards.
TAAGGGTTAAATTACCTAAAAAGATCCTCCCTCTCTGCATTATTATCTAGGGTGAGTCAATCATACCCTTAGATTGTAAGTTTGCGAGTTTTCAATCTTGTGTCAGGCCTTGGAAACAAGCTCTATGTACATTTGATTTTATGCTCAAAAACAAGGCCCTCCATTCTTTACAAGGTGCTTAATTTGTTTTCTGCTATGTACTCAACCCCTGTACAGCGCTACGGAATATGTTGGCACAATATAAATAAAGATAATAATAATATTAATCATGATTAGATTGTAAGCTCAGATGGGGCCCTCCATTCTGTACAATGTGGTAAAATAGTTTTTGCCTTTTACTTAACCTCTGTTTAGCGCTAAAGAATATGTTGGTACGTTACAAATAATGGATAATAATAATTCATTAAATCTCACATTGTGAGTGTGTTTGCGTTGCTCAGCCATGTCCAACTCTACGTGACCTCATAGACCGTAACACACCATGCTGATCCACTTGGATACTGGAGTGGGTTGCCAGTTCCTTCTTCATGGGCCACAGCATACAGCTCCTGTTATTCCTATGTGGTTTCCCATCCAAGTACTGACCAGGCCCAGCTCTGCATGGCTCCAGGGTGGTTCCCTGACTACAATCAAACCCTGTTCGTAGCAGTGAAAGCGCCGAATCCTGACCACCAGGGAACCCAAATCTCACGAGGAGGACCCAGACAGGAAGAAATGTCCATTTGATAAAATGATGCATAATGACAAAGGCTTTAACACTAATAAACCTCTGTCATAATAGCTCCTGGGCATGCTCTTCCTCCTTATCAACCCCCATAAGAGAATGTAAAGGGATAATAGCAGACATCTGAAGCTTTATGCCTTTCTTGCTCAATTATCTAACAATTCCACTCTTCTTAATAACCAATTGTAATAATATTTATCTGAATGCAAAACTAGCTGAACAAACACAGATGACATGGTGCCACAGGGAAATACAAGCTTTAATGTCAGTTTAATTCATTTTTCATGATAAAGCAAGTCAGATACTTTATTTTCAAATTACTCTGTTGCTTTAGTACTCCTTTTGTTACTTTCACATCATTGTTATGCCACATATATTTTTGCTGTATATAGATAACGCTTTTTTTCTATGGAATACGGTAACAGGAGGCGGGCCTTACTCGTCTGACGCTCCCATAGAGTTACTTGGCAACGAGTAAGGATTCCGGCGCTTGCCTCGGATTGGTGGATGGGAATCGCACTCGACTAATGGGGAAGACTGTCTGATTGGGAAGGTCACGTGTCTGAGTCATGCGCAAGCTCTCGGCTTTAGTTGTGCTCAGCTGTCCAATAGGTGCTGCAGTGTAGGGGCGGGGCCAGTAACGTCCGGGCGGCATCATTTTACATTAATGACAGACAGGAGGCGTAAGCATGTGTATTAAAGGAGGTGGAGTCTGTTAGCTATGGAGGGCATTGAAACTATGTAATGACAGGAGGCGGGCTAACAATGTAAGAGGCGTGGCTTGCAAAGCGGAGGGACTGGAGGCGAAGTCATGAGGGACAAAAGGCGGGACTTGTATGGGCTGGAGGCGTGGTCTGTGAGCCCAGGTAGGCAGTAATACTAACTGGAGGGTCTGTAAGACTTGTAGAGCTTGTGGATTCGCTGGAGGCGGAACCATGCAGACAAGAGACGTGACCTACTAGGCTTGGAAACGCTTTGATTGGCTGGAGGTGGTGTCAGTAATTAAAGTAGGTGTGGCTTGCTAGCACTGAAGCAGTGTGACTGGCTGCAGAGTTGACACTTCCTGGCAGGGAACAGCATGGAGCAGAAAGGGGAGCTGAGGTGAGACCTGAGTGTTATACATGGGGGTGAGTGTGAGACCTGAGTGTTATACATGGGGGTGAGTGTGAGACCTGAGTGTTATACATGGGGTGAGTGTTGTACATGGGGGTGAGCCCTGAGTGTTGTACATGGGGGTGAGCCCTGAGTGTTGTACAAGGGGGTGAGCCCTGAGTGTTGTACATGGGGGTGAGTGTTGTACATGGGGGTGAGCCCTGAGTGTTGTACATGGGGGTGAGTGTGAGCCCTGAGTGTTGTACATGGGGGTGAGTGTGAGACCTGAGTGTTGTACATGGGGGTGAGTGTGAGACCTGAGTGTTATACTTGGGGGTGAGTGTGAGACCTGAGTGTTGTACATGGGGGTGAGTGTGAGACCTGAGTGTTGTACATGGGGGTGAGTGTGAGACCTGAGTGTTATACTTGGGGGTGAGTGTGAGACCTGAGTGTTGTACATGGGGGTGAGTGTGAGCCCTGAGTGTTGTACATGGGGGTGAGTGTGAGCCCTGAGTGTTGTACATGGGGGTGAGTGTGAGCCCTGAGTGTTGTACATGGGGGTGAGCCCTGAGTGTTATACATGGGGGTGAGCCCTGAGTGTTGTACATGGGGGTGAGCCCTGAGTGTTGTACATGGGGGTGAGCCCTGAGTGTTGTACATGGGGGTGAGCCCTGAGTGTTGTACATGGGGGTGAGCCCTGAGTGTTGTACATGGGGGTGAGCCCTGAGTGTTGTACATGGGGGTGAGCCCTGAGTGTTATACATGGGGGTGAGCCCTGAGTGTTATACATGGGGGTGAGCCCTGAGTGTTGTACATGGGGGTGAGTGTGAGCCCTGAGTGTTGTACATGGGGGTGAGTGTTGTACATGGGGGTGAGTGTTGTACATGGGGGTGAGTGTGAGCCCTGAGTGTTATACATGGGGGTGAGCCCTGAGTGTTGTACATGGGGGTGAGTGTGAGCCCTGAGTGTTGTACATGGGGGTGAGTGTGAGCCCTGAGTGTTGTACATGGGGGTGAGTGTGAGCCCTGAGTGTTGTACATGGGGGTGAGTGTGAGCCCTGAGTGGTGTACATGGGGGTGAGTGGTGTACATGGGGGTGAGTGTGAGCCCTGAGTGTTGTACATGGGGGTGAGTGTTGTACATGGGGGTGAGTGTTGTACATGGGGGTGAGCCCTGAGTGTTGTACATGGGGGTGAGTGTTGTACATGGGGGTGACTTATATAAACTTCTGGCTGGGACCACAGAATACAGAGCTGGGAGTTCAGACCTTGTATATAACTGAGCTCCCTGTGTGCACTTCTATTCAGTCTATGTGTGCCTTGTGTATATATATATGTGTGTGTGTATGTGTGTGTGTATATATATATATATATATATATATATATATATATATATATATATATATATATATATATATATATATATATATATATATATATATATATATATATACACCTAAAACTTAGGAGCCTGGGAATTCCATTTTGGCACACACAGACATTAATGCCCTTCCAGTGGTTGTGCCCCTTGGTATCGTGGCGGGCACCATGTGTTTCCTCTGCAGAGCACAGATAGGGGATCAGCCGCTAAGCATGCCGGGGGTGCTCGTGGAGGGAGGGGCTGTGGTTTTGGAGTAACGTGCTCAGCAGTTATTGCTGATGATGACACCCCAGGGGGCACTTTCCTGCACATTAAATGACCATTTATCAAGTGCAAATATATTGAGAAAACAAAAACATAAACAAATACTTTACATTTAATTTTGTTTTAATCTAATTATTCTTTGTTGAGGAATTCCATTCTCTTGGGCTGATTCAGTCTGCTGCTTTCTCAGGAGTGGAATATTTGTAATATAATGGCATTTCAACTAGTCCTGTTAAAAGCACTGACCATTTTAGCTACCACATTCTCACTATGCCGATAGCTTACTGTACATTCACAGTCTTCTCCTACTTGATAATAGTATATTTCACAGCAGCATAATTGCATCTAAAATGTAATAAATGGCAGGGTATATTTATATTCTAGATCCATGTTGCCTTATATTTAGTGAAGTTCTTCAAAAGAGGATATTTTGTATATATGGCTACAGTGACCGTTTTAAAGACTAGAATGACCGTCCGGAGTGCGTGTCGGTGGGGCCATGATGTGTATGTTGACATTTTTGCTTTGCCTTTCCTTAGCCCTGAGGGGTTCCCAACACTACAGAATGACACCTTCCTACGTGCAGCGCGAGGGGAGGAGACTAAACATGTACCTGTGTGGTGTATGAGGCAGGCGGGCAGGTATTTACCAGGTGGGTATATATCTAACTAATACCTTCATTCATTTATTTTATTTATATATATATATATATATATATATATATATATTACACACACACTTAACAAGTCTGATTTAAAGGGACATGGCAGCTTCCTAGATGTTACTAGATATATATTATCCCTGTGTATCTATTTACTTTATGTACTTAATTTTATAAAGAAGTGGTTATAAAATCTGTATTTACTGTCTAAAATCAAACAAATAGTCTTTTTATGAGTCACCCCACTGCAGCTCATGAAGACACAGACTCTGTAGGGCTGGATTTGCAATGTCTCATAGTAACCAATCAGTGACAATCTCTCAGCAACATTCACCTGAGGCGTGGCACCTGATAGACAATACACTGCACATCTAGCCCTACAGAGTCTGCGTCTGCATGTGCTGCAGACCCATACAGGAGCTATTTATATGATTTTAGGCCATAATAACGGAGCGTATAAGCATTTCTTAGTAAAATAAAGTACATAAAAGTAAATGGATACTCAGAATTATTATATACCTAGTTACACATAGGAAGCTTCTATATCCCTTTAAAGGAACGCTGATCTGTTCTAGGACATTTGTTTTTAATTGATTTAAATATAAATTAATAATAAATCTACTATTTGTATATACTGTAGTTTATAAAGTATAACGTGATGAGGAAATAAGGACAATATTGTAGCAGAATATAGGAAGATAAAGCTCATGGGGGAGGGCAGGTCTAAGCTTGCCTCTTTGGTCCTGTTCCTCTTTATTATCCGGCTCCTAAGACAAGGTAATGGGTAAGTATTTGTGGGGGAGCCCCTCTGTGGCCCCCCTTTCTCTCCCACATATACCAACATGCGGTCTGTATGACTACATGGAGCCAACATCTTGTTGGTACATCTGGTGATTTATTTATTTATTTTTTAACCCTTTAATGCACTGACGCACCCACCATATCTTGCAGAGTTTCGGGAGACCCGCGCCGGACAGGATTTCTTTGCTTCCTGCCGTAGTCCTGAGATCTGCTGTGAGCTCACCCTGCAGGTGATTATGGGTAAAGATGGCGGTGGTAGGTGATCTAGATCTGGCAATACATGGAGGTCTTCTGTTATCACGTTGTTGTTGTAGTAATAATAATAAGCTGTGAGTTTAGACTGACCGGTCACCTGACCACTGGCTACATCTGCTCTCATGACATCAAAGCCTGTGCATTTTTGTTTTTATAAATATTTTCTTTTTAAATATTTCTTTTATATATAAAGCCCCTGTTTCACTTGCTGTAAATATGTTACAGGCGTGTAAAACCACTCCAACATATGTGTGCCAAATTAACCTGCTATTATATAAGGCGGCCACCAGGGTGCAGTGTATGTCCAGTTTTGGAGGGTAATAGGAAACTTTAATAGGATATATTAAAACCAGAAAAAAAAGCTGCTAGTTAGTGTTAAGAGTGCTAATGAGCAGTTCCTAGCTGTGCAATGCGTTGCGCACTGTAATGGTAATCCCTATGTCTATAGGATATGCTATGCACCGTAATAATAATAATAATAATAATGTATGGGTATGAGCAATCCTCGTATGCAACCAAAAAATTGTTAATCCTAGGATTGCTAAAAATATAATGCACTGTAATAAAAACTCACTTTCAAAAAACAGATACAAAAATGGAAGAATACCTGCCATTCCTCTGCTTGTCCAATCATATCAGTAGGTGTACATATTACCCTGATGACCCAAGCGTATCTGGATATTATACTCCTCCATAGGGTTCCCTCTTGCTCCAAGAATTTGGAAAATTGTCAACGGTCTGTTTCGCCCACAGACTGAGCTTTGTCAACATTTTATTTTGTCCTGTTCCTTTAAAGGGATACAGAAAGTTCCTGGATATCACTATATAATATCCCTGTGTATCTATTTACTTTTTTTTTATTAAGATAAGCTTTATTTATTTTTACCGCCGAAAATCTTAGAGATGGTTCCTAACTGGTTTCTATCCTCTGCAGCTCATGAAGACAGTGTACTTCTAAGTACAGGGGTTGCAGTGTCTTATAGTAAGCAATCAGTGGTAACAATATGCTGCTTGAGAGAAGTCACTATATGGCTAATTTGAAACACTGAACTTCACAGTCTGTGTGTTCATGAGCTACAGAGGGCAGATCCAGTAGGTACACTTTGTATCATTTTAGGCACAACAAAACACGCTTTTAAGCACTTCTTAATGAAACAAAAAAGTATATAAAAGTAAATATATAGTGTAACAAGTTCCCAGTGTCCTCTGGCTTAGTGTTTCCGGCACTTTGATGGAGGACACCATACAAGAGGCTGTGATACTTTCCATGTTTTACTAAATTTAGTCAGTGATACAAAAATAACAAATACATGTAAATAATATCCTCAGCTTCCACTGAAGCACGACCTTAACTGATAAACGGTGTCCTCGCTAACCAGCTCTCATCCAGTTAAACCTGGGTGGGGACAAAACAAACAGACCAGGAGTTTCAAACTGCAAACAATCAGTCCATAAGCAGCCCCTCCCATACTCCAGGTACTGTCCTAAACCAGGAGTGCCTAGGTGCAGCTATTCAACTGAGCAGGAAAGTTAATCCCTGCAGTCCTACTGGAAAAGAGAGCCTAGAGATCCAGCCGAGCTTTTAGAATCACACAAAGGATTCAGCAGATTCTCTGTTCCTCACAATGTGACTTTTATGTATTTGCAGCCACTGAGAAGGTTCCCTCTGGACGCTGCCATTATATTCTCCGACATCCTGGTGATTCCACAGGTAAGAGCAGTGGCCCGGCATCTCATAAAGCTCATTTTTATTAGAAAAAATGGATATCTCTGGATCCTGTGAAGTGAGCATCTGCATTTCCTGATACAAGCAGACTTCTTCTGAGCCTGTGAGGGATAAGGGGTGTGGTGCCTATTTATTTAGATCTCCAAAAAATGTTTTTATGCCTTTGCTTACAAGGCTGCTAATGTTGTGACATTTGTATTGATCTACAGTGGTCCTTTATACAACCCAAAGGCCTTACTTCCGTGTAATGGTTCAGATACTTGTAACCATTACAAACTAGCTATTTGCCCGTCAAAAATGAGGGGAATACAATGTTAAGGCTGGCAATGCTGTTTACCACCCAATGTAAGCACCTTTTGGCACTCATCGCGAGCCCTGTCTACTTCCTCCCTTGCATATCATTTCCCACCCCTGTGTCCCCCCCCCCCCCCCCCACATTTCTTTTCCCATGTCTTTGCCCTTAGCCTTCTCCCTTACTATCATGTGATGACCTCCTTCTGCTGCTTCTCCTCCCAGCAGCGCGGCTTTTGGCTGTGTCTGAACCGGCATATGCTAATGACGTGACGCCATGTCATTAGCATCTGCCGGTTAGGACACAGCCCGGAGCTGCGCTGCAGAGGAGGGAAGCAGCAGGAGGAGGTCATCACGTGAAAGGAGAAGAAGGCTAAGGAGGGAGGAGGATGGTAAGGAGGATAAGGGGGTAGGAGGGAGGAGACACAGTGGGCCTCTCGATGAGCGCCTATGGCGCTTATTGCAGGCCAGGTACTGGGGGTGCTGTGAGCCCTGCAATGAGCGTCTTTGGCACTCATTGCATCCCCCCGTCGGTGTTGGATGTTGGTAACACCAACTGCTCTCCTCACTTCGTGACGCACTCTGACAACTATATATGTGATAATTATTGGACAGATAGAACATTAATCTGGTTTTGGAGGTTGAGTGGTTAAATAAATTGTCCTCTTCCAGAAATGTTCATGGTAGGACAAACAGTCTTAGGATATGCAGAGACTAAATAAAAGTTCTGCTCATCCAGGTGGAAAATAAAATATAAATATGCATGTTATAGAGACTGTATCTTCTCCAGCTTCTTGGACAAATAGTTTGGTGATAGTGGCTTCCGCACATAGAGCTTTCTATAACAGGTCTTTCATAGCATGCTGTGCCGGGATCTTATTTATCAATATATTTTCCAATCTGAATTGATACGAGGCTTATAAGTAATGTTCAAAAAACTGAAACAAGGTTTCTCTTCCTTTATTCAATACAGTAAATGTAGAAATAAAATAAATCTTGATAAAACCTTTATAAATTAACCTGATACAACTAGGAGGAGAGGGTATAGAAATCTCAGCAGCTCTTCCATGACAAGAAATGCCCTGCCCAGTAGCTACCCATCTGCAGCCGCATAAGGCAATAGTGCAGGGTGTGGGTACAGTGGACATGTATATCTCTGCTGCACTGGACCCATCTATCTGACCCTCTCAGGTGGTGCATGTAATAAATCAAGGCCTATACCCACCTGCCCGGGCTCTGAATTGCTTGAGCGAGGGGTCCGCTTGGGCTGGCAGGAACAGGCTCTTGACATGGGCTCTCTGGCTATTCCTGGGACTCTAGTGGTTTCTGCCCATGAATGAGAGAGGAGAAACCCAAGTAACCATTCCACGTGCCATAACTCTCAGTGCAGGGCTGGACACCTTCACTCCTGTGTACATGATTTGCTGCATCTCTTCAATGGTATTCTTAAAAAAAAATAAGAATATGAATTGTTTTTCTTTTGATAAACAGTTTGTAATGGGTAAAACCTTTGAAAAACATAATAGTAATTTTAGGATCACAGTGGCCTCTTGAGTATTAAAACATCAACTGGCTGCTCTCCATTATAAACTCTAAGGTGCGTCAAGAGAACACTTGCCACAAAGAAACCAAAGCGAATTAATCACATTCAATAGTTTTGCACGCAGGAATACCCTATAATTATATGTTTATTTATTTGCACTTCGGATGTTTACTGTTTAAAATGGTTTGTGTCATTGCTCCTAGGCACTGGGCATGGAGATTCGCATGGAGCCCGGGAGGGGTCCTGTGTTCCCTGAACCCCTGCAAACCCCACAGGACATGGACAAACTTAAACATCCGGTGGATGTGTCACAGGAGCTGGGTTATGTGTTTCGAGCCATTACACTGACACGTCACAAGATAGCAGGAAAAGTTCCCCTGCTTGGCTTTACTGGCGCCCCGGTGAGTGCATGGACACAAGAGGTCATGTGTCGGAGAGCAGTGTGGCTGGGTTAGTGGATATGGAGGGTGTGGCAGCTTTACATGGTCATAACCTTGTGATATGGTTAAAAGTGTTATCACATCTCATGGGTGTGCAGTATAACTGATGGCCTGGCACAGTGGGTGTTATGTTACTTTTGCACGCACGTGTGCATCAGGAGAGAATACTTTTGGTTAGATCTTAGTGATAATCATGTTATTTCATGAATACAGTGTTCAATAAACGCTCCTTCTAGTCATAAAATACACTCTTACAAAAACTAAAGATAAAGCTTTTTTGTTTATTTATTTGGTTTTGGATCTCTGTCCGTCCATCATATAACTTCCCTGCAGTGGTTGGGTCAGACATCTTGGGTTAATAACATTTGGTAGCCCTCCTACATTAAAGGCGATTCCATTTTTTTGTTACAGAGTTTGCACTTGTACGTCACCTCTGTTTTGCTTTTTTTTTTTGCAGTGGACTCTGATGACCTACATGATTGAGGGTGGAGGCTCTAACACAATGTCCAAAGCCAAGCGGTGGCTGTATAAACACCCCTCTGCTAGCCACCAACTGCTGCAGCTTCTAACGGACATCATTGTGGACTATCTGGTGGGACAGGTTGCAGCCGGCGCACAGGTAGAGTGAACGGTTTCTCTTGTGTCCTTGACCTGGTCAGTGAGAGGATGACCATCTTACTGTGTGTATCTGGATTGCAGGGTCTACAGGTGTTCGAGTCACACGCCGGCTGCCTTGGGCCAAAGCAGTTTGCAGATTTCTCTCTCCCTTATCTTCGAGAAATCTCACAAAAAGTGAAGCGCAAACTGAAAGCAGAGGGACTGGACCAAGTGCCGATGGTGAGAACATAGGGTTCAGTTATAATAATATTATTGTATTCTATTTGTAGAGTACCAGCAGATTATGTAGATGGGGTACAATGGAGAACATTTATATATATATATATATATATATATATATATATATATATATATATATATATATATATATATATATATATATATATAGTGACAAGTTATCAGTCTGGGTTTGTGCCCATGTTACTGGCATGTTGATGGAGGACACAATTACAGGAGGCTATGATACTTTTCCAAAATATACTATAATAGTGTTACAAAATAATACACGAAAACAAATCAAAGAAAATAACAGGCCTAGCTTCCTAGCACTTCCTTTACTTCTAGATAGTTACCTCATTATATGTCTCCCATCTAGCTAAACCTGAGTGAAGCAAATTAAATAGTCCAATAGTTTCTGCAAAATCACTGTCCTGTATCGTTCAGAACGCCCGGTCTTCACTTTGTTGTAGACCGGTCATCAGTTCCAAGCTGATGTTTGTCTGAGTCTTTTCCTAGCTTCAGACAAAACACCCCTCTGTTTCTCTCTTTCTTCAACTCCTACTCATTCTCCTCTCTGTGTATTTCTATCTTCGGCTTCAAGCAAATTGTGCCCTCCGTTCTTTATGGCCTGCAGTCTGTGAAGCTATTAAACACCGCTTCAGAGAGACTGCCCGCTGAAGTCCAAATGGCCACACCCAAATTACATGAGCAGTCTTAAGTCAGGTCTGATCAGGTGGATCTAATCAACTGCTCACACAAATCTCTTGTATCACTCTGTCACCATACACTTGAAGAGAGTATGTAGTACATACACACATTAGTACACAAGGAGCCTGCTCCTGTGCAAGCTTACAACCTAAGAGGTAATAATGGATAGAAAGAGGCGAGGGGCTGCTGGATGGATCAATGTTCTAGTGTGAGAGAAGCATGTAAAATAAAAAGGTTAGCATTTAACTTCTAGATGATAGATTTAAGGTGGGTTTTCAAAAAACATCTATTTCAAGACTAGGGGAGAATCTAATAGTAGATGATATTATTATTATTATTATTATTATTATTATTTCAGGTGACCTCAACTCTTGGAAAAATCCTCCATAGGGTTTCACTCTTTGTGTTCATTCATTATAAAGTTTACCAGTGCAGAGGAGGGTTAGAAGCGGATGATAAAACCACTATATTTAAAAAAGAAAATCACTTTTTCCACATACTTTTCCATGCTGTATCTGATGGTGCAGAGCACATATGGCAACTTCAGGGTTTTAACAGCATTTTTTTGAGGAAATTCACCATCTGGAGGAGCTCCAAGTCACATCAGTCTTCCTTATTTTACAGATTGTCTTTGCTAAGGACGCTCACTATGCATTAGAGGACCTCTCCCAGTCAGATTATGAAGTGGTGGGCTTGGACTGGACCATCCGGCCAGAGGAGGCAAGGTGAGCGCCTAGAGCAGTGTTGGACACTCACTTTCACATATGCATCTACATAGCTTCCAAAAGAGCCACACTGTGTGTTAACCATTTTGTTGTGTTCTTTGCAAAAATGTTAAAATCAAAATGTGAAACAGGAGTAATTGGGGAAAGCGACAATAAGCAGGTAATTTTAGATAATAAAAACTGGTCTACATGAAGGGGACATGATCTCTCACTCCAGAGATGAGGTTGTGGGCAGCAGGGAAGCCCCCAGGATCCCATGCAGTCATCAGACTGCCCATACACCTTTTACACAGAGCAAATACCAATACTCAAAGGGATATGGTAGCGTCATGGATGTTACTAGGTATATATCTAGCAAAAGTGAAAACTTTTTATGAGAACTATAAAATCACAACTTCCTTATATACAAAACAACTCTGCTTTTAAAATATGGATAAAGTAAGAGTGGAATTTGTTTAAATGGATAACTTGAAGAGCAGGCCTATGACCGTGGTGGGTCCTCCGACCTGGAAAGCTCACTATTTGATACCTTAAAGCCAGCTAGAGCTATTACCATAGATAAGAAGAAACAAAGTATTTATAGTAAAAAAAAATAAAAAAATGGTAGCTACCCAATAATCACAATATCAATTGGACCATGTGTAGTGGGTCTTGTCTTGTTCTCTATGTCTCGGCACTCCTACTTATTCCCAGTAATGGGTCTGTTTTTATTTCATTATTTAATCTATACATGGGCACCTAAATCCTGTGCTTCAAGGTCATTGCATATGCTGATAAATAAGATGTTGTTACATCTGGCCCCTTTTCTTTCCTAATGTCCTTTTAGGAAAACTCATAATTGATCCAAGTACAAAAGTGGTTTCCCATTAGGACACAAGGATATAACATTGTCATCGTAACATATTGTGATCAACAAGTTTTACAACCTGCTCGTCTTCTGAGATGAGGCAGCCAACGGGTCAGAGTTCATTAAACTTTTAAAATAGCAAATAATTTAATCCCAGCATTTATAATTATTATCATTAATTTATATAGAGCTTTTCTCCCATTGGCACTTGAAACACTTAGACAAAAAAAGGAGTATTGCAACTTATGGCAAAAACTAGGTGCAGAGTGAAGTCTTCAGTCTTGGTGAAAATGACCATATTTGGCGCTTCTCTTCTTGCGCCTGGTAGAGAGTTCCAGGGTCTCAGTGCTACAAATACAAGCTCCAGACACAGAGAATTGTAATGAGATGCTGGTGACGGGTACATTTTCAGCTGCAGATCTTAGTGCTGGAAGATCAGGAGTGAGGAGCCTTCAGGTAGCCGGGGCGTTAATCATGTAGAGCTGTATATAGCAGCAGATCAAGCTTGGAATATATGCTGGGAGCCATCGTAGGGCAAGGAGGAGAAGTGTGAGGTGGCAGGAACAAGGTTGGTCTGATAATAGCCTTACTGTAGGGCTCTGCACCAACTGCAAGTCATGTAGCTCTTTATCTACCTGGATAAAGACAGGGGCAGCTGTGAGGATCTAAAGGCATGAACCAAAGCAGGGAGGTGTTTTGGGGGCATCAAGTGATTTATCCTGGTTATGTTCTTCAGATGGAAAAAAATGCTTTGATGTCAGCCAACACGTTGTTTTGATATTCAACCCCTCCACCCCCAGGTGCGAGACTCAAAAAAGCATTTTTTTATTTATTTATTAAGTATAATCGATGTTCTATTGCCAATAGCAATATCCTTCTCTATATATCTATCATGGCCCAGAGCATCGGTTTACTTGATAGTAACGGATCAGATTTTTACAGAAAATCTGCTGATTGTAGTAAAAAAAAAAATACTGTTAAAAGGTATATGTAAATTTCAAATGTTTCCTAATAAACAGCTACTGATTAGTAGAAAAATGTATTGTATTGAAAAGTTGAAAGTACTTACATATTTATATGCTAGATACTGATATGTGGATGTGCACACCCCTAGGAAGCTTACATAAAGTGTACCCTGCAGGGTACAGTGTGTGACCTCTAAAAGAAATTATGGTTGCTGGGGTCACAGCTGAAATTGGCCATAAGGAGACAGGCAGAGAGGAAAAAACAGAAGGCAACTGCCAGATTGTGATACAAATGTTTCAGTCTTTAATTCCTCCCAATTTAGCCTGGGTGTAAAATGTCTTAACCCTAAATTTCAACTGACAGAAATGAAAAAGATATGTTTAAGTCTTTAAATGCTTATTTTGGTATTTTTCATGCAAAATGTTTTTCATACACTATTAATTCTCCTATCAGATGCACTCCTAATCCAGCTCGCTTACATATCCCTTTTAATACTTAATTTTTTTTTTATATCTGTCTAGGGAAAGAACAGGGAGAAAAGTGACTCTCCAGGGCAACATGGACCCCTGTGCTCTGTATGCCAGCAAGGTGAGCTATATAGATTAACAGTCCAGTATAACTTATGGTACAGTCAATAGGTAGGTAACAGTGGTCTTGAAGTTCCAGGCTCAGGCCAGTATTTCACAACTTTCTTGCAAGCGCACGTTTAAAGGGAGATGGAAGGTTTCCTATTCTTAATAATTTATACCTCTTGTGTATTTTCTGCTTCTAATCCATGTCCAACAGCAGGAAAACTCCAAAATGATCACACATATAGTTCTCAGCAATACGGGTTGTTGCTAACTTTCGGACTGCATTGTGAGGGCTGCAGTTGCTGGCAAGGAGCACCAGAGGCGCTCATTGCGGTGGTGGAGAGGAGCACCATAGGCACTCATCCCTACGACTTTCGGACTGCAAACGAGGGGCCGCATTTGCGGAGGTTCCCACATCGGCTGCAATGGGCCGCATTTGCAGAGGTGGAGGCTCTACAGCGCCTCACAACCGCTTACAAACGACCACACAAGCGGAACGTTGACAAAAAAAAAAAAAAGACTAACTACGGACTTGCACAAAAAAAATACGAGCCACAGGAAAAAATCCGTTAAGGACACGCAAAAATACGACCTTCCCGGACAATCCACACACAGCTGCAAACATTAAAAAAAAAAAACACACCTATTTCAGTCACATTTACAAAGTTTAGACACTTGAAAATCCCCTAAACGAGAGAGAAAATGGCCGCCGAAAAATGAAAACGAAGATACATGACCCCCGAAAGCCACAAAATACCGCAAAGCTAATACGGCTTTTATAAAAACCTGTACTACCTACAACATACACAATTAGCAAGGACGCTAAATCGTACAAACCTGCCTACTACATACCACATTCGCCGCCATTTTACAACACTAACTTACAGAATGCGGAAGTACACAGCTACACAACCTGCTTCCCCTCGCGCACTCAGCCTATTAAAACTACACACATTGCGGACACGACACACCTCAACAGTGCAAATCTACATTTTATATGCTACAGGAACATCAAAACAGATTGTTAGCTCTTCAGCACATTCCTTGCTGCATATATTAAATACAGAGGTAATTAATCTATGATTTCATTAGCATAAAAAAAAAACACCACGCCACCTACAAGGAGCGCCAACACTACTCATAGGACGCAAACTACACCAGGGGAGAGCTTTGCAATAAGCGACAAGACGAGATCACTGCGGATCTTACAATACGCACAAAAGCGCCTACGATAACAACAAATACACCAACCCAGAGGCTCGCAATGAGCGCACAAGCATCTCAGACCACCACTTACTCTGTGGCAAAAAGCATTACCTGCCTTACAATTTTATTGCCGTCATTTTTTGACGGGCAAGTCGCTAATATTATATAAATGACAGTATATGAGTATTGTAAATAACCTCAGTAGTCAGATGTTGCCCAGAATCAGATAGCGATGGATTCCTCCTCACTCCCTCTTTGTGTACATTACAGGAGGATATTGACGAGACTGTGAAGAACATGATCAACGCCTTTGGCTGCCGCGGCTACATTGCAAACCTCGGGCACGGCTTGTACCCAGATATGGATCCAGAGCACGTTGGTGCATTTATTGCTGCAGTACACAAGCACTCGGCAAAGAAGAAGTGAAGGGTGACAAATCCCAGTCCATGATTAATCATCGAAGATTCACTGTGGCCTAAGAAAATGGTTTAATTTCTGACCTCTGTGAGACATGCATCCAAGGACAAAGTATAAATCATAAAATAAAACACATTGAAGAGGAAGCTTGGAATCTGCTGTCTGTTTGTGACGTCTCAAGTTTCCAATCTGCAAACAAAATAATTGTTTGGTTTTGGAGCCCATGTAATGTTGGGTCTTTGTCAACTACACAAACAAGATGATTACATTGTGCATTAAATGAGAATGCCATATTTGAAATATATTACTTTTATTCTGTGACCCCATTTCTAGCTCTGATCAAGCACTGCACTACTCCTTTGCTGTTGGGTTTACACCAGGAGGATCCTATGTAAATTATTGAGGTGCTCAGAGTACAGAAACGGCTCAGAGTTCAGCCATAGCCCGCCCCCCCACCCCCATACTTTACATAGAAGCCTCCTAGAGTAACAGAGCAGCAAAGAAAGACATTACTACTACATCAGGGCTGGAAAGGGAGTCATAGGAACTTAAAAAAAATAAAGTTTAGAAAAAAAAATGTATTCCATTTTCTGTTTCTCATTTTTTGGCCTACTGCCTACAATGTCACCAAGCATGTCATAGGAATATAGTTGGTGCCAAACCATAATGGGCAATGTATTGAATATGATCTTATTCTCCCCCCCCCCCCAAAAAAAAAAAATAGGTTACAGTTCTTTATCCTACTTCTGTAATGCACAACTTCTTAAGTGACCACTGTGCAATACAATATTATGTCTGAAGACAAAGAGCATAGACCATGCAAGTCTAGATTTTAATGGGGGGAAAAAAGTGATACCTTTGCTGGACCCTGGGGCTATCTGTGATACTTTGGGGATTGTTGTGTGTGTGGAGCCATGGTAGGGTTTGCATTTATTGTTGCAAGCTGTCCATTTCTGAACATGTGGTCATGTTTAAGTCAATAAATCAAATTAAGTCCTTGACACTTCTGGTCCTAGTTTGGAGGTCAGCTAATCTACAAGTGTAATTTTGCCCAAGAGATAATGAGATATTGATTAGTGAATACAGAGTGATCAGTTTTATGGAAATTCTTATGAGCCTCATGAGGTGTAGATGAAAAATGGCTGTGTGAGGCTCACTTAAGTTTCGAGACCAGGTCTAACACATGGGGATAACTTACACTGGGTGGTACAGAAGTCAGTTCTGCAAACTCTGGTTTCATATGGTGTTAAAATAAGTCAGATCTCTCTAAAGATAAGTAAGCAAACAATGCAACAAAGCTACAGGGAAGCCTAGTAGGATGCTTAGTTTTGTTGGTAGAGGAAGTAGCAGTAGATAAAGTTAGTACTAAGGTCCCTCTGTATATCCCCAGTAAGATAAAGGTCAATAAATGTCACTCTATAGACCCCCAGTCAGACCTGAGATACAGCGGCAAGTTCTCAGACTGGATAATCAAAAGGATATGAATAAAGACAGTTCAAAGGAAGGCGATTTAAAATAGTGCAGGGTCTAGAAGAAAAAAAAAAAAAGACAAATTACAGATTAGAGGAGACTCCATAACATTACAGTGTATAGCTAAGAGGATAGAGCAGAGATTTGATGGACACTGCCAAACATATCAAATTATTTCTTAAAGTTCCTTCTATTGGAACAAATAAGGCCATTCAGGTGCTTAATTAAACCAAAAGTTTAGATGAATGGAATTGATAGATTAGAAGAGTCCTCTTGATATACCATCAAATCCCTGCCAATAGAGAGTAGAAAATATTTGTACCAAAAGTTTCACACAGGAAAAATATATAGTAAGGTTCAAGTATTAAGCCGCATTCTGTGATTTCATGACCCTTTAATCCGTAGCATTGTGAGCTCATTTCAGTTATTTTTTGCAGTAAACCAGACATCCAAAAACTGAATTAAAGCCAAAAGGAGTTTTCGTGATCCACAATTTATTCATAAAAAAGCACTGAAATTTTCAACACAATTCATATAAAATGGTATCGGCAATACATAAATAGGGTTCGTTTTCTTATTAATATTAACAAACATTAAGAGGTTGCACAAATAACAAAAGAGCATACAAATTAAAACCAGAAAAAAATAAAAACAATGATACATGTGTGGCCAGGAATACTGAGGGGACGCAGGTGTGGTTGTTACTTTGGGTTGTGTATAGAAGCTGCACAAATACATTACAAATAATAAACCAAAAAAGTGAAAGCAAATCGGCAATAATTTCGAGTCTGGCTTTCAGCCCAGTGCCCCCGTTAGGGGGACTAGATTGTACCAGCCCTTCATTCACACGACAAACAGAATGCAATTACAGAAGGCGTGATTCACAGGTAACTATGGGGTAAGATGGAGCACAATAAGGGAGGAAATTAAATAAAAATAAAAAATAAGTGAGAAAAAAATGACGCAGAGGAGCAATTCACAGGACATTTGAATTCTAAGATGCCTTTGCTCCCTTGCTTATTGCTAATCATCTGTCTTTCTAATCCCTTGATTCACCAACCAATCAGGTAAGATTTAATTTATGAAAAATTTCCATAATTATAAATAAAACCATATTCAATTGCTCTTAACCCATCTGACCTGGTTCCAGATGTTTAAACTGGTGTAATATGAAAGGTCATGCCCTCTGTAGATAGTTTGGGGAGATAGTGACCAAATCCTGCACCATTAGTTTATTGCAATAACCACTTCAGGGAGGCAGTTCACATCACATCCGAAAATGGACAAGGTCACCAAGAACGGGATTTATCTGTAAGCACTGCCTAATGGCACCATTTTCCTCCCTTCTAACTTTTGGGAAACTTGAACACTTTAGAGACGTATTCACCCAAGGTGATTGGGGCCTCCAGATGTGGACTCCTTGCTCAGTGCGCCTTAGGGAGTTTAGCTACACCCTACTGACAAGACCCAACTAAAGCTACAACGTACATTAGAGGCTCAACTAACAACTAAACATACGTCTGTGTTTCCTGTTTCGCCAGTTCAGGTAGAATTGCCTGGTATTTCTGGGCTGGACCACTCTAGTAAGTAGAACCAGACTGATATACTACAGGATATTTCTCCCTGTGAAGAGGCTACTGTCAGATGGGTTATGTCTATAGAACTAACCTATTAAGGTTAGAGCGTTCTGTTTGAGCACCTCCACTTTTGTTGTTGCTTATGCAAAAGTTAAACATATTGCCTGATCCGATAATATGCCGATTGCACACTATTTGATCACAGAACCTGCTCCCTTCTCAGGTCTCTGAAAAGCAAAGCTTTTTTTTAAAGTCCCACCCCAAGCAAGAAAGCATTCAAGTATACCATCGCCCTGCAGAAAAGAAAGACAGAACAGTTATAAATAATTAGAATTTTACATTTCATAATTGACATATATTATCATATTTACAGGTAGATAAATGCTTTGTCGTCACAATTAACTTGTGTTAAGTACGTGTTCCCTGAGATTGGCTTGCAGTCTGTTCAGTGACGAGGCGGGAGACACTTCCCATAGTGACTTAGAATAGGCAGAACCAAAGCGCCAGAAATGGTGTTTCTTGGAGTGGGCGATCGAAGCCATCCCATACACACGTCTGAATTTCCACTCACTGGATGAATGGAAACCCCCAGTGCCATTTTCCAGTCTGCCTTTTTATATTTGGAAGTCGTCCTTGGCAGACTAGAACAGTTAATTAGAACCAGAGTAGTTTTCCATAAAGCGCCGTTGCTCTACATTTTGATAGTATGTTTAATTAGGAGATTTCCCTTGTGAGTAGCTACCAAAACGTAATTGCAATAATGGAGTGTACAGAAAGGAGCTGTTGATTAGATTAAATAAAGCCATGCCAATACCTTGAAGATGGACATGATCAGGTATGTAATTATTGGAATGATTAAGGATTGGTATTAATTATGTAAAGCTTTTGTGGCATTTCGATCACACCAGCTTGGTACTTCTTACATGGCTACCAGTTTCTTGTATTTCATAATAACCAGCCATTCAGATACATCAGGAAGACGGGCCACTGTCTACATAACCACTTCAATAAGATAACACTGTGCATATTACATTAGCACCAAGTACCTAAAATGCAGTGAGAAGAAGTCTGAACAGGACTGGTTTAATGGTCTCCATACTGACTCTCAGAACCTTTTCTGATCCACCTAAATACTTTTCACAAACAGTGTGGAGTTTGTATGAACGGACATGAAAATAAATAAGCTGCCCATTATATATTCACAAAACAAATGGCTTAGCCAAGCTAACCACCTATAGGTTTCACAACTCTGAATGTTACATATTTTTGAGAGTAAATCGAGAAAATGGTCTCTGGCGTGACCAAACAAATAATAAAATACTCCAATGTAGAATCTGCTACATTTATTATATGTTGAGTCGTCTGAATATGGTTTTTATTTGCATCTATATTATTAGATGGCCAGAGAAACATATTTAAAGGGATATGGAAGTTTGTCTGATTGGGTGTCTCATGTCAAATCATTTTATTGAGGAATTCTGTATATTTGTATTAAAGTACATTTGAAATATCTTGTGTGCTACACCCCAAGGCACCTATTTAATCAGCGGGTCCTAGCGAAGCAGCCGTCAGTATCATGGCGGTATCTTCACAGCAGCTTTGTCTCAGCCAGTGAGTGGAGAACAGATACATAGCCTTTAATTGGCTACAACTAATTATGAATTTAATGCTAATCTAGCTTTGATTTTCAGGGGTGTACCTTCTCAAAATCAACTGCCTGAAAAGTGAATTTATTAATATTTTTGCAACCACTACTGATTCTCCTCTATCCGATGCATTCATAATCCATCAAACTACCCTATTACGGATTCTAACAGTTCGCATTGACTTGTTTTCTGACAGTGCTGTGCGTCTCAAGATTAAAACAAGTCTTCCACTGAAGAACGGGATGCTCAGTGGGACAAGTAATTCATTGTCAGACATCAAATTGTATCTTTTGGTTAATCCTACTACGGTGTTGTGTTCTATTGGGTTTATAATAATGTAATGCATGCCCAAAAAATAAAATGTAAAATATTTCAGAAGACTTGTTCTTGCCGTAGCTAGGTGGCTATGTTTAAGTGTCTGGGAATGTGTTAACTATTTATGGGGATAATTTGGTTTTTCCTTTGCAACAGAACATATCCAGTTTTTTTTTCCCTGGCACTCTGTCCCTGCTCTCTCTCACTGTGTTTGGAAGAGAGTCTGCATCAAATTTCAAGTATAAAGATGGGTACATGCCCTTCGCCCTAAGAGTCTATAATAGATAGAAATGCAATTCTGTAGTCCCGTCTATTATCAAATTATCTTCTAAACCTAATGCTTTTGTTAACACGGTTGTAATATTGATATTTCAATACACCTTAATCTGCACCGTATGGGATTTAGACATAATACACTGTATGTATTACATAAAACCATAGCTACTGAACATGGAAGTTAACCCAGTACCAAAAATCATGCAGTTCCTCAAAGTCATATCCTATTCAGTGCTGCAGAAGACCAGCTAATTGCTTTTATCAGTGACTGTCTAACCATTTACTCACATTTATAGTCAATGTGAAAATCCTTCAGTAGGTCGAGATGTACAGTACAATATATTGTAGATCATAAAGTTTCAACTAGATGCTACATCTTTCTTGTAGTAAGTACCAGTTAAGCCAACACACATTTGGCTTATGGTCTACAACCAAGACAGTGAAAATACCACCAGAACATTGAGATGGCCATTTAACCCTAGTCAGTGGATAACAATTTTAACAATCTCCTCCCGCACTGAAAGGCAGATGCAAAACTCTAGAAAACATATGCTTGGCAGGTTATTTTGCAATGTTTACATTTTCGAGCCAAGGTAGTGAGGGAGCAGTGAGGGGAGTGCCTCACAAATGTGAGTTGGAAACGGAATAGTGAAATAATAGGTTCGTCATCCAAAACGTTCCCTCACCAGCATCATCAGTTTCTTCTTGCCCTTATAGATCTGCTTTAAATTGTCTATGAATTGGGCAAACTGTAGCAAGCCGTCCTGTCCAAGCAGGAAAGTTTCTCGCGCCTTGCTTAGGAACTCTATGAATTCTCCATAGTGTCTAGGGCTGATGTGTGTGAGACGTGAGTGGGTGGTATTGATATATGCTGCAACCGCTGCATCGAGCAGTTGTCGTAGGGGTGGTTTGTCTGTGGACATTAACTTGCCCGAGTTCCGTCGGCCGGGGATCCCAGCTAGGCCTGGAGCAGTCAGTGTGCACCGGCGAAGGATATCTGAAAGTACAGTGGCGCAATGCACGCTTTTAACCACTAGAGGTACTAATGCTGCCAGTTCATTTTTGCCAAGGGAATGGCTGAGAGAACATGCCCACAAGACATCATTAATGGCTGGGTGTGTGTCCTGGTTGTAAGCCAAGTTAAGGTGGCTCATGGCCAGTGAACACAGTTTGAAAGCTCGGAGTGGGTATCCACGGTGCTCCATGTAACGGGCAATTGTAAAGAGCTGCGAGTAGGTCATGCCCCCTGATGCTGCGTCCACTGCAATCTGATAGGCAGTCTCGAAGGCAGTATGGTCCTTCTCACACAGGGTAAGTGCAGACAGAGCACAGTTCTGGGGGTCCTTCATAGCACACTGCAAGGCCAAAGTCCGTGCACAGCTAGCCAGCTCCTCTCTCTGAGGGTAGTCCAGATTGAGTCTTAACACAGTTGTGTGGGAAGTGGCTGCAGCTGCCACAATGCTAGTGGCTTCTGTGGGGGTGAATAGTGTGTACCAGCTCTGCAGGATGCTGACAAGGGCACGTACACCTAGAGAAAGAAGATGGTAATTATTATTTATAGCAGACTATCCTCCCAATGAAATGATTGCTGAATGCCTTATCACTAATATATAGAAAAAAAAATTAGCACTTTACTTTTTATCTACACAAACTATGTGTATAGAGCCCATAACAATCTATAACCTTTATAAACATAAAATACAAATGTATTCTCTCAGTAGTAGGGAACACTGTAATCAAAATTGGGAACCCTCACAGACAATATATAAGAAACATACAGGAGCTCTGAGACATAAATGTTCATTGCTGGCATATAACAGCTAATCAAGGATTCCTCTGTCAGTATGTTTGTAGTGATGTCCAATTTGGTTCTGTTTAGTGGAGAGCATATTCATTTGCAAGGATACACCCTGTTAGAAAGTGACACAATCAGCCTATTTTAAAAAATAGATCTCTACAGTAATTAATAATTTGGTATAAAATACAAAAAATGTAACGCAAAAGTTTATTTTTCTTTCATGTAAAAAATGACCACAGCTGTTCTTTAAAACTCTTAAATACATGTCAGAACAGAAAAAGAAAAAAAAAAATCACCAGTTCCAGGAGTTTGTTTCAGGCATTGACTGGTTATAAAGTGTAAAATCATTTTATTGAACTGCTTTGGGCAGTAATACACTGATTTCCAAACCATTAGCAAGTTAATAAGGAATACACTCAATAATATCACTAGATTAAAAAATATACAAAAATGTATACAGACCTACTTCTGTCGCACAGGTCACCAGCCACCTGACCATCTCCCTCCTCCTCCAATTCAGGGTGCTGAGAGTCATTCGCATGACCTAGAAGCAGACATAGGTTCAAAAGGTAAGAGACTCTGTACCAAAGGTCAAATGAGAAACTCCAAACAAGAGAGGGAAATATAATATTGCAAATAAGATCATAATGGAGGAGTAAATGAGAAAGAAACAAAACAAAAACACAATCACAATGCCTTACCTGCAGTCCTAGCTCTAGTGCCACATTGAGCAAAGTGGTATCAGAGCTGTTGTCGGCAGGTGTGGCAATTTTAAAAGCATCTTGTGCCAACTTAAATATCAGTGAGGAGGAGTGTATGTTCCTCTGTATGGCTTCAAGCACCGTGCGTAGGCGCAGCATGTCACCTATGGGAAAAATGAAGAAAAAGAACACATTGGCCAACTACCCAGCAGAGCTAATCAATCAGCAGAGCAAGAAAGACTTCTATTTCCAACCTTTTCTTATTGTTCAATACACTGCTCTACTTCTGAGGTACAATTTAACAACCACAATCCGCTTTTGCTTTTTTCGGATCTTGACCTCAGAGTGAATGTAAATGCATTGACGGACCAAATAATGGATTTCTCAGCCACTTAATACCAGGTGAGTTCAGAAATAACTACCTTTACTAGTGACTTTTGAAATAATCAGCCAAAATAAATGGTGTGCCAGTATATTAAGTTATATTTGCTTTTTTCCATTATACAAGATTAGACTCCTTATCAACACAACAGATTGTATATACGATGTTTATTCTGTATGGCCAACAAAAAGTGGGGTACAATTACTCAGTCTACCGTAAGATAACGTAAACTTCATTGAACAGATCTAATTCCCTTAAAATCTGAGCTTTTGTGAAAGACTTATTTAAAAAAAATCTAATTCAGGTGCTCAACAGGACACACACTTTACCACCCAGTAGGAATAGTAACCGATATATAACTTGGTAGTTACATTTATTTTACCTTTTTATGTTAGTTGCCTGTTAACTCTTTTGAAAACTGCTTTACAAGTAAACCCATCCTAACTGAACCAGGGCGCCTTCGTATGAGCACGCACTGGTGATCTGCATGCAGAGAACGGCGCAAAGCGTTCTTGTGTATCACAAACCTGTAATCCTGATGTAATGTGCACTGCGATTTCAACTAATGTGAAGATAAATAAAAACTTTACAAAAAAGTCTGCATTTAAAAGTGACCTATATTTATTTAGGGTGTTCCACCATGATCATTTTTAGTCCAATAATGTGAAATCGATCACTTTAATGGAGATCACATTAATATAAATATATATTTTTTAAGCATAGCAAATCTAATGACTGATTTAAGGACTCTTGTTCGGAGAACTCACAGCTGCGGATAAGGATGTGGTGTATATATATATATATATATATATATATATATATATATATATATATATATACATAGATCCTGATTTTCTTTCCCACTGGGCTGTAGCAAAGAGGATGGATGACACTCGAGAGACTAAAGTGAACTCTAAAAGTGAGCCTTAACGAGCAAGGTACAATGGTTTATCATAGTGTAGATGTACAGTGTATATTCTCAAAATAAAGGGTATTTAAGAATATTACTTGTTTTATTATTAACCTTTATTTGTAATGCACCAACATATTCTGTAGCGCTAAACAGGGTAGATACAATCAAAAACTATTTTAACAAGTCACAAAAGAATGGAGGGTTCGGTTATGGAGTTTAAAATCAAGCAAAGGGCTTTCTCAAAATCACCCAATAAGATTGCAAACTCAAACACGTAGTCTAAGGAAGTGGTCTCCTTACTCTGTCCTGAAAGGCCGCAACCAGGCCTGGATTTATGGATATCCTTGCGGCAAGCAGGTGAGACTATTGCTTCTTCAGTCATCCTGATTGACTCACCTGTGCACAGAAAGGAAATCCTCAAATCCAAGCCTGGGTGCGGCCCTCCAGGACCGAGTTTGGAGACCTCTGGTCTAAGGGTATGGGTGAGGTATAGAAAGGTGAGGTACAATATATTGCGGTAATTAAGGCTGAAGGTGATGCACTCCTTTAAATAGTTGAGTTTTTAGCGATGTTTTGAACAATTTGAGACAGGATAGTCTAATGGAGCGAGGCAAGGAGTTCCACAGACTAGGGGCAGCACAAGAAAAGGGGCAGGAAAAAGAGGATGTAATGAGAGGCATTAGCAGAGTGAAGAGTACAGTTGGCAGAGTATTTAGAGTAAAGAGCAGAGATATAAGAGGGTGCATTATTATTGAGGGCTTTATAAATTAGGGTCAAGATTTGAAATGTTATTCTGGAGGCTATGGGAGACTAGCGGAGGCATTCATTATTGACTGAAGTCGAGAGAGACGGGGGATGGGGAGTCCAGCAAGGAGACAGTTGCAGTAGTCGAGGCAGGATATGATAAGAGTATTAGAATTTTGGTTGCGTCTTGTGAGCGAAAGTGACATATTTCTGAATTTTATTTTTTTGTAGGTGAAAATGACAAGGTTTAGTGATGGATTGTATGTGAGGTGGCAGACACCCAGGACGATATGCTAGAGAGGCAGTTGGCAACATGAGCTAGAATAGGGGATAGTTCTGGTTCAGAGAGAAAAATGTTGTGTCATCTGCATATAGACTGTATTGAAATCCCAAATAATTTATTAGGGTACCAAGCAAGAAAGTGTAGATGGAGAAAAGGAGGGACCCTAGGACAGACCCTTGAGGTGCACCAACAGTCAGAGGGTGAGGCAATGAAGAGGAGCCAGAGAAGGAGACACTAAATGTTTTATTTTCTAGCTATGATGTGAACCAAGAGAGAGAGCTGTGTCACGGATGCAAAGAAAGGGGAGAACTTGGATAGAGGCAGCAGAGAGATCCAGGAGAATAATAGAGAAGTGACCCTTTGACTTGGGGTGAGCAAGTCATTAGTGACTTTAGTGGGAGCTGTCTCGGAGGAGTGTTGGGACTGGGAGCCAGATGATAGGAAGGGGTCAAGGAGCGATTTGGAGGAATTAAAATGGGAGGCGCGATTAAGGATGAAAAGTTCAACCAGGGGAAGCAGAGAGATAGGGCAGTAATTAGATGGATCAGATGATGGTTTCTTCAGAATGGGTGTAAGAATTGTGTGTTTTAAAGGTAATGGAAACTTGCCAGTGTTTACGGAAAGGTTCAATAGTGAAAGCTGGGATAAGTTTGGTAGAAAGGAGAGGGATCAGCTGTGTTGGAATAGGATCAAGAAGAGAGGATGATAGAAGACTAGAGACTTCATCCTTAGTTACAGAGTCAAAGGCATCCATTATGGATGAGGGAATGGGTAAGGACAAAGGCTGGGTATTGTCAGTTTGTTCAGAGAAGAGTGAGTTAGGGCCACACAGAGGAGAGTTTGTTCCGAATATTTTCAATTTTGTTATTAAAATGGCTAGCAAAGTCTTCGACGGTGAGACAGGAAGGGGCAGGAGGTGGTGGAGGGCAGGGGCAGGAGGTGGTGGAGGGCGTTGAATGTATAGAACAAACGTTTGGGATTGGAGGCTAAATTCGATATTCGTGATGAGATGTAACGCTGTTTGGCAAGATTGAGGGCATAATGATAGGAGCGTAGAATAAACTTGTAGTGGCCGAAGTCTGCAGAAATGCGAGACTTCCTCCATAGTCGTTGAGCAGTGCAAGAGCATCTCTGAATGTAGCGTGTTTGTGTAGTGTGCCATAGTTGTAAGCAAGAGCAAAGGCGTCTGCCTGTCTGCAGGGTAGGAGATGGTGGTCAGAAAGAGGGCGTGGGAGTGGGGAGATAAGGTTGGATATATGCAGATTTGTTTAAAAAACAAAACAAAAAAAAAATTGGTTAAAGGCAGGGACCATCATGGTGAGTTGGGGATTCTGTCCATTGTGAGAGGCCAAGGGAAAAGGTAAGTGCAAGCAATTTTGCTGCTGTAAAGGAGGAGCAAAAAGAGACGGTATGTTGGCAGAGTAAGGAAGTCAGGCGGCAAAAGGGTCCAGGAATACAGATGCTGGTCTAGGCAGGCGGTAGATGAGAATTGGAGGAAGGGAACGAAATTAAATATATATTTTGTGTTTTACTAAATTTTAGAGTTTTTCCCAACAAATGTTGTATAATGGTTTGGCTTGTCAGTAATTTGACTGCTGCAAAACTGATCAGGAGAACTGAGAAATCCAGTACAAGCAAGATAAATTGTCTGAAATCTCCAATATTGTATAGGCACAACCTAGTGTTTTCCCCAGTTTGATTTAAGAGAGCCCTCTCCTCCCACTTAATCTGAAGAGACTGCCAGCTTGAAAAGTAACTCACACACAAATACACATTGTAGTAGTATATACCCACACATCCAAATCCTATATAAATATAATTAGAAATATCAGAACTTTTAAGTGGCAGATGCCCTTTAAAGGACCACTTAAGTGTCATTTTTATGATATTATTAAAAATTAAATTGCTAAGTTAAATGTTTAAAAAAAAAAAAAAATAGTCTAATTTTAACTATTATGTTCAATTTTGCTTCAATGGCAACAGGCAGTTTGCCTTTATACATAATCTATTATGTTTCATTGAAACACTGCCAATACAAAGTGGAACTAGGACTGAAGAGAGCAAACCCCAGAAGGATAACTCTCCCTGCACAGGCTAGTGGCAGTCTAGCTATCTAAAATTGAGAAACCCATGACAAGCAGTCTGCAAAATTGAAGACCGTAAATAAATTGTAGTCCGTATACAGAGTGCAACACGTGTATTTAGTTAAATAAACAACACCAGGTTATAAAAAATATAGACCAAGGTCTCAAGCTCAACAAACCTTTTGCTGCTGTCAGCATGGTGGAGGCGAGCTCACACTGCTGCGACTCCAAGTGCCCCAGAGTAAACCAACGTGGGTACCGGCTTGGCACCACAGAAACAATGTGATGGGGGTGCGAGACATCTCCTGATGGGGCACTGCTCTCCAACACTGGAAGCCTGTTGTAGCAGAGAAAGCAACTGTAACAGACACTCAACCGAACAATGCACAATCTAAAACCTTCTCCAGTAACTATGATTAGGAATATTATTCTCATATCATCCAACCCACAAACTGCAATTAGTAAAAAACAGCAATTAGTATGAATTCTAAAGTACAAATTATCAGCTGCACGTCACGGTTCAAAACACCCGAGTGAAAACCCTTACTGCAGTTTCCATACTAGAAATTTCATTCTCATACATATCCATGAATATTAGCCTAAAAGGAATACTATTTGCCAAAATGTAAAATTATTTTTATGCTGAAAAATAAGTAATTTAGATTGGTTTAGAACAGGACTGAGGACAGTTGCTGGTTCCAAAACCATCTCTGCTGGTTTACAGACAGAGTATGATGAATAAGGAATAGGGTGATCATGAGAAGATGGAGAGTTTGACATCTTAAACATGTCAGACATTATTATACTTCAGTACTAGGTTTTATTGTCCTTTTAAAAACAGTGTTCTGGATCAGAAAAACAGCCTGCTTAGAAGATTCTCGTCAGAAAAAAGTACAAGTGGTTTAAAGAACATACAATAAAGTGATACCTGACCATATAAATTATATTGCGTTGCAAGGCTCAGAATTCTTAACTGAATGGACAACTAGCTAAGTAAGCATAACCGGACAGAGGGATCCGCAAAGCATTGTGAACAGAGTCCCTGCAAGATTATACATTAGCATACTTACACATCTCTTTTCTCTACCCTGATAAAGAAAAAGTCTGAAAATGTCACATCTATTTTTTATTTGAAATATCTGTAAACTTTTAAAGTGTCCCATTATCAGTTTCAGAAACAGGTCACACTCAAAATGTCCACTTTTCACCATTCTTCGAGTGAGACAACACATATCCAGTTCCATAAAGTGTGGGACTTAAGAGGTCTCATATCCACTGCCTTTTTTCAAAATAAACATCTCTTCACAATTCTGAGATAATGCAGGAACTGGAAATTTCCTACATCTAACCGAATATTGCTTTTGGTTATTATATTACAATAAAAAGTTGCAAATTAAAAATCTTAGTAGTGGTGTTCCAAGCATTTTTTTTTATCATAACTATTATTGCATTAATTCAAGACTGGGAATCCAATATGAGAATCATTTAACACTGTTAAGAGTGAACAGTTTAATATTTGGCACATACATACCTCATAGCTCGAAGTGACAGTTTGTAAGCCAGATCTGCATCATGGGGCAGCAGTGCAGAGAAGAGATACTTGGCAAAGGTATGCATTGGTACACTTTCACGGTGTATGACCTCCCCCAAACCACTGAATGGACCACCTGAAATAAAGTGGGAGATACAGAGCTTATAGATAAAAGACCAACATATAACCAACTACCATTGCCTCAGTCAAGTATAGGTTGGTGATGTAAAAGCCTTGAAAAACAACAAGGAACAGGCTGCGTAAATAGGACACATTTTAATGGCTGATTAGAGTAACATAAGCTTTCAAAGCACAAACTTTTGCCAGATGACAAAACCTGGCTGTGCTCTGAAGGTTTGTTAAGTAACCACTAATGCGTTAGCCATTACAGAATTTCATCACTAAAAAAATCTGGGGCAGCAAAATCACCAACTGCATTCTACTTCTAATGATCCCGCTTGGCTGTACTTGTGACAGACAACATCTCTACATCTTCATGTTATTTCATCACACAATATCTTCTACAAGTAGTCCATTAGTAGAGCTGGGCCCGACTGAGGGCTTTTACCCATTTTCTCCACTACATTCTTAAATGGGTCATAAAACTATCCTAGTGCTTCAAAACTTATTAATATATTAACATGCATGTGTATATTCGTTCTAGACCTTCACTTCATACATGAAATGAATTCCCACAATGTAGTAGACATTTATAAAAGTGTGTGTTCAAAGTATTGAATAGTTTTTGTTCTCAACAGCAGCACCCGGGAACAGAGAGGAAGAAGAACGTCTAACACTCTAAAGATACCACTAACATTAGACAAAATTGTTTATTAACTTATCCACAGTTAATCTATAGAAGTACATTTAATGCAACACATGTAATCTGTACAAAATATTCTGGATCTTAATGGAGGTCCCCCATAAGTAACCAGCCGGTCCCCAGATCCAAGTGGTTCTGAGTCCCTGTCTTACAACCCAGTGCACACACAGTTTGTTCTTCTAGGGATGTCTTTTCTCTCACCTTCTAGTAGCAGGATGCATTGTTTGCGCAGTGTTTGTACGAGCACAGCATCCAACTCCAGCTCTTGTAGACGGGTAATAATTTGCTCCTCGTTGCGGCATACTTTGTCCTGGGCATACAGACCTTCAGGCATAAGCCTCTGCTGGCCCATGCCCATGAGGGCAACTTCTAGTGCCAAGGACAGATAGGATTCACCAGTCTCCAGGGAGCCATTAAGAACACAAACATGTTGGTACATTGGACGCTGGGACTCGCTGCTTTCTGCAAGTAAAAATGAAAGAACGGTTAAACAAACAACATACAATACCTGCACCTCACTTTTACAACATTGTTCAGATTTTACTTGGCCAACTGTCCCTCATAACTTCATATCCCTTATCGTAATAAGCGAATTCATGTATATATATTATGTATATACTTAACAAAAATCACCTCTAAGGGAGGAAATAAATATAAATTTAGAGTTAAGATACCAAAATGTTTTCAGTATGCATGCACTGTGATTGAGAGACACTTTAGTTTAATATTTTTATTATGCTATGTAAACAAACAAGTATTGCTACTGGGTGGAAACATTTTTGTAAGATTAAAAAATTAAAACAAACTGTAAAAATGTATTACCTATTTGAGCAACTATATGGAGTCCTGGCCATCTCCATTACTAAGCCTCCCCATATCTGTGAGTAGGTGGGAAACTAAGATTAGCTCTTAGCTGCCACTATGTAAATTGCTATTTGCACTTTTATACCACTGACAACTGACTGCTTCTCTACCCTTCAAGCAGAAAGAAACCTTGGAAGTTGAGATAAAACAGATGGGGTAAACAGTGGAGATGACTACATAGAAAAGACAATGAATTAAAGATGTTTTTTATTATTTTTATTTTTATTTTTGCCCATTATCAATCTTGGTTCTTGAAAATAGAGCAGTGTAAATAAGGGATTACAGCATCACATTGTGTTTTTCTTAGCACAGTCACTGATAAAAGCTACGCAGGTGTCCTCTAAGGTGTTGAGTCCGAGAATAAAAAAGAAGCAGATAACATGTTCTTGCACAGTGTGTGTATCTGCGGTTTATTATAACATAAGAATAATATTATGGATACACTTTGAAGCTATTCATTAGTAAAAACATATCAACATTGAATGCAATACATCTTTTGCTTCCGATCGACAAAGAAAATATATGTAACTGTTCTAACCTTGTAATTGGCAAGTGTGTAATGAATTTAATGATTAAGCAAAGGTGATGTTCAGAATTGGGAAAAATAAGTCAAATATATTAGCTCTAAAAAATTGCAAGTGGCAAACTGTACATTTTATTATTTTGCCTATTTGTTAAAGGCCCTTACCAGTTACTTCCATGGCGTTGTCCTCGTCAGACCGACAGGCTTCTGTCAGAGTTGTAAATAAGCAGCCAATAGGGTCCAACGGGTGCCCCACCCATCCCTCCAGGTTTGTGATTGTTGTTGAATTTCTCTGGATCAACTCTACAGGAAAACAGATTGTGTAAGGTTCTCAACACGTGACTCATTACATGGTGCATCTTAAAAAAAAAAAAAAAAAAAAAATGCTTTATTCATACTGTTTAACTTGTGCATTCTACCTTTTTTCTGCTGTTTGTAAATCTCAAGTTGTCGTTGCTGCTGCAATCTCAGAGTGCTGATGATGGCTACTGCTAAACGTAAAGCCTCTTTGGGGTAACCATGGGATCGAAGGGCATCCACTCGGGCGCAAGCTGTGGGCACATGTTCTGAAAGAATGAAAAAAAAAAAACACATGAGACCATAGGAGTAAAGCATGCCGTTCACATAACAAAAATTAAAATAGATTTGACATATGGCTATTTTGCTTTGAATTCAATGATTTTATATATTGTCTGTTCTGGTGTTCATAGAAAAACGCTAATACAAAAGACCATAAAACCAAAGGTTATACCTTGAATCTCAGTACTTTATTATTAAATGTTTCTGTAGTGAAGTTTATAGTCTGGATATTTGTGATGTTTTTTCCCTCACTTATTCTTTTTAATATTCTCAATAATACATGTTTATTATGTACAGTATGTTGTTGATTAATAAAGAATAAAAAAGCTCCTGACTTCATATACGGTTTTAATCAGTGAGAGACGATGCCTATCATCCCAGTTGGGCAGGTAAAAAATATATTAAGGAACAGCACAGAAAAAAATGATACACGGTAACATCTACACAATAACAAATGCAACAACTTAATTGTTAAGAGAGCAAGTTAGGGGAACTAAAACATATAGGACAAGAGACTGGATCTCCATGACCACAAAAAGATTGGTCTATAAAAATCCCCTTTTGAAACTTTGTATATGACTAAATATGTTTGACTACAGTTGCCAACCCCCCCATTACTATACTTCATTACTAGGGGGCATCAGGTTTCCTTTCCAATACTGTAGATTTATGCTCACCCAGCCACAGAGGTTGCCCTTGGGAGTTGAAGAGCAGACTTTCTCCATCTCTCTGGTATGAAGGGGACAGGTAAAAGTCACTGCTGATTATTCGCTGTAGATGGCTGTCCTGCCAGTGTAGGTCACAGCCCTCAATAGCTCGAGTGAACACTGTTCTTCGGGGTCTCACCAAAGAGTCTGAAAGATAAATATCCATTTGGAACGTTTCTGCTTCTCTGATCTTATACATAAGAATAATCAGTGAACAACCCAAAAATACTACATATATATAAACTAACAATGAGAGTACAGTTACAATAACCCGGTAGCAACAAAGAACTTACTGACAAATTATATCAAATACATTCCTCACTAGTCTGGCTGGTTAAGTGGAGGGGAATGGCAGACATTTATAAATCTATGTGAAATAACCAAAAAAAAGACAAATTAGGGGAGCAGCAGCTCTCTGGATCAGACTTTTTTGAGCAATGCAGCGAGTTCCCATCTGCTTGGGATATGCATAGCTAGCCTGTCACACAAACAGAAAGGAACCAATAGGTATATATAAATATACGGTACTTTAAATATAGTTTTAGTAAAGAATTCTTATTTGAGAAGAAGAGTTAAATAGTTTCTGAGAAGACCGGATCTCCTTAGTGTGAGCCCGGCGGGGAGGTAAATGTGGAGCTTTAATCAACCTCCTGTCCTCCTAGGAAGAGCGTAACATGCAGGGCAATCAGGACAAGTGCAACTAACAAAGAACCAGACTTTGATTTATACTGCTCATCAAATGATCAAGGGAGGGAGAGACTTCACAAGTTAAATAAAAAGCTCCCTGTAGCTTTATCAAGCAGTAGAACTTCATTACATTTGGGTCTTTGATACTTGCAAGTTAACAGCTCTTATAGCCAAAGAAAAAAAAATGTCACACTGAGAAGTAGTGACAAAGCTGTTTAATATAAAATGAAACCGGTCTTCCATTTCAAAACCACCTGAAATATATGTTGCAATCTTTAGGGTAAAGCAGGAGCCTATAAACAAAGCCAATTTAGCAAAAGCACCCAAAATGTTAAGAAGGTCCTGCTGTCCAGCTAAGTGCCCCTTAAAGGGGCTCTGCCAGACCCCCAAAAAATGATTTTTTGGTTAAAGAGAATTAAAAACTGTGTATATATTGTATTTGTTTTTATCCACAGTAAATAGTTTCTGAAATATTTGTAAATGAATTAGCATTTCATCTATTCTAATGTGTGGCTTAGAGTGCTTGATAAGGGTGGGACATGGGTTTAAATGCCAAGTAACATTGAGGATCTTTATTTTGGCCACTAAACAGACAAGCAGCTGTAATCCTAATTAGCACATTAAAGCATTTAATATGCTTGAGCCCCTCATTTGCATTTAATTACAGCAGCAACATGGAATTTACAAGGACTGATTCACTTTAAAAAAAAAACACACCATATACAGCAAGTTTGTCACGCTCTTTAAGAATAACTTTATTTTGGGGAGTCCCTTTAAGGCGGCCAGTATTTTCAATGCTGAATCATGGAGAACATAAGAAACGTTTCCACTGTAACCTCATGCATTAATAAACCGTATATAAATTGCTAGTTTATTTGAAAATAAAAAAATATACTATATAGAAATATTATTATTACTATTATCTTTATTTGTAACTTAGAGTCTACTATAGATTTTACGGTTAGCTGAAAATGGGATCCTGTTGTCCTGTCCACATTTTACATAATTCCAGATTGATTTTCAGCATTCTCTGTGTTCACAATATATTTTATTTGAACGTCTGGTGAGGTATGTTGTTGCCAGCATCTTATTCTACAGATCTAGATTTTTATGTATGTGCAGGGATCGAATCCTATTGACTTACAGAGTTCATAATACAGTAACCCACACATCAGCTCATGAATGGTTCACTTCAATGCATACTCACCATGACCATTGCTTTGTGGGAGTGCATTGGTGATGTTCGGGAGGTCGTTGCCATAGTTTCCATCCTCTAGTGGACAGACGTCCATATCTCCCCATTTGCGCAGCTGCCGTAGCCAGCAAGCTTTCTCTTCTGGTTTGCAGTGTGGGTTCAGCACAATGCACACCCAGAGTGCCCCTACATTGGAGTATCAAAGGAATGTGTTCAAATACCAATGAAGGACAACTGAACTTAACACATGTTTTTAGACTTATAAACCAAGAAATAAACCAAGAAACATTAAATATTTGATCAGATTATGGTTTCTGGTAAATTGACTAATTGTGATTTAAATTAAGGTTAGCAAATTAACAGTTTACTGAAATCCCATGACAGATTAAGGCGATCTCCTATCATGAACAAAATTCTCTTACACTAACTGGAAACGATTTTTGCGTAGGGCAAATGCTAAATACGCTCCAAGAAATAAACGATAAATCCAAAACAAATTACACAGTAACCAAAATCAATTATCGCATATTCCTGCATTTGATAATATGCAATTATCAATATTAAGTACCTTATACAGCCCAGTTATTAAAGAAGCTAATGACAGTTTGATTTTCTGAAAGTGGGGGAATGAGCAGAGATTAAATATTCACCAAGCTCGTCCCAAAGCTGCCGGCACTTATCAGTCATGCCTGTCCCCTGTTGTCTCCAGAGGGCCAGCCGAGGATCAGCCATGAACTGCTCTGTGATCAAGGTCAGCATCCGGGCACCATTGGAATCTCTCATGCGCAGCATCTCTCGTACCTGAGGGAATGACCAACAACATAGAGCATTCAATACTGCTAACCTTGCACTATGGCTTGTACAGGTATACACACCAAAGTGAATATGTAAATGGAATATTTATTCTATAATGGAATGATCTAAATACTTTATTACTATTAGAATATTGATTTATAGATCTAGGAACAACATTAATGCAAAAAAATAATATGTAGCTACTATGGGAAATCACAAGTACATTTAATTTTCTGGTCAGTGATGCGGCTATTTCCTGCTCCTGATCAAATGACATACATTAAGAGAGACTAATTAGATATGAGGAGAATGATCATCAACATTTTAAGAAAAGTCCATTTACAATATATTATTTATATCTATCTCTATATCTCAATATCTATATCATAAAAATATTAAGGAACCAAATAATTGCAAATACGCTACTATGCACACAAATTTATTATTGTGGGACAATAAAAAAAAGTGTGTGATGCAAAAGATTTGTTGTTATCTCTGTATCATACACTGTGCACACGCCGATAGCATAATATAATATAATGTAACGCAACCCACCTTGGCAAACATGGAGTTAAGCTGTTTTCCAGAGCTGTAGTAACCACCTTGAGACAGGAAGAGCTTCACCTGCTCTCTGACCTGCTCCTCATCCAAATGCCAGCAATTCTCATCGTTGATACTGGCACCAGCAGTTGGATCAGGGGCACCTAAAGAGGTTCAAAACAAAATTACTGCTTGAGTCATTTACAAACTTCTACTAAACTGCCTCTCGTTTTCTCTATATAGCACCTTATAGAGAAGTACAAATTTATTTTGCAGTCTAAGAGGTAAAGCAATGGTGCCTACAAGTTAGATCACAGTTTATCTATAAATGTAAGTGGTGACAGATAGGACTCAAGCTATACACCGTGTCCTGCCAATACAAGTTCAAATCTCAGTGTGCAGGGAGAATAGCATCACAAAAAGGTTGGTGTGAGAGAAGCTAGTTATATGCACATATAGGTGCCTCATACTTAAATGTGAGAACTGCAAACACAATTTTCTCATACATAATAGGTTTACTGCTTCAAATAATATATTTAATTGAAAGGAAAAAAGATATTTGAAAAAATATAAGTAATAGGCCTTGCAGAAGCTACTGGGACTCCAAATGTTAAGATAATGCGTTTTGTTTTGGCTTATTCTGACCTGTTAAAGACATGTAAGTAAAATTCATTTTAAATGTAAGAGTGAATTCATAAGGCTTTTATTATAATAGATTTAAGCCACATGTGTGTATTCATACTAATATAACTTCTGTAACTATTAATCCATTTTTACCAGGATAATTGATATGTTTTCACATATTTTTGCAAGTAGAACAAACAAAAAATCTGATGTCAGTGGACAATTTGTTTTGACCGATTTCCCCAGACCGTTTGCCTAATAAACAAACAATAAGAAATGGTACGTTGACACTTGGTAATTGCAGATATGTGTATGCAAATTACAACAATAGATCAATGACCATATTTGGGGTTCACATCAGTTTCCTTCTGTAAGCCCATATACACAGTGCAATTTCATTTTACTTCAGACCACTTTTGAAGACCTCCTGTGAGACAAAGAGATGCCATCTTGGCTCCAAGCTTGTAAATAAAGAAACTTGATAAATAAATATTCTTATTTTGCACCTTTGATTTATTGTTGGTTGTGCGAGAGTCACTGATGAGGGATTTTTTTCCCCCCAACACAAAAAGGGAGAAAAGACAATGTGCTGTTAAGGTAATAGAACATTTTAGGATAACATATGAACAAAAAAATAGAATATTTCCTCAAAGTATGGACTTAAAAAAAAAATGGTAGTCTCAAAACATGTTGCCAATTTGTGTCAGTGATAATTGTTACAGGGCAAGTGCTACCACTTAGACACACATTCGTACTTCTACAAATGTACTCATGTAAAAAGAACATGCGTTTCTGTGAGACCTCCTCGTTCAGGCATCTATTTCTGTATGATTAGATATTACGTTTTCAAAACTTTATGGTACACACAATTTCTGGTAAAATGTTGAAAATAAGAATCAAAACTATCACCAATCATTCAGGGACTGAAGGGAGAGGATTACCATGAACTTGGTTGATTTCAGAGTTAGAAGATAAGATCTCGTCAGCCAATTTCTGGGCTGTAGGAAGCACTTCTGTGTGATGGGCCGTGATCAGGTACTGTACAAACTTCTGGAGCTGGTCCCGGTTCATCTGGAAGAGAGTCTCTGAAATGGGAAGACGCAGTTTGACTTGATCTGGCTTGCGTATACGATATAGTGAGAGCGCCACCACATGGGCGCAGTAGAAAATGTCTCTGTTTCCACAGCCGCAAGTCACGGAGGTGATCTTGCAACGGTCAAAGCTGATGGCCACTTTGTAAGTCGCTTCTGGCTCAGATGGAGTTGCTGGCTCTGTCACTGTGCCACTTAGATGGAAACCTGAAAGAAATAAAGAAAAGCTTTATTAAGGGATAATTCATACTGAGAATGTGTTAAAAAGTAGAACACATTAAATTTGCACAAAGAACACTGTTTACAATCTAGAATGCGTTAGAAGAATAGATTAGAGGGTAGGACCAAATTTGTTAAGGTAAACTGGAGGTAGGTGTTTCAAAAATACAACACATTTTTTTTAAATTTATTTAAAATAGGAGTAAAAAACACTAATTAAAACATTAAAATTAAATCACCATGACATACTAAGACACAATATCTAGAATCTCACACATACGATTTTGATTAGAGGGAATAAATCAGAGAAGGTTGTAACAATAAAAAAAAAAAAAGCTTTCAATATAGATTTTGGGGCTCCTTAAAAAAAAAAAAAAAAAAAGCATAATAAGTAAACATTATGAAATACTCTCTTGCATGTTTTTTTTTCTCAATAAACCCTTCACGTGACCCAATATCCTATATGATGCATTATAAAAAGCATGACTAAACAAGTTGTTTATACAAATACTTTGGTGTTTTTAGTATATTTATTACAAAAAAACTATATAAGAAAGAATGAATAATAAAAAAGGTAGCCAGGGACCCCACTACCTCTATTTCCAGGTTGTGAACTTTTAAGAACCAGGTCAGCAATTCCATGATACTGTATATGGAAGCAAAATAAATGCCATTTAGTATATGGCCCATAGAGGGTGCTCTTAAATTTGAGTAGACACCAATATATAGTCACACAGAGCTATGGCCATTACTGGTTTAAATGTGTTCCTTTTATACACTTAATCGGAATGAGGGGAATTTAGTTTGAAATGCAAACTCTATTCAGTTCTGATAAAGAACGCCATTTAAAAATATGACTGAATTGACAGCAATCCCCTGAAGGATACCCCCCCCCCCTCCTCACTACAAGCTGACTAGCTAAGATGGAAGCACCCTTGACATACGCAGAGTCTGCTAAATTAAAGATTTTCTGTAAAAAAAATGTTTTTATGCTCATTACATATATAGCTGCTTTTTGTTACATAGTTCACAAATGTGACATTTTCCCAACCTACTCCTTTAACATCACATTAATACAACCTATTTTCTTTTTATTGCGTTTGCGTAATGTCCACCACTGGCCATTCTTACTTAGGTTTGTGTCCTGGAATTACTAAGAATATACGGCAGACAAGGTGTTGAAACACAACATGATACATAATTACTAGCAAAGGTCACAATACATCACTGCATGATCACTGGAGGAATTCTGTACATTTGTAATTCTAAGGAAAATTTACATTTCTTGTGTGCGCTCCACCCCCAAGACACCTATGTAGGAAGAGTGTCTTAGCCAATGAGCTGTGTAGAGTTGTGTCCTAGCCAATCGGCAGTGAGGGAAACAGATACATTCTTGTGCGAGCTCCACCCCCAAGACACCTATGTAGGTAGAGCGTCTTAGCCAATGAGCTGTGTCCTAACTAATCAGCAGTGAGGGAATCTGATACATTATTGTACTTGCCTCTGAATGGCCACAACTATATTATGAATTTTATGCTAATTTAGCTTGGATTTTCAGGGGCGTTCCTTCTCAAAATCAACTGAAGGAATTTTGCAAACTTCAGGATAATGTTTGTTTCATACCCTACAGATTCTCCTCTATCAGATGCAGTCAGAACCCTGAAACTCCCATAAACTTTTAAGCAGTAGATGAGACGTGTAAGGAATATATGAACATTTTACGGTATTCCAAACATACACAATTATCCGATCATCTATCAGACGGCCATAATTACAATTATATACAATGTTCCCTAGGCTAGGAAAAGTCTCCAAAACACACAGACCAGAAGCTCCATACAGAGGTACAGAATGCATACATGGCGCCGGGATTCTTTCAAGTTCCTTTTTAGTTTCTTCCAATGACAGGGTACATAAACCAGCTGTGGTGGGGCGCTACAGGTTTAAATGTTCTATATTTAGATGCTGCCTGGAGGCAAATCTCCCCTCCACATTGCTACAATATATAAATACACGTCTCCGAGACGAAGGGTGGAATTAACCCCCGATCACTCCTTCTGGGCAGTACTTTACCAAAGCTTTTAATATAGATGGTAACAATCCTGTGGTGCAGACCCTCAGCAGACTAAGGAACTGAAAAAAATGTCCAAAAGTAACCTCTACTTAAAAGGGACACTGTACAGAGGCTCTTTTCAAGCCGAATGTAAATTAGAGCAACAACCATATAAAAAACTATACTTGCTACAAAAAATGTTTATGGATGCTTTCTGGATTTTATCAGGTATAAAATATCCCTGGGTATCTATTTACTTTTATGTACTTTATTTTATTAAGAACTCCTATAAGTTTTGTTTTTATTGCATAAAATCAAACAAATAGTGCCTGTATGGGACAGCCCTCTGGAGCGCATGCAGACAGACTCTGTTGGGCTGGATGTACAGTGTAGTGTCCTAGCCTATCAAGGACCACGACTGAAAACACTCCACGACATACCGCTAAGATGGTCCCCAATAGTATTAAAGATTAGTGTCCTAGCCTAATTGGTACTCTTAGCCAAGGTCACTAGCAGGCCAGAATTTGGGGATATCCTTGTTAATGTGCTACTGATTAATACGCCAGTATTTGAGGAAGCGCCACTCATTCTGTAGGACATATTCTGAGCAGAAGCGTACTATCCACAAAGCTTTGCTTTCACTTAGTCTATCCAAGATTCCTGTAAATACCAAGCATTGAACAGGGCACTGTAATAACCAATCTGATAATATTTCTTACATAGAACATAGGTGGACATTGGAGGCCAACATTAGCACTCCGTGTACTGGTAATTCCCCCTTTATACCATAGACAGACTATTTTGCTTATCTGTAATTCAAGCAGAAGGGCGCCCTGGAAGTTTATATATAAATAGATAGGGGTTCGTCTTTATTAGACACCAATGGACACGATCATGTCTGCGTATAATCACATATATAGTTGTGAGCGTACGAGTTGTTGCTAACGCTGCGGGCTCGCTACGCGAGTCGCGGCCCTCGCGTAGCGAGGGCCGCGGCTCGCGCAGCGAGCCGAGGCCCTCGCGAAGCGAGGGCACTGCCCGAGGGTCTCAGTTGCTGCAAGGAGCGCCGAAGGCGCTCCTTGCCAGCAACTGAGACCCTCGGGCAGTGCCCTCGCGAAGCGAGGGCACTGCCCGAGGGTCTCAGTTGCTGGCATGGAGCGCCGAAGGCGCTCCATGCCAGCAACTGAGGTCCCTCGCGAAGCGAGGGCCTCAGTTGCTGGCATGGAGCGCCGTAGGCGCTCCATGCCAGCACCTGAGGACCTCGCAAAGCGAGGGCCGCAGTTGCTGGCATGGAGCGCCGAAGGCGCTCCTTGCCAGCAACTGCGACCCTCGCAAACTTCACCTCGCAACCCAAACAGTACGACACACACATTACGACACTCGCAAACAACATACGACACACGTTCACACACATTACGGACTCGCAACACTCGGACGCAACTCGCGAACATTAGAAAATGTCAAACACAATACATACACACACCACATACATAAAAAACTTACCTACACCAAGAGGGAGCACCCAGCACCTCAAAAATACAACTTACACCTCGATTTTACTTCAAATAAAACAGTTTAGACACTAAAAAAAAAACGAAGCGAGAGAAAAAATGGCCGCCGAACAAAACGAAAACGAGGCTACAGCACTCTAAACTCGCAAAACACCACAAGAAACTCGCAAAACACCACAAAACACCTACGGATATTCCGATACAAACGTATAACACACATTACTCGCCATTTCTCGCCAATGCGGAAGTACACGACTACGCTAACGGTTTGGTCTCGCGCACGCACAGTGTTACACTGCACACATTCAGCACGCTTACACAGCAGATCCACACCACTAATGCTGCAGCAACATCAAGACACATTGACAGCTCTTCAACACAATGCTTAAAAATAGGTAAAGTATATTCATTTATTAATGTATTATATATTTCATTATTACACACCAAACAGCATTAGCTCACTTACAATTTCATTGCCGTCATTTTTTGACGGGCAATTCGCTAGTAATTCCATAAAAACGTGGTAATCTAAAATGAAATACACTTCCTGTTGGCAGAGACCCTTATAAAGAGAACTAAAACCTGGTTATTCATCTCTCTCTACAATGAATCATTTCTGAAATATTTAGACTGGACTTTGCAGCCCCTGTGTGTTCGGAGTGCTCGATAAGGGAGAGAAAGACATCTAACTGCCCAATCACATTGGGGGGTCTTTATTTTGGCCACTTCAGAGACAGACGCCACTACAGAGAGACACAGACTATCAGACTAAATCTAATTAGCTAATTAATATGTGCAAAGTGGTCATTTGCATATAAATAAAGCAAATAAAGCACAGGATTCTCCAGGATTATGTTTTTTTTTGTTTCTAAAGAAAATCAAAGTCAATCTTCATGGTCTTTAAGAGTAGCCTATAAAAAAACAACTTGATTTTGGGGTGGCAGGGTCCATTTAAAGGCAATTTTTACTGCTTTAATAATGCAACAACAAAAATTAGAGGTGCTCAATCTGAGAACGGACAATACTTGAAGCTGGTTTGTCCTAAGCATTTACACTTCCAATGATTACTATGGTTAAGTCTGCCATTTAGAGATTAGCAATGGAAGCACCAAGATGAGACAAGTATTAAAAAAAAAACAAAAAAAAATCAGTTAAATTTAAGATTTTCTCTTACATGTATCTTGTTAGCTGGTATTTATTTCATAAATGTGATGTTTTTCCCAAACTACAGTGTTCCTTTATCAGCTTGCAACCACTACATAAAATATCTGTAATTTCTTGTTTTTTCTTTGTATTTTTTTTGCAGTCGGTTGAGAGTTTATTTTGCAGAAGGGCAGTATAAATAACACAGAGCCACATTATTACTGAGCGCTGTATTTATTTTCCTTGTGAGACCTCCTGACCTTCCTGAGTTGTATGTACAGATTTGATCCTAGCAACACCCCTCCTTTGCCTTTAACCGTGCTGCTCTTTCTCTTGCTCATCGTCTTCTTCCTCCACCCATCATCACCAGACAATGCTCACAAATAAAGTCCCTGTGTGTAATCTAATCCTAATGAGATCTACTTTACATATCCTTTACTTTAATCTAGACAAGAAAGAAGAGGCAGACGATGATGGATTTATCCCCCCCAGACCCTAAAGCCAGTTTCTATATGCTAAACAGAATGGTGTTGTGTGCACCTGCCTGAGGCGGTTGCCCAATTGCAGCCATTTAAATGCCCTTTGTTTTTTAGATTTTGTTGATCTACTTCACTTAGGGAGCAATTCTCTCGTTATTCACTCACTAGACGTGGGGGCCAGTCAGTGACTTGTCTGCAAATAACTAGAATATGACAGGTGTGACCTGATCCGAAGCTTTTAGCCAAAGTGACCAGGAAAACAGTCAAGGTGTTGCTTGGCAGTGTGGTAATTTACTTGGCTACATCCATAAATGTATATGGAAGTTTCCCTGTGTGAAAAGGTTTCTAATCTGACACATGCTGCTTATATCACACAGATTCATTCTGTACATATACAGATTCATTTTATCTAAAATAAAAAATAGTTTCCACACCCCCAGAGCTGCTTACATAGGTACCCTGTACTACCAATACAAACACTGCATTCAAGTACATTTTTTTTACCCTATATTAACAGCAGCATAGTGCTGCAACCCAGAGTGGCTTCCTTGTGGTGGGAACAAAAAGAACTACATATACCAAGATGTTCTGCGGCAAAGACTGAATCCCCAGATACTGCAACAATGTTGTAGCTGCCTCTGATTGGCCACAACTAATTATGAATTGTATGCGAATATAGCTTGATTTAGAGAAGGAATGCTCCTTAAAATCCAACTACCAGAAAACTGAAGACATTTTCAAAATGTAGGGTAAGTTTATTTTTGGAAGTTTTCATGCAAAAATAAATCTCTGCTAGAGAATATTTGGATTCCTGTGAATGGAGAGACTCAGAGGTCAGACATGTTGGGGCCGCTCCATTGTGTACAGCCGGCCCCTAGCATTTACAGCATTGTAATATTGTATATTTTCCACATGATTTTCAATCCTCTAACTAGTGGTCCTTTAAGTTTGATCCAATTTAAACAAAGCCCTCTGACTTCTACCCCTGACCCAGCTCTCAGGAAGTGATGTAACAGAGGCTCTTATTTTTTAAAACATGGTTTCATGTCCTTAAATTACACAGCTTCCAGTGCTGTAAGGCA
Source organism: Discoglossus pictus (assembly GCA_027410445.1). NCBI lineage: Eukaryota > Metazoa > Chordata > Amphibia > Anura > Alytidae > Discoglossus > Discoglossus pictus. Next base: position 185,014,837 of record CM050170.1, on the reverse strand, counting down.
TTTGTTTGAAGAATGTAACAAACTTTTTTCTTGAAGAACAGAGGTCCTCGAAAGATATAAAAACCACTTCCTTATTCCATATCTTGGATGTCTTTCTATATATATATAGCAATTGTTTCACATGTGGTGGGCTAAGAGTGATAGAAGCCCTCCACTGTAAACAGTACAGTAGTACAAATAAGGAATAGTACATTAGTGATTCTATTTGAATGTCTAAAAATAAGTTGATATAAACTTATTTCCTGCTCAAATTTCTCAGAAATACAGTATATGCACTGCATTCTGGGAAAACTGTGTGGGACATGCAAATGAGGCCACATAATGCACCATCACTCTATCAATCCAAACCATTTTAAACATGGCTCCTTTAACGCATATGCTTACTGTATTTCACAGTTTTAGACATAGCAACGGATGGATTTTTCACAAACCAGGTCACTTAACCACATACAGTACTGTTTCACGGTTACTGACGATCCTCAGTATGGTGTGAGTGCCTGGTTTGTGTGATGATTGTTGTAAAGAGTAGTTCTATACAGCAATTGTTTCACATGTGGTGGGCTAAGAGTGATAGAAGCCCTCCACCGTAAAAAGTACAGTAGTACAAATAAGGAATATATATATATATATATATATATATATATATATATATATATATATATTTTTTTTTTTATTAGGCAAAAGAGCAACAGAAGCCTCCACCGTACAGTAACTAATACATTTGTGTTCACATTTGAACACCTAAAACAAGTTAAAAAAAAATAGTTTCCTGCCCAGAATTCCAAGAAATACAGTTATTACACTGCATTCTGGGAACCTAGGCAGGAACTTGCAAACGTGCCCACAATGGCTTCGCTCTTGCAATCCATTACCATTTTAAACATGGCTTTCTTTAAGCTTATACCTGTGTATCACCAGGTTTAAAAATATACTTTTTTAGATGTCCAGATGTGAACACAAATGTACTATTTTTTTTTTATATATACCTACATACATTTATGTGCATATATATTTTTGTTAAATATTAGTAGATTAAATGTTTACAATCCTTTCTGTCCATTTTCCTTCCTTCCTTCCTGTAAACAGGCGCTTTGCTACATTGAGTTCCTGTCTGGATTGTGTCCGTCTGCTTTCCATAGGCCCAGAATGTCCATAGCACATGGGCAAAGAAAACACTTTACGTTGATATTGTTAAAGGGATATGGAAGTTTTCTTTGCTTTACTAGGTATATAATCTCCCGGTGTATCCATGTACCTTTATGTACTTTATTTAAATCAATACGTGCATACAAGTTCTGTTAAAGTTATACAAATAGTCCCTGTATGGGTATGTCCACTGCAGCATTTGCAGACAGACTGTAGGGCTGGATGTGATGAATGGTGTCCTAGCCTATAAGGGACCACGTCTCAGTGGCATGTTGGTGAGAGATGGTCACTGAATGGTTAGTATGAGACACTGCTCAGTTAGTTCTACAGAGTCTGAGTCTGCATGTGCTACAGAGGACAGAACCATACAGGGACTATTTGTTTGATTGTAGGCAGTAAAACAGAGCTTATAAGTACTTCCTAATAAAATACATAAAAGTAAATAGATACCGAGGGGTATTATATACCTAGTAACATCCAGTTTTTCGATTTGAATCATTGAAAAGCTAAAAACGTAATAGTCAAACACTTTTTTCCTTTTTATTTGCAATTCTTTACTACAGGATTTAATTTCCTTGAATAGCTGCTTATTTGAGCTTCTGTCTCCAGAGGGTGTGTCCTTATAAATTAATAAGCATACTATTAGTCCAAACATGAAAGCACTGTCTGTTTTAGCTGACACATTTCCATTGTCTGTATAGATGTCATATACATTCATAGTCTCCTCCTGCCTCTGGAAGTAGACCAATTGAAACTAAAATGGCAGCTTCCACTGCATAGTATTTGAATATAAAAAGATAAACTGAAGGATGTATTTTTTTTATAGCCGGTTGCCTATTTACGAGTGTAGTACTTTTAAGAGTAGGTTTTAAATAAAATTACCACGGAGGCCATTTACTAAACATGGAAAAAGTTGGGAATATTATATTTATATTCTGCTTTTAAAGTTTATTTATACATTTCTTAAATGTTCAATAACAGACTAAAGTAAAACCTGAGAATGGATCTTTTCCGCAGCTGGAATATGCTTCATGTGCCGTGGTTTGGGGCCACGTATTGTGACTGCTTCTGTTCTCCAAATGTTTCTCCTGCTTTTTTGTATATGGTTCTAAGTTCCTTATCCTAATTATTAACCATGTGTTAGCCTCATTCTGGTTACCATATGCTGCTGGTGGAGGTTCTTATGGCTTAAGGGCTCTAAGTGTGAATAATAAGCAAGTCTGTGTCTGTTCTGGCCCCTCTAATTTCCTTTGTGGGATTTTAACCCTGTATAGGAAGTATACTATTTTGAAAAACTACATTTGAAAATAGGCAAATGTTCTTAAAATGTACACAAAAAATACAGCATTTAAAACTTTTTATATGCAGTGGAATCTACCATTTTAATTGCTACGGATCAGCTTCCCGATGTGTGGAAAGCCCACTTGTATACAAGAACACACCTCCCTGAGAGCGTAGCAGGCAGTATCAACCAAGGAAATGGAGACAGTAAAGAACTGCAAAAAAAAATCTGCATAATTTAAAGATATATATATATATATATATATATATATATATATATATACACATACACACAGTAGATATAAAAAGTCTACACACCCCAGTTAAAATGTCAGGTTTCTGTGCTGTAAAAAAAATGACAAAGATAAATAATTTCAGAACTTTTTCCACATTTAATGTGACATATAAACTGTACAACTCAATTGAAAAACAAACTGAAATCTTTTAGGTGGAGGGAAGAAAACAGAAAAAGAAAAATAATGTGGTTGCATAAGTCTGCACACCCTCTTATAACTGGGGATGTAGCTGTGTTCAGAATTAAGCAATCACATTCCAAATCGTGTTAAATAGGAGTCAGCATACACCTGCCATCATTTAAAGTGCCTCTGATTAGCCCCAAATAAAGTTCAGCTACTCTAGTTGGTCTTTCCTGAAATTTTCTTAGTCACATCCCACAGCAAAAGCCATGGTCCACAGAGAGCTTCCAAAGCATCAGAGGGATCTCATTGTTAAAAGGTATCAGTCAGGAAAAGGGTACAAAAGAATTTCCATGGCATTAGATATACCATGGAAGACAGTGAAGACAGTCATCATCAAGTGGAGAAAATATGGCACAACAGTGACATTACCAAGAACTGGAGCTCCCTCCAAAATTGATGAAAAGACCATGATGGCAGCATCATGCTTTGGGGCTGTTTTTCTTCAGCTGGAACTGGGGCCTTAGTTAAGATAGAGGGAATTATGAACAGTTCCAAATACCAGTCAATATTGGCACAAAACCTTCAGGCTTCTGCTAGAAAGCTGAACATGAAGAGGAACTTCATCTTTCAGCATGACAACGACCCAAAGCATACATCCAAATCAACAAAGGAATGGCATCACCAGAAGAAGATTAAAGTTTTGGAATGGCCCAGCCAGAGCCCAGACCTGAATCAGATTGAAACGCTGTGGGGTGATCTGAAGAGGGCTGTGCACAGGAGATGCCCTCGCAATCTGACAGATTTGGAGTGTTTTTGCAAAGAAGAGTGGGCAAATCTTGCCAAGTCAAAATGTGCCATGCTGATAGACTCATACCCAAAAAGACTGAGTGCTGTAATTAAATCAAAAGGTGCTTCAAAGTATTAGTTTAAGGGTGTGCATACTTATGCAACCATATGTTTTTATTTTTATATTTTTTCTTCCCTCTACCTAAAAGATTTCCGTTTGTTTTTCAATTGAGTTGTACAGTTTATAGGTCACATTAAAGGTGGAAAAAGTTCTGAAATGATTTATCTTTGTCTCGTTTTTTTACAGCACAGAAACCTGACATTTTAACAGGGGTGTGTAGACTTTATAGTATGTATGTATGTATGTATGTATGTATGTATGTATGTATGTATGTATGTATGTATGTATGTATGTATGTATGTATGTATGTATGTATGTATATCTTTCTGAAAACCGTTTATTATCAATTATTTTTCTTCCTTTATGATCTTCTGAATGATCATGACCAAAAACAGTGAAATATATTCATGTGTTACTGAAATTAAACATGAGACACTTTTAATTTCTTTCTAGCAGCTAAATATTTTGCATATTCTTCTGTAATTAGTTTTAAATTAGTCTGTGACCAGAACATGAACTGTTGAACTGTTTGAATCTTATCTCTTCTCTAGGCCATGTCTGCCTGTCCTGTGTATACATTTGTTCAGGTTACAGAGTAAATACCTCCTTCCAGGTCCTGTCAGGGGGTGTTAAAGTTGCATGAGCAAAATCTGGCCTGAAACAAATTATCTGCACATCTACCAATAAGTACCTTAAAGGATCACTGAAGTGTCAAGAACTTGATCTTAAAGTGCAACATGGTTTTCACGCCGGTTAATTAAAACAATGACACCCATTACTAACAGACTTATTTAGGTGCATCCAACCAACTGAAAACAGCCAGCCAATTCGTAATTGGCAACATACAAACAAATATAGTTATCCAAGAAAACAATATCAACCTCCTTGCTGTTGTTCAGTTGTGCCTGACTGACACGATGGACCACAGCACACAAGACATGCATATCTATAAGGATATCTTGGCAAAATAATGAAGTTGGTGCCAGTTGCTTCTCCAGTGGACTGATATTTATCTGCCCTCCCTGCTAGGACATGCTCATCCTGGGTGACCCAACATTATATATTACGCTGCTTCATTGAGGGGCACAAGCCCCTTCACCACAACAAGGTAGTGATCCAGAAGATGATCAACCTCCTACACCTCACTAATCATCCAATGATAGTACCACTAAACGCCGCTACATGACATATGAAAGATAACATTCGCAATTCAGCAGAGAAGACTAGTGGGATTTTTGGGGGAAACCTATAATAAACTATTTGTTTATGTAAACTATATGGAACAGACGCGTGCAGGGATATCAGACACTAGACAGGTTATACATTATGGGCAAAATACCCAATAAAAGAAAGAATGCAGGCTTACGGATATGTACTCTCCAATTTACTGGTCCAATTCCAAATTAAAGGGATTCTGATCACTTGTGTGAAATATTTAGCATTGGTCTACATTCAGATAGACCCATCTATGGACCTTACCTCTCTTCAAGCCAGCACAACTACTCAAAATCAAACAAATAAATCCATACAGGAACTTAATAAAATAAAGTACATAAAAGTAAATTGATACACAGGGATATTATATACTTAATAACATCCAGGAGCCTTCCATATCCATTTAATAGAAGAGATCCATTATTTGCACAAATCACCCCACCCAACAGAAGATCTCTGGCAGAGCGTTGGCGTCAAATACCTAACCAACGAGAACATGGAAGTGTAAAAACCAACTATTAAAAATGGATGCCACGGCACACATTCAGGGGCCATTTGCTCTATATCAGACTGATATGGTTATTTCTAGATAATGATAATACCAAAGCAACCTACACTTGTCATATTAGAAATATGGGATATGCAAGGTCAGAAAAGATAGCACGACGAGAATGAACACAAATAGACCTGAACATAATATCGATTCACTCCCCTAACATCTTTTTTTTGTTTTGCATCCTCCCTTTTCCCCCAAACCTATCTGCCCCCCTCTCCTATCCCCTCCTCAGAAAGGTCTGTTTGTATATATATATATATATATATATATATATATATATATATATATATATTATATAATATATATCGTTTGTTTTTTTCAGTTTTAAAAACATTTTCACATTGAGTAAATTCTTTATAAAAGCACGAGACACCAGTAATCCTTTACTAGATACGTAAAGTGACAAAATCTTTATTATCTTGTTATTAAATACAAAATAGTTTCAGAATAGCAACTTTCACGTGTGTGTGTATATATATATATATATATATATATATATATATATATATATATATATATATATATATATATATATATATATATATAAATAATAGGGTGAATGTATATGGTATATAAATTGTGTGACCATACATATTAGGGTATGGGGTAGAATGCAATGAATACATTGGGAGATAAAAATATGGCAGTAACACGCTAGAAATGCAGCAGATTGTATGCAGACAGCACACACATGATCTTCAGCGTTAAACCCAGAAGAGGTTTGTGGGCTTGTTTATGCCGGAGGAGGCCTCTAAGCTTCCCTGAGCAGCTGAGTAAGCTGGAGGGACGCTTCTCCTTACCATCTGCTCCTCACCCAGGACACCTCCTGCAAAAAGCCAGAGCTTGTTTCCAGTTCTGTTAACCTCAAATCAGCCATGAAGGCCCTTGTCCAGCTTTTATTCCCATGCAGTAAGGTTCCCCGCTACCCATCTGTTCCAGCATAAGTAGAGTTAAAGAACAATAAGCCCCTCTCCCCTCCTGTGCAGGGTACTCACTTATGCAGATGCCTTGGCTAGGTCTATTTGACTTGAACCCCACCCCCAGCTTCAATAAAGCTGTTTAAGACTTCCGGTTTCCTGTATCTCCTCTTGCAGTGCCAAATTTACTTTTCATAAAAAGGATATGAATTAAAAATGAAAATGGGGTGGAAGATTATGATACTCACACCTTACTGGAATATAAGATAAGGAGTAGTATCCGCATCCTACTTATACACTGCATAGGAAGGCGTTAATGGAAATAATGAGACATTGTAACAACCTATTACAGAATAAGAAAGACATTCCAAATTATTTTAAAAGGTTTTGGACCATTACCTACTGTGAATATAGAAGGAAGTATTTTACCACTACACAGGGATAGAACAATCTAAACCTTTTGTCTCTGCTCTTTAATAACCTAACCATGAACGAAACGCTTCTAAAAATGACTCCTAAAAATGTTGTACTGCAATGTATATATTGGTGGTTGTTCAGTCCTGTTCGACTCTCTGTGACCCTATGCACCACAGCATGCCAGGAACATTTATGATGCTGATCATGCCCATCCATAAGGTTATCTTGGGAAAGACACTGTAGTGTGTTGTAAGTTCCTTCTCCAGTAGACGATTTGTCTGACCTCTCTGCTATGACCTGCCCATCTTGGGTGACCCTACATGGTATAGCTCACAGCTTCACTGAGATACACAAACCCTTCACCACAACAAGGTAGAGATCCAGAAGTAATCTGCCTTAACACGTCTTCACTTCACCAATTGCTTGAAAATGCCCTGTAGCCTAGCTCTTATTTCCACTTCTGGTGCACAAATATTTTTAAGAGATATAACGTATCTATAAACAGACTGAGGCCTTGGCTCCAACAAATACTGCCTGGCCCCGCTGAAACCTACCTGGACCATTCATATTATTTTGATTCACCCCTGTAATCGCCTATTAACTCTCAATCTCTTTCTTTTAATCATACACTGCCCTTAGTGGGGGGAAAGGCTCCTCACACCATGTATGGTCAGTCTCCTAGTGATGTAATGATGGATGGATGCTATGACCCATCACCTCTACATAAAATATAGCAAATACCTTTAATACCTGTTACTGTAAATGTAATAAGTGCAATAAAGGGATAAAGAAGGGGAGGGGGAGACATCACATATTCAATTCTGAAGAGTGTGAATAGGAAGTGGGTGAAGGGTAGCAAGAGAATATGGGCACATGGAGGTTACAATAGACTAAACATTAATACAGATGTGATGAGCCCAGGCTTTCCTGGATCTCATTGATTTACACATCAGTAATTACTGGATATATTTGGTTGTATTGCTCAAACCCACTATTTGCTAAATTGTATAAGTGTTTTTTTGTTAAAAAAATACACAATTATAGCAAAACCACTAGACGAGATTTGCCAATATAGTGTCTCTTCTGCACTGAATTGGGTATTGGTGTCAAGACTATGAACATACAAATACAAAAATATATGCTGCTTAGCATATAACACAAGTAGAGAGAGGGTGGTAAAGTGCTGCTATTTAGCGCACTCGTGTCCGACTCTGTGACCCTATGGACCAGGCACATCAGTCACCCACTGACTAAGCTCCATCAAGCTCATTGCTCATGACATTGTCTATCCATCTCAGTCGTCCCCTTCAATCTTTCCCAGGATCAGAGTCTTCTCTAGGGAATTCTGTCATCTCCATAGGAGCTTCAGCCTCATGATCAAACCTTCCAGTGAACAGTTTGTCTTGATTTCTTGAAGTACAAATTTATTGGATCTACTTGCCGTCCAAGAGACTCTAAGTCTGCTCCAATACCACAACTCAAAGGCGTCAATTCTTTGACATTCATCCTTCTTTATGGTCCTGCTCTCATATGTTTATGTTACTACTGGGAATACCATAGCTCTAATTATGCTGACTTTTGTCGATAGTGTAATATCTTTGCTTTTTACTAGCTTGTCCAAACTTGCCATAGCTTTCCTCCCAAGAAGCAAATGTCTTAATTTCTTGGCTACAGTTTCATCGATACATTGCTAGCCAGTTGTAACAAAAAAAAAATTGTAATTGTTGACTGATAAGAGAAAGAAAGTGAGCTTCAGAAGAACTACAACACTTTCATCAGACTTAAATTCTATGGACAAAGTCAGACTTTTAAGCAAGATAGACAGTATTTGAATGTAGCTATGATTTTTTTTTTAGGTAAAAAAAGAAAAAAAGAAAAAGGATTGCGAAACATGACATGTCTAGCCAGTGGGGAAATGCAATTTTCAATTGTACTGAAGCAAACCTGACAAGTGTGAAGACCACAAAGTGCTCTTCATGGAGGTCCCCCACCGCCTCAGGCAACAGCACAAGACGGAGGGAACGTAGTGGGTGAGACAATTTTGTGACTTATGAGGAAAGGGTAGTAAGTGATTTCTTTTTAATACACAGGCCGAGACTCGTTGAATAGTGAAAGCAACCCCTTTGAAGTATTGATTCTCTCACATCAGTGTCATCCTAAGCAACACAACTGAAATAAAACAATAAAAGAAGAAAAATACTATAAAATTACCCATCTTGAGCAGGATTTTTATTGTATTAAGCATAATATATATAGATGAAAGTGTTCATAGGGTTCATAAACACTCAGAAAACATTTTGCATGAAAAGTGTCAAATATGAATTCAACAGAGTATATTGTATGAAGCACTTGTTGCCAGATAAGTATGACTCCTACATCTATATTACGGCTCATTGGCTTACAGGGGCAAGCCCTCCAAAGCAGTTAAAGGACCACTGTACAATAAAGTAAGAATCTCTCAAAGTTATCAGTCTAAGAGCATAATTAAGCTGTAAAACAAAAAAAAGTCATAACATTGGTTTTGTTGACCAAGAAGAGTTCATGATATGTAGATGGACGTTCTGTGTGCCAGAGGGGCGTTTACATTTCTGGAGATCTATGGTTGCATCTGTTGATGCAGCTTCCTGATTTTGGTCCAGACAGAGGGGGAATTGATGTGGTATCCGTTTCAACCTTCCCAAAATATCCATCAAATGCAGTTTCCTCCTCCTCCCATCTCTTCACTGAGACACACAACCTCATGATCCAGCAATGAGGAAGTGTTGTAACACAAAATGGATACCTATACTCAAATTTATGACCATGACTTAGAGCTGTTAATGTTAGTTTGGTACATACTTGACAAACAAGTGTCTTTTTCAGGTCCTTTCAAAAATTGAATAGGTTGATTGAGTTCATCATTTTCAAAATATTTACTAATACCTTCTTTGCGAACACAAGAATGTATAGTTCCTAATAGCAGTATTATGATCGAGCATCAACATTGCGCATACATGTGCCATGAATTTTTCAAATAATCGTATCAAATTATAGTCACATAAACTGGTATAATGGAACTGATCTTTAATATTCAGATTCAATGATTTAGAAAATAGTATTACAAATAATTCCTACTAGTAACCTGCTCGTCTCCCCCCTTACAAGATCATCAAGGGGTGGGAGCATCTGGCTGGGAGGCGGTCCAAAATGGTGATCCACTAGTGTATTTCTAGACAAGACCAGATACTCTTTTTTTTGGTTGGAGGTGTGTTTTTATATTACTATTTCAGAGTTCCTCCCAGTCTGAATTACTGCCACCCCTTGATAACCTCATAAGGAGGTAGACACAAATGGCTAATCTGGAGTTATACAAGTAGATGTTTGAAAGGAAGTAATGGATAATGTTTTTCTAAATGACCAAATAGGAATTTTATTCAAGATCAATATGTACTTAAAAAGGTATATGCAAATGAGCTGGGTTATTAATGCATCTGTGACTTTATAGTGTCTTCATAAAATAGTTTGCATGGAAAAGTTCCAAAGTAAGTTAAACGTTAGCCTGAAGTTTGCTGAATTTCTTGCTTTTGCAAAGAGTTTTCTATCAATGTTGACACCCCCTGAAATTCCCAGGGAATGTTAGCATACATTATACATTGTATCGTTTTGGCCAGGGGATTGTGCAGACATGTTCATTTAGCAACTAAAAAGTCTGCTCTACTGTGGCAAGTCACATGATTTCAGACACTTTCCTTTAGCCAATCAGCAGCTTTTATAATCTGGTATTTTTTTTTTTTTTTTTTTTAATGAAGTACCCGATTTGTGCAGTGCCATTGCTGGGGGTGTCTACATCACCCCCAGCACATTTTTTTTTGCAAACATTTTTTGCATTTATTCATGCAAACTTTTTTTTCTAGGTGGGTTATAATGCATTCTACAAGATGCATTCATAACCCAACCCACATGCATATACCGGACCTTTCCTGTTTTATGCTACCACACATGCACAGCACTGGAAGCCTCCTGTTGCCGGGTGCGCTCGCGTCCCAATGTACTCCCCTAAGTCCCTAGCCGCCTACACCCCAAGCCCCTAATCCCCTACACCCCAAGCCCCTAATCCCCTACACCCCAAGCCCCTAATCCCCTACACCACTTCCCGACTCTAACTCGAAAACCCCTAACCACTTACCGGCCACAAGGAGACAGCTTCATCGGCGCAGGGTAGTGCAGCATGTGTGCGTGCACATAACAGATACGCGTGTAGTAGGCTAGGTTTGCTTTTTTTTTTTTTTTTTTTATGGTTTTAGGCTTTTTGAAATCTTTATACAATATTGGCGAATTCTCACAGTTCAGATATATCTATTGGAGCTTTATATATTATTGGTTACTGTGCATTTTTGAGCGACACTGAATTATTTGCAACATTACTTCTTAATAATTACGAGCCTGTATGTGTTATTACACAGGTCACACTGCAGCCTGTTTGTGCACAATAATACTTAGGCTGTTTTCAGCTCCAGTAGCAGTATCTTTGTCTTTATACAGTTAGACCTTTTTCACCTCTGATTACAGCTAGTTTTGTGGCTTTAACCATTGTTCAGCCATCCAGATAGGAGGAATCCCCTCGGGAATCATAAGCTGCTTCTCTCACCTTACCTCTAATATGTAGTTACAGTCCTATACAGATACAACCCTGATTATCCAGCATCAGATGGTCCAGCACCAAAGTTAATCCAGACACATTTTCAGCAAGAATTTCCAGTGGCGGCTGATGAGTCTGCACCCTTTTTTAATTCTCCTTGGCCTGGTGACTCCTCTCTGGGCTGGGTTTCTTTGGGGATGGACTTCATGACGGCCTGTGCATCTTTGTAATCGGGTGGCTTTGCCCGAGTAAACGATTAGCCAGACCCCTGCTGGTCCGGCAAATTGGTCAATCCGGCAGGGGGTTGGAAAAGCGGGTGCATTATCACTTTAAAAATTCTATTTAAATACTGTGTTCCTTTAAAATTGTCGTCTTACTGCCATTAAATATTTCCACTTCTTGCATCAGCCCCTATGAACCCAACAGCAAAGCAAAGCTTGGAGCGATGTGCATCTTAATCCACTGGGGCTGGTATTTTCAGTCCCATGTTCATTGTAAATTTGCCCAGAACAGTAAGTTAGGCAATTAGAATGGCCTCTTTCACCCTCCTCCTTCAAATACCATTAATTAAACAGAAGAAATACACTGCAGACTGACAGTTCCAACCAAAATCATAAGGGACAGACTTACAGGATCCCCCAGAGAATAAAATCACTTTGCTGCCAGCAGTTATATTTTAACCAATTTTCTGCTGGAGTTTTTAAGCAAATCTCCAAAAGAAATGCAGGTCTGCCTTAGCAACTAATTGAACCATCCTCAAGCCTGGCCTGTTGGTGAGTTTGAAAACCACTAGATGCAACATATTTGGCTAGGCCCTATAGCATTTTCTTTATGTTATTCACATAATAGGTATATGGAAGTTTCCTGGATTAGGAATGCTTCTGATAGAGGAGAATCAATAGTGTATGCAAACATGTTTTTTCCCTTCAGCTTTCAGTGAGTAGATTTTGAGAAAGAATGTCCCTTACAACCCGGGCTAAATTAGAATAATTCTTAAGTCATTGTCGCCAATCGTAAGCAGCTACAACGTTGTAGCACTGTCTGGGGATTCAGTCTCTGCAGCAATGCATCATGGGATGTCAAGCCTTTTGTTTCCATCACAAGAAAGCTGCTCATGCAATGCAGCTCTGGATCTCTGCAGTGTGCGGTGGTTGCCTTCAAGGTTAGTATAGGGTTAAAAACAACAACAACAACAAACTTGGCTGCAGTTTGTCAATTGGTTATTATGAGTTGCCTCTGTTGGCACCTCTGGGGATGTGGAAATAAATTGTATGTGTCTAGGGTGAATCTGTCTAACATGTTTCTGGTATAAGCCGTATGTGTTCGATTAGAAAATGTCACAAACAGGGAAACTTGCATATACCTAAAATTAGTTGTAGGATGACACTATGCACCATGACTTTTAGTCCTTTCACTTTCTCTCAATACAAATATTTACTGCAAAAAAAACAAACTGAGAAGTGAAAAATGTAATAAGGCTGCGATACAGGAGAACTGGTCACATTTGAATAAGTCCTTGATATGTCCCCCATCTAGCATGTGCAGTGCAAAATGACACCCTCAGGGCTTCTGCGCCAGCTATACACCCTATAGGAATGCTGGGACTGAATTCCTTGGGTGCTGGGCAGCTATTCCCATGGCAACAGAAGGGACGGAGGCAAGTGAGGGACAGGCACCCTGCCAAATCCCGGCTCTGCCACAATTACAAGAGTAGCCAAAGCAGAAAAGCTGGTACTAAATCAATAACTTACTAAAGGAGGGGGAGGTGGGAATAAGGGCAGAGACACAGGCATTGGCTGCCATGATGCTAGTATTGCAGGTACAAACGCCCTATAACATGGCTTTGGGTATCTGGTGCGTCCATCTTTCCATTGTGACAACACAGACTCGTCATACTAAGCTTTTTGAAGAACTGAAAACAATAGACATAAAAGTAAAAAAAAAATAAGACACCTTAATAAAAAAATGTTTTTATACACCACTGATTCTGCTCATGATCCAGGAAACTTCCATGTACTTTTAAAAAGTATTAATCACACAATATCGTCATGAAGTAGAAAAAACAAGAATCAAAACGCATTTTCTAACGATTCTTTATCTCAACATTTTGTATCAGTTTGCAATCACTAATGTGAATAGATTCCTATTAACGTGTAAAAGTATATATTATAAATACTTTGAGTCTACACTTCAGTTTTAAGTAGATCTTTATAAAAATCAATCACATATTGCGTTCATTTAATGTATCTAGGCAGAATTTGGTAATATTTAATTATCTTCATGCAGTGAAAACGAGGTTCATTCTAGAGACAGATTGGCCACATACGATTGGAGAAGTGAATTCTGGGAAGGGATTGGGTCCGTGCTGCTTTCTCCGTGGGACGACATGGCAACAGAAGGTTTACCCTCATGCTGTTCCCTTTCCTACAAATAACATAGTAACAGTGGGTTATTGGGCCTGATCCCCAAAGCTTTACTGGTCACTCGTTTTAGTAGAAACAGAACGGCGCTTCCTGAGAATTAAAAAACATTCATTGCAATGGCTTAAAATTTCATCTGGTACAACACGTGTTACAAATGTGTAGCACTTAATGAAATAAGAAGCTTTCCTTCTGACTAACAACCATATATAGAAGTAGGATGTTAAAGGGATATGGAAGATGTTACCAGGTATATAATATCCCTGTGTATCTATTTACTTTATTTTATTAAGAAGTGCTTATAAGCTCCGTTTTTACTGCCTAAAAATCGAACAATAGTCCCTGTATGGGTCTGTCCTCTGCAGTGTACGTAGACACAGACTCTGGGGTACTTGTACTGTGTTTCATACTAACCAAACAGTGATGATCTCAGCAACATGCTGGCTAGGACACTACACATACAGGCCTACAGAGTCTATGTCTGCAGACACTGCAGGGCCAGACCCATACAGAGACTATTTGGGAAATGCTGCTTATTTATTTTACATGAAGTAAGTTGAAAAACTAAGTCAGAGGTGCTCATCAGAGAACGAACCAACCTTAATACGTTAGTTCTATAGCCATGATAAGCCACTCTGAGAGCAACCTCTTTTAGCTCACTTGTGCCCTTCACAGGGAGAAATATCCTGTAGTATATCAGTCTGGTCCCACACACTAGAGTGACCCAGCCCCGAAATACCAGGCAATTCTACCCTGAAAAGGAGAAACAGCAAACCCCAGACGCGTTTCGGCCTTTATGGGCCTCGTCAGTGAGGTGCAGCTGAATTCCCTAAGACACAGTGAGCAAGGGGTCCACGTCTGGAGTCCCCTATTACCCTTAGGGAGACTAAACCCTAAGGGTAATTTGCATATTCAGAACAACAAAGTCAGAGGTGCTCATCAGAGAACGAACCAACCTTAATAGGTTTGTTCTATAGCCATGATAAGCCACTCTGAGAGCAACCTCTTTTAGCTCACTTGTGCCCTTCACAGGGAGAAATATCCTGTAGTATATCAGTCTGGTCCCACACACTAGAGTGACCCAGCCCCGAAATACCAGGCAATTCTACCCTGAAAAGGAGAAACAGCAAACCCCAGACGCGTTTCGGCCTTTATGGGCCTCGTCAGTGAGGTGCAGCTGAACTCCCTAAGACACAGTGAGCAAGGGGTCCACGTCTGGAGTCCCCTATGAAGTAAGTTGAACACAACTCAAACAGAACATAGAAAAGGCTAACTGAGGAGATGAATGTAGTTTACTAGAAGGGGGGGGGGGGGGGGGATATTTTTTTTTTTATTATTACTGTGAGAGGGAATGATCAACAACAATGTATTGAAACTATTTGCCAAATAGCATTTGTTTTGTCAAATAACATTTCCAGAATTATATTTTTTTCTCTTTTTTCCCCCTCTACATTTATTTAATATATTATATCTCTGACACAAAGTCATCTAAACGTTTGTATAAAATACAATTCACATATTTTCCTGTTGTCATATCAACATTTCAATGATTTATGTTATAAAATTCCTTTTTCAGTGTATATATCAAATATAAATAAAATCAATAAATAGGAAAGGGGGAGGAGTCACTAATAGGGGGAAGCCTGGCTTTTCTAAGCAAGTCAGGTAATACTGACCAGTTGTGCTATATACAGTATAACACATAACAGCCTGTTAGCTCCTAATCGGATGATATCATTTAATGCACTGACAAGTCTCCAAAATAAGCATCTCGGTACTCCTTATACTCACCTGGGATGAAAATAAGAATAATGTTTGCAAATCTTGCAAGAAATCAATATGTACAGTGTTTCATGAGCCATCACTTCAAATCTATTGCAAAATGCACAGACATAAATGCATATTAGTAATCCCACAAATGTGCATGACGCTTAATTACTGGATGGAATGTAAGATTGGAACAATTTATTAAAATTATGTTTTTCAAAACATTATCTTTTCAATTACAAGAAGTATATAAGCTGCACATAATAAAAGTGTAAGAGTAGCATTAATATGAGAAAATGGAATGTATAATGACCATGGCAGAGAGCCTGTAAATGGACACAGGCAATTACATAGAGAGCTTTTTTAAATGAGCCCAGAACATCAATTATTTGCTGAATATAAAAATGGGTATTTTAAAACGTATCTTTTTTTTTAATTATGGTCCAGTGGAGAATAAATGACCAATTGTCTAATTCCTTTTCCCTCTCTAGCCAGTGACTACTAATAGAGCTGTTTGAGCAGCCTGAGATGTTCTGGGCATTGTAACGTAGCATTAAAGGGATATGGAAGGTTCCTGAATCTTATATACAGTGGATATAAAAAGTCTACACACCCCTGGTAAAATGTCAGGTTTCTGTGCTGTAAAAAAAATGAGACAAAGATAAATCATTTCAGAACTTTTTCCACCTTTATGTGACCTATAAACTGTACAACTCAATTGAAAAACAAAACTGAAATATTTTAGGTGGAGGGAAGAAGAAAAAAAGAAAAATAATGTGGTTGCATAAGTCTGCACACCCTCTTATAGCTGGGGATGTAGCTGTGTTCAGAATTAAGCAATCACATTCCTAATAGTGTTAAATAGGAGTCCACATACACCTGCCATCATTTAAAGTGCCTCTGATTAACCCCAAATAAAGTTCAGCTGCTCTAGTTGGTCTTTCCAGAAATTTTCTTAGTCGCATACCACAGCAAAAGCCATGGTCCACAGAGAGCTTCCAAAGCATCGGAGGGATCTCATTGTTAAAAGGTATCAGTCAGGACAAGTGAAGAAAATATGGCACAACAGTGACATTACCAAGAACTGGAGCTCCCTCCAAACTTTATGATAAGACGTGAAGAAAACTGGTCTGGGTGGCTACCAAGAGGCCTACAGCAACATTAAAGGAGCTGCAGGAATATCTGGCAAGTATTGGCTGTGTGGTACATGTGACAACAATCTCCTGTATTCTTCATATGTCTGGGCTATGGGGTAGAGTGGCAAGACGAAAGCCTTTTCTTACGAAGAAAAACATCCAAGCCAGGCTACATTTTGCAAAAACACATCTGAAGTCTCCCAAAAGCATGTGGGAAAAGGTGTTATGGTCTGATGAAACCAAGGTTGAACTTTTTGGCCATAATTCCAAAAGATATGTTTGGCGCAAAAACAACACTGCACATCACCAAAAGAACACCATACCCACAATGTAGCATGGTGGTGGCAGCATCATGCTTTGGGGCTGTTTTTCTTCAGCTGGAACTGGGGCCTTAGTTAAGATAGAGGGAATTATGAACAGTTCCAAATACCAGTCAATATTGGCACAAAACCTTCAGGCTTCTGCTAGAAAGCTGAACATGAAGAGGAACTTCATCTTTCAGCATGACAACGACCCAAAGCATACATCCAAATCAACAAAGGAATGGCTTCACCAGAAGAAGATTAGAATGGCCCAGCCAGAGCCCAGACCTGGATCCGATTGAAAATCTGTGGGGTGATCTGAAGAGGGCTGTGCACAGGAGATGCCCTCGCAATCTGACAGATTTGGAGTGCTTTTGCAAAGAAGAGTGGGCAAATCTTGCCAAGTCAAAATGTGCCATGCTGATAGACTCATACCCAAAAAGACTGAGTGCTTTAATAAAATCACAAGCTGCTTCAACAAAGTATTAGTTTAAGGGTGTGCATACTTATGCAACCATATGTTTTTATTTTTATATTTTTCTTCCCTCTACCTAAAAGATTTCAGTTTGTTTTTCAATTGAGTTGTACAGTTTATAGGGCACATTAAAGGTGGAAAAAGTTCTGAAATGATTTATCTTTGTCTCATTTTTTTACTGCACAGAAACCTAACATTTTAACAGGGGTGTGTAGACGTTTTATATCCACTGTATAATATCCATGTGTATTTACTTTTATGTACTTTATTTTATTTAGAAGTGCTTACAAGCTCTGTTTTTACGGTCAAAAACCAACAAATAGTCCCTGTATGGCCCCCCGCAGCCCATGAAGAGGCAGACTCCGCTGTACTTGCTGTGCTGGGTCTCATACTTAAGCTGCACATAATAAAAGTGTAAGAGTAGCATTAATATGAGAAAATGGAATATATGATGACGATGGCAGAGAGCCTGTAAATGGACACCGTCTCATACTAACCAATCAGTGACCAGCTCTCAGTAACATTCTGCAACATGCTGCTGAGACATGGTCCCTGATTGGCTAGGACACTACAATGCACAGCCAACCCTACCGAGTTAATATTTGCATACACTGCAGTTCCTTGGACTGCAAGAAGATCCAAGAAGTTCCCTCCAACACCACAGTTCTATGGTGCTCAGCCTTCCTTATGGTCCAGCGTTCACATCCATTTGTTACTACTGGGAATACCAGAGCTCTAACTATGCAGACCTTTGTTGATAGTGTAGTATCTTTTATTTTTACTAGCTTGTCCAGACTTGCCATAGCCCCCCCCCCCCCCCCAAAAAAAGCAAGTCTTAATTTCATAAAGTCTTAATTTCAGTCAACATCTGAAGAGATCTTCTAGCCCAGGAAATGTATTCCATTTCCTAATAGCTATACTGTAAGGTAATCTACCAAAGTATGGCCTTTACAAATGCTCGGGTCCAGAAGTGATTCTTATCAGCAGCTGGCACATTAATGTGATTGAGCCCTAAGTAAGAAGAATATGAGCGCGTGCCTTATAGGAAAGCTGACTATCATTCCATTTAGCTGTCAACTCATTTTATGGGTGGCCCTGGTTTGCAGATTGAAGCTCAATATTTTTTCTACTATTCTACCTCTTCTCCCTCTCCCACTGTAGCTCAATTACTGAGTAATGCTAGCATGAAGGAGGTAGGAGCAGCTACTTTGCAACAATCCTAATAGCTTTTGTTCTAATACAGACATTATCTTCACCAGTTTATAGATTAATCTAGATTTCATACAAAAGTCAACTTCGCAATATTTAAAATGCATCTAAAGTGTGTATTTCCTGTCCCTTTAATCACATCTAATGATGATTTAAAGATACCCTCATAAAAAAAGTGCACTTTGGTTTGCATGGCATTATCAGTTATTGTTTTAATACATTTTTTGGTCCTATCCTGTTATGCTGGCGCAGCACAAGGCAGCAGAAGTGGCAGTGACCATCCACTAGATGGCGCTGCCGATATTCCTGTGCCATATCATAGAGTCAAGGCGTATGTAAACTGTTAAGGTTAGGCTAATATAAACTTAGAACGTCTTTCACATAAAATCGGCATCGCCATATAGCGGTTGGAGGCCACACTGCAGCCTCGGACCTGTCCCGACACCGTAACAGGATAGATCCCATTGATTTGTATACTAGCCACACACAATCATTATATTAGTAGCGGATTTCATTCACATTGTTTTATGCATGACTAAATGGTATTCCTAACGAACAACAGGATAGCACTCCTAATGAGTAAAGTTATACATTACAAGAACTCGGTACTTTAACAATTCACATAATTATTAACTAGTACAAAGTACACACTTCACAGGGACGGTAACAATTCTTTATTGAATAGTATCTGGCATTCTGATGGCACCACTAGAAAACAATATGTAATACCATTATTACTCTAGCATTAAAACAACTTTCATTCTATTTAGAGTGCTATAGCTTCACAACACTCAATTACTTGACAAAATAGTACAGATTTATTTCAAAACCAAATGCACTATACTTCATATATTAAATAAATGCGCCCATTGCAGCATATGCAGACGCAGACTCTGTTGGGCTTGATGTGCAGTGTAGTGTCCTAGCCTATCAGGGATCACATCTCAGCAGCACATTGCAGAATGTTGCCGAGTGATGCTCACTGATTGGTTAGTATAAGACACTGCATAAAAGTATTTATTTACACAGGGATATTATATAGCAAGTAACACCCAGGAACTTTCCATGTCCCTTTAAGTAGATCAAACGGGCAAGAACAATTTCTTATAATGTATTTAACTGTCTCTTTCCACATAGTGGCCACTGCAGGCTAACAGCTCTGTCTGAAATAAATTAAAGATTGCCTCATGGGCAGATCTGGAGATTTAATGGGGGTGGAGAGACTGATGTAGTAGAAGTGGCAAAGCTTAAACTAAAATGTAAAATTGCTAATTAATTATAAAAATGTATAAATAGAATTTGTTTTGTTTGTAGGTTTTAAAAGCTACATGGACAAGTTTTCTTCAAATTAAATGATTTTAGTGCTATTGGCTTCAAAAATTAGATCTTATAGAAGGAAGATTACGACAAATACATTACCCCTTTAAACTAGTCAGGAAGGTATCAAAAATTATTGTCAATTGCAGTAAGGTTGTGATGGAGATGTCTTAGGCGTTAAACATGTAAGCGCATATTAAACACATGTCTTATTTAGGAAACTTCTGGAAGACTAACAAACTAGGTGCAAAATAGGATTAGAAGACTATTTTAAAGGGTACAATCTTAAAAGGCACTCAAGTTTTTTTAGGTCATCATTAAAGAGCATGAAAAACTGGCTATATGTTTTAGCCATCTTCTTATACAGTGAACCAATCCTGGGAAATTCCATGTCGCGGTTACTGCATTTATATGCAAGTGAGTGGCTTGCACATATTAGCTGCTTTTATGTGCTAATTCTGATAAAAGTCTGTTTGTCTTTCTCTGTAGTGGCCAAAACCAAGACCCCCAATGTTATCTGGCAACTAGACCGTCTACCACCATTATCAAGTATTCTGGGCCACACATTAGCCTACTGAACCACAAAGTAAATTCTAAATATTTCAACAATGATTTACTTTAGAGGAAAACTGATATTACAATGTATAGCCAATTTTAATGTCCTTTAACATTAAATCAACTTCCGGTTGGGATGACAAGGTCTATTTAAGTTAAATTTGAATTCCAATTTTGTTTTGGAGCTTTTCATGAGGAGGAATACCCCTGTGCTTGTGTAGAAATACTGGTTTCTGTCTAAAGCCAAACTGTTTTGCTGGCCTTCTAGACAACATTCCTACGGTTCACACACACCCCTAAAGCTTTGCTATCACTGAGGCACTCTAGATATGGAAACTCAAAGCCCACCATATTTAGAAAACTTTGACTTTTCAAGTAATTATTTTAATCAATACATGTATATGCCACTATGCATTCCAGATTCTGTGTCCTACTAAAGGGTTAAATGTCCATGTAGTGGGTGTAATATCCCTGCTGTAGAGGGCTCTTGTTCTGTATTCATCCTCACTCGCATGGAAGGGCTCCAATCTGTACGATTGTTCTTCAAGTGGACTATGCAGGCAGAAACAAGAGGAAATCAGGAGACATAATGCAGTATGGGGGGGTCACAAGGAATGAATATGGCCCCCCAATCTGGAGTACAGGACCAGAATCCAAAGACAAACACTTAGGCATCGTTCATGCATGTAAATGTCACCAACAATCCAGGCTGCGGTCTTTTCATGGACATATACAGATAGTAGTATACAGATGAAGACCATCTTGTATCAGGTTTACTTCATCTAGACCTTAAAAGGGATATGCAAGGCACTATATAATATTCCTGTGTAACCATTTACTTCTATGTACTTTATTGTATTAAGTGCTTATAAGCTCTGTTTTTATTGCCTAAAATCAAACAAATACTCCCAGTTTGGGTCTGCCCTCTGCAGTGTATGCAGACACAGGCTCTGTAGGACTGGGTATGCAGTGCGTTGTCCTAGCCCATTAGGGAGATGGTAATTGATTGGTTAGTATGAGACGCAGCATATCAAGTACGGTCGAGTCGGTGTCTGCTTACTCTGCAGTGGGCAGATCCATACAGGGACTATTTGTTTGATTTTAGGCAGTAATTACAGAGTGTAAAAGATACACAGGGCTATTATATATCCAGTAACTACCAGGGACCTTCCATATCTTGTTAAAATCTCTCTACATGTTCTTTTTTTCCAAGAAATTTCCTTTTCAATCAAGTTGGGCAAAGTCTTACCTGCTGCGAGGGATTGTCCCGAGTTTGGGCTTTCCTTGCACCCCTAATTTCTAAACTCTTTGAGATCACATTGCTCATGTAAGTTAGAAATGTCAACATGAATGCATGAAAATGTTGGAAGCACAAAAATGTTATAGATCTACTCACTATGGCTTCAAAATAAAGTATATCTTGTAAGGATTTTGAAGGGGAAAAAACACAACATTTACGGTAAGAAAAGAAAAAAAAACAGAGCAAATTACCCTCAAAAAAGTGTCAAAAAGTAAATGTAAAAGAAAATCCTGTGCAAAGTTTAAACAAACACAGGATGCAATGAAAGTAAAGGGGAGAGGAAGGGGGAGGTGAAGGATTGTAATCAAATAGAATTATTCCGGACCTCTTCAATCATTCAGAGGGTGAGCAGCCTGTCATTTGGTACAAATTAGAGTCGGAGTAATTTATGAATATTCACTTGAGTTGTAATTACGTTAATTAGCAGGAGGGGGCTGAGGGGACTTTTTCAAAAGAAAAGAAGCTTTGCAAAATCCCTGCTGTGGTTCAGGTTCTTTGTTCCCAGGCTGGATGCTTTCGGAGAGCCAAAAATGCTGAATTAGCAAGTGCCCGTTATATAGGGAATCAAAAAGAACAAACCAGGAGTTTAGCATGAACCGGCCCACACCGCTATGTGGTCTTTAAGCACGTGGGGACATGGGCATGCTAAAATAAAATTAAATGGATTGGGCATGAAGGAATTTTAATGGCTGAAATGCATGCTCGGTGCTCAAATCAGAGAACTAACCCACCATAATAGGTTAGTACTATGGACATGATAACACACCCAGAGCAGCCTCTTAGCTCACATGTGCCCTTGGAGTATATCGGAGTGATCCAGACCCGAAATACCAGGCAATTCTACTCTGAACAGGAGAAACAGCAAACCCCACATGTACATTTCAACTTTGTCAGTAGGGTGAACGCCCTGAGGCACAGTAAGCAAGGAGGCCACGTCTGGAACCCCCATCACCCTCAGAGAATAAACCCCATGGGCCTTTTGCATAAGCAACAATGAAAATAGAGGTGCTCAGAGAACACAGTAACCTTAATATATTAGTTCTATGGACAGGACAATCCACTGAGCAGCATCTTTTAGCTCAAATGTATGTGGTGGACTCAGCCACTTAATTATTAGATATTGAAACTGTATTTATGAAGTATCAAAGATGACCAACCCCGAGTTTTTAGGGTAACTTTAATGTTTATTTTAGGATTTGTTTTCATGCAAAAAAAAAATAAGAAAAAATGTTTGCATACACTATGCTTCATAATCCATGAAGCTTCCAGATGCCTTTAAAATCTTGTTCAAGTACAGTCTCTTACAGCACACAGATGCTCTATCTCCATAAGACATTCTGGACAGATGATTGCAAAGACAAGTACTACCGAGGGCAAAGCCAACAATTAGGACACAATCATTCTGATTAGAAGTGCTACACCTTCCAAAGAAGTCACTCTACTATATTTTTCCCTTTTAAGTGATTATTTATATATCACCTATACTGAGCCTGCCTGCATATGGCATGCCTTGACATAGGCCCTCTGAAAGGGTTGTGTATATGCATATTATGGAATGACATTTCTATCACCATTTGTGAACATACATATACACATATATATCCTGTGTGTCTCTCCCTCCCCAAACAAAGGTTTGTGATGTTGGTAAATGGTGATATGAGCAGTACTTATATACATATTTATACACTGTTTATGTTTTTATATCAATGAGAAAGCCTTATTGGCGAAACGCGTTTAAAACTATTTTATGTTTTTAGATTATTGATTTTATTTATTTTCATTGTGCCTATCCCTATTGGCCATATATGGCATGTACTTGGGATTGCATGGTACAATAAATATATGATAAACACACTATTGTTTGTACTAGTGTGTTTCAATTGTCCCCTATAGTAGACATAAGGAATTGGTATAAAATCTTGTTCTATAGACACTATATAATAGTGTACCCAATAGCATTGGTGATCCAACTATACCTGCTACAAGACTATCTGGATTGTATCCTGTGCCTGGGATTGAGATCTGAGGATTGGACATTGGGTACTTCCAAAGGTACCCTTTTAATCCATACAGATACCTCATAACTTTGTGGTTATCACATGCGAGTGAAACACTATATGATTGATGTTTTGACGTGATTATTATACACTAATGTTGCACTAGGAGGTGGTGTGCTGTCTTTCCCCTACCCTTCTTATCATCTCTACTAGTTACTTGGACACGGTGGGAACAGTGTCCTGAGAAGAAGCTGCACACCTCTGGCATTTACATTGTGGTTCTGGACTTATATGGACAGACATTTACTATGATTTCCATCTGTGTATTTCTCCAGAGGAACTGTATGTAGACACATCTATAAAGTTCATACATATGGAACACTCTTGTTGGATTTATCCATTTTTTTTTCTGACTATTTTGTGTAAACACAGTAGGTATACTATAGAGCGCTTCTATTTGTAGCAATATACTATATGTAAATTGCTTCTCTGTTTTATAGTTACGCGCTTGAAGAACTGCTGTGCCGCTAAATACTGCGTCGCTGGCTTGATAAGTATTTATGTATTCATTTTTTGGTTTGTTTTTTAAACCATCTCATTTTGTGTTTTTATTTATTATTATATGCAATACTTTACGGTACACTCCCACTTCAGGTAGTAGATCACCGGAAACTAAAAAGGCAGCTTCCATTGTAGCACTCAGGAGCAACCTCTAGCCAGAAAACACATACAGAAAATACAATGAGACTTGTTTTCTCAAGTGGACAACATGCTCTCCCATCCCCCCTAGAGAAAGACAAGTAGAACAACCATCATAAAAATTACTGGTCTATCTAGGCCCAGCAAATCCCATTGACAGTTACCTGGAACAGTATATTTGCTCTTATTATCACCATGTCACTGAATCAAAATACTCCTCTCAGCAACGATGATCACCCATGTGAACATTACACAGGAGTTAAATGCAACGCTAAAGATTGTTGTACTCAAATTAGAAGGTAATTCTTAGACCTCTCCGCAACGTATTACACTCTCACATTTAGCTGGTGTAACGGAAATGTAACTTTTACAAATAAAAATATATTTTTTTATTTTTCTTAAAGCTATTTTATACCCTGTAGAATGATAAATGTTACAGAATCAGTCACGTTAGATGGTTTCCAGGGTGTTGTTGCAATGAAATTACAATCTACACAAAAACACTTTGTTGATATGCTGCACAGGTTTGCCTTTAGATGGGCACCTGTTCCAATGATCCCTCAACTCAATCTATATCAATAGGACGTGATGTTATTAATCAAATAGTAATAAACTTTGAATCACATAATGCTAAACCTCAATTTTTAAAGCCAGAATTACCAGAATCAGAATGCAGCCTAATGCCGCAGGAGTGAGGAGACGTCTCTACGCGCGTTTCTACAGATTTCTCCGTTATAGTTGTATAGTAATCGATATAGGATGATGTCTGACTTACCCTACACAATACGGTTTTCAGTATTTCAACATTTGTAATTCATATTACTTTCAGTGAAAAACTTGCAGATGTGTGTATACAATGTCTTTAGATTTATAGCAGTACAGTACACAGTGTAAGGGAAGCTAATACTCTTCTATTGGGGCCCTTTCTAATTCATGGAGATCACAAAAGCCTGTTTAGAAACAGAAGAGCGATACCCTCTTGGGACCTGTCTAACATTTCCAATGCCAGCAGATATTGTTCCCATTGTAATGCGCAGAGTGCAGAGAAACATCTATTGAGGCCTTCAACCTGCACTTATCTTTCACACTCCCATTCACTGGGCCAGGTCACCAAATGGAGCAGTATCACTAACATCCTAAAGGACAACAGATGAAACCCTCAATACAGACTCTTCACTTAGCAAGAGAGCAGATCCATGCTGTAATCAAGACATTATTCATGATCTGCCACGGACATTTGCTAATGGTAAATATGGATGTGCTTTTTTTGGTAGAATAGGTCAATGACCTTATTTGGGTTTGATTTGGTTTCCTCCTATAAGTTAATATACACAGAATGTTTTCATTGTACTTCAGTTCAAATTTGCTGTACTCCTGTATGTGTGCAACACAGAAAGACCAAGCTCCAAGCTTATAAATAAAGAAACTTGATAGAGATGTCCTGGTTATTCTCCTTTGAGTGTTGGTTATGTGAGGGAGATTTTTACCCCAGCACAGCCCATTGGCATTAACCAAACCCCATAAGAATAACCTTTATTGCAAAAATATATAACTTCCTGACAGAGGAACAGAACCTTGGCAATTCATTTCATAATATATTCACCATTTCCGGGATAGGACAGAAAAGTTTGTTTAGCTTTTCTATATGAAAGTGGAACTATAAAAGCATGAGAGACTAAAAAAATGGTACATGCCGAGGAATTAAAAGCCAGTACAAGGTTATATTTGTGGCTACTTTCCAAACATATTTATATAAATATATTTAAAAAAAGACAAATGGGTGACATTATATTATCATGTTTTTATATACTTAAAAAGGGGCAGTTGCCAATTATTGCCAATAAAGACCCTATTAGGAAAAAATTGAAGCCTATACTTGTTGGGTGGAGCTGAAAAGCTGATTCACACTGTAAACTTGCAAACTTCAAAATAAGTTTACAGAAGGAAAAAGCTATTTTAATAGCATTCGACAAAGTACTTGTTATGTCATTGTATAATTTAAAACAACATATTTGGAAACTCTGCACTGAACCTTTAAAAGCCATTAAGATTTGTAATTTGTCACAAACAACATTTCAGGAGCCATAGATACATAACCAAGAAATTATGAATCAGAAATAGAATTAACCATTAAGTGAACCCTGATTTACAACATACATAAAAATATATACAAGAAATAGAAGAAAAATATATATCCAGGGTAAAGTAAAAAAAAAAAAAATCTATAAATTTACATTACTCCTTGAAAATAAAATTAAAAATAATTAAAAAATAAATCCACAAATTCTGCTTGTTCCTGCTCAATATTATTTATCTAACCCTGGACATATTTTATTCATTCCATTGTACCTGGTCTTACAGTATCATGTGTCGGTGTGCCTTTAAATATAGCAGAATGAAAAGCTGCACACCATCTGGGTTGCCCAACCCCAGAGCATTGCCATTGGCTCATGCTCTCACGATTCTTGTTACCAAGAGAGGGCAAGTCCTTTATTGCTATAGGTATCATACAACAGAGCACCAGTAGATCGCAAAAACTGTTTTTATGCCAAAATGTTTAATAAATGGAATAAATGAAAATGTAGGCGAGACCAAATAAGTTTCCTTTTTATTCTATGGAGCTTATTCACAAAATCAGTGTTTTCTAACGTTTATTTCATTGAAAAGGTAATGTGCATTTGTATTACATTTTAAAAAAATACACTGAGCAAGATCACTGGTAAACTCCGCTACTCCATGACACTCTAAACATACACTATGTTGTGCTCCATTTAAAAAAGATCTTTTAGAAGCAGTGGTTTTGAGGAGCTGCCAAGCCTGGTTTTATCATATAAAGCAAATTATTATAATGAGTCTCCTCAGTATCCACTGCATGTAGGGGTTAGGAGTATAAGATGCAGCAAACAGTCTGAGGCAAGTACTTCAAAACTAATGTCGGGTGGTTATACAAATACAAACAACTGTTTAAAATGTATACAGATGCTGTATTCAACAAACTGTATTAAAGGGATATGGAAGGCTCCGGGATGTTACTAGGTATATAAAGTTTACCTTATTAGGAAATGCTTATAAGCTCTGTTTTTACTGCATAAAATCACACAAATATTACCTGATTGGGTCTGTCCTCTGAAGTGTATGCAGACACAGACTCTGCTTTGCCTCATGTTAACCAATCAGTGAAGATTTGCTTGATTTTAGGCATTTTACAAGCACTTCATAAAATAAATAGATACACAGGTGTAATCCAAGAAACTACCATCTCCCTTTAAGTATGTATTTTTAAAATATGCTGTGGTAACCGTGATCTTAATATAGGTTAATCATACAACAACCGGGGTTCATGGAGAAAGCAGGCAGGAGCATTTGCCATACCTGATGAGATGAGGAATTCTTACTATGGCCTCATCGCTTGATCCCCGGGCCAGGAATGTGACTTATCTCCCGCACACAACCCCCTGGGTCTCGGCTGGGAAACCTCAGCAAAGCTTTTACCCACATGATTGATCAGCAATGCTATTTGCTGCACATTTATCATTTAGTGACCAACACTTTTAATCAATTTAGTGCTTTCAGTGCTGTGGCTTTACTCCTCAACCATGACCATCCATATGCAGAATCTCACCCAGACACTGTATAAAGAGGTCTCTTCTGTGGCATCAGCATTTCAAGGGACCCTCAAGTCTAATATTTGTTTGAGGTTTTAAAGAACTAGTACTAATAACAGGCAAACATTTTAGCAAGAAAAAAAAAAGGATTCAGATTTACATTAACTGATCTTCAAATATCTGTTTTAGCCATTAGATACATTATTAATTTGTGGCCTATGAGTTCTCTCTTTTTGCTTCTCAAGTATATGTTCTCCGT
Organism: Discoglossus pictus; assembly: GCA_027410445.1. Taxonomy (NCBI): domain Eukaryota; kingdom Metazoa; phylum Chordata; class Amphibia; order Anura; family Alytidae; genus Discoglossus; species Discoglossus pictus. The sequence goes on along the minus strand of CM050170.1, from coordinate 184,986,320 downwards.
CAAGTGGGAATCCTGGAGGAAAAGATTAGCTCATTACCCTCAATGAATCACTATTTGCAACTAAATTTGCTTATCTGCCATTCAAGCAAGGAGATGCTCGGGAGGCTAGGACATAACAAATAGGGGAAGCCAACAACAAGGATGTCCATTCCGCCATATAGCAGGCATTCTATTAAAGGCTGTACTTATTTTTTAAAATATTAATTTTGTCTATTAATTGTAGTTCTTTAAAAAACAGACAGCTGATCATTTGGGACTACAAAGGCTTGTTAAAAAATAATGAGGGAGCCCTGGATACATTTGGAATATGGTAACATACTCTGTTTCCAGGGCTTGACCAACTCTGAAGCCTAACCGCATTTAAATCTTCACTCAGGCTCATGTTTTATTCCATGTCTGTCTCCATGCTTACACCTGATCCTACACATATATACATTTTGGTGAATCTTCCCTAATAAGGGAAGATCCTAAAATGTTACTGCTGGCTCCTAACTTTTTTAGCTAGTATGCATAAATCGATAATCCATAGCCTGGCTCCTAGATTACAGATAAATGTGTCATCAACCCCTGTCCTAAGACTTCTCAATCAGTAAACCTTTGACGAAAAATATCTAAACACAGCCTTATTAAATCGCGATTCGGTAAATTTAAAAGGGCTCTATTTTAGCACACAGCATTTTTTTTTTTTAAGTAAGTTTTTAGTTCGTGAACAACTATCCAAAATTAAGGTCTTCACTAACTAAACACTTCTGTAAATAAAATATGCTGTGTGCTTAAATAGAGCCCTTTTAAATTTACCACCTCCAATTTAATAAGGCTGTTAAACCCTTTTGTATTTTTTCCTGTATATGCGGTTGCATTTCTAATTGTTATAGAGCATTACATTATTTTTGCATATTTAATCTAATAAACATTTACCTGAAAAAAATATTTGGAAGACAAATTCAGTCTTTACATACATACACCATATGTAGGAAGCAGCAGTGAAACAATTATGAAGAAACCCCCCACGTCTCTGGGTATCCCCTGACTGACAGCTAGGCCCAGCTTCCTAAATCATCCCTTCATACAAATAGAACACTGGACAGATCTTTAATTAGGGCTGACCAAGCATGACCAAATGCAATTATTGCTGTGAATGCATACGGATTGCTAGAGATGAATTTAATTAACCCCTAAAGCTGAAATGCGTGGAACATAAAAACAATGCACTCTGTTCTTGCTGCAGCTAACTTAAGATGCTATCAATTCAGCTTTTTTCTATAAAGTGTTTAAACCCAAGGCATTCTGGTAACCACTCAGTTTAATCACAAGGCTTCAGAAAGCACAATATTTCTGTACGACTGCAAATGGTTACGGCCTACATACAAAAATCATTAAAATAAGTCAATTTCCACCCAACAGGGACATAACAAATGAGATGGGGCAGGAGTGCAATTGAGAGGCATTATCTCAAAACTGAACAAGAACCAATTTCAGCATCATTATTCCTTATGATGAGGGTACCAATAAGGTAAACCAAAATAGAGGTGTCTAGTTAGAGAACAAACTAACCTTAACCGGTTATAGTTCTATGGACATGATAACTCTGAGAGCAGCCTCTTCTAGCTAATTTTTGCCCTTCATAGTGAAACATATCCTGTAGCATCAGTCTGGTCTCACTTCTCCTAAGGGGGATCAGCTATGGCCTACTAGCGAGGCCCAACTTGGAACGAAATGTACGCTGGGGTTTGCGATTTCTCCTGTTCTGGGTAGAATTGCCTGGCATTTCTGGGCTGGATCACTCTTTTGAGTGGGACCAGACTGATATACAACGGGATATTTCTCCCTGTGAATGGCACAAGTGGCTAAAAGAGGCTGCTCTCAGAGTGGGTTATCACGTATTCAAGTCAGTTTGCTCTCTGAGCACCTCTATTTCTGTTGTAGATTATAACCCCTGTTAACCAGAGAGTCGTTGCGCCACAAAACATTCTGGTATATGTTTGCATACACAACCCACAGCCACACAAGTTACTCACATAAGACTATGACTAATGCTTAATCTGCATTGGCCAGTTTTGCATGTGAAAACTGCACTGGCTCCAATCACAGCTCATCCTTAATTGTTGGCTCCTGTAGCAAATGGCTTGGAAGCTCCGGATTAAGGATGAAAAAAGTGCTTGCACCCAGCTGTCAATTGTAACAGCAGTGCCCTTCTCTTATACAGGAGGATGGATACACAGATTCCCACTGTAAAGTGTCAGGGATCTGGGTCAGAACAGCCACGTAATCCAAACAGAGAAGCACTTAAATCCTTCACTGTTGCTAGGACTCATTAAAATAAGATTAGGAGGACAAAAAGGGGGGAAAGTCCTGGGGAAGAAAAGGTCCAGATTCACAAGAAAATAAAAAAAACTGATGCAAAATATTATCTGATCTGGGGGCTTACCCCTGTCAGCCAGTAAGGAATAATATGGATGTATGAATTGTGTGCCAATGAAATCTACAAATGTGAATGTGCTCTGTGCACTTCCTATCCGTTTCAATGAAGTTTAAACAGATTTTACTTAATATATTTTTCAATATTTTTTCATGCAAAACTAACTTTGGTAATGTTTAAAGAATGTTCTTCTAAATGTCATGTCAACTTTACACAACCTGCATGGATTTTACTACAATTTGCATATGTAACGAATACAGCCCACCATCTTTATTATTCTCAAGTACTTCTATTCACGTAGAACAGCTTTATTTTTTTTTAACCTTACTAAAAATGTTCTGCCCACTAGCAGTACTAGTTATTTTACAATAGGATATATATATTGGCTCATGGACACTCAGTGAATAGCTATTTCCACTTTTATAATGCAGACAATTGATTTTGCTCATCTGCCACTCAAGAAGAGAAATGGCAGATAGATATCAAAACAATAGGAAATACAAACATTTCCCATAAGTGTTCAAAACTAAAGTCACTATTAGTGGAAACAACAAAATTGTAGATTTGATTTATGATATTCTCATAATGATGCAATAAAATGCTTTGAATATTTATTGGAGATAAGAGTGTAAAAATAAAATAAATAATATGCACTAAAATGTAAAAACATATTGCAAAACGCTCAACTACTACGATCCAGAAATGATGCCTCCTAACTGGAAGGTGCAAAAAATTGCAACCCCCAAAGTAAGCTGCACCCCTATCACGAAAAAGATGGTATATAAATGAGACATGGCAGATAGGGAAATCATTATAATATAATAATGAAGATGGCCAAGATTACGTACATTCACAAAGAAGGTTCATAAAGCCATCATGCAACAGTGAGTGCACTCTAGATGCAACTGATAAGGTTTTAGTTATTGATAATCATAGTTTATGCCAAAGACCAAAATGCATGCCTGTCACCAGATATCACTTACAGCTGCAATAGGAGGTAATGTTTTAGATTAAAGATGTATCCCTTTCATTTGATTCCATTATAACCAATTGAGATCTGAATATCTCTATATTCATAATCGCTGGGCATTTGATTTAATTCCACATTACACTTTCTCTCTCAAATTCCCCAGAGTACATTCCCTAAACACCAGTAATCCATCTTTCATAGATAAGGTCGGATACAAATTATTCCTTACTCATGATAACTGTGATTTCCCATGATTAGGTTTACACATTAACTGCAATTAGTCACACTCAGTGATAACAAAAAGGTATATGTGCATGTCTGAAGACAATATAACTTTGCTTCATATTCAAGGCATGATGTCATTTGGGGCTCAAAATCTCATTTCCACACGTCTCCACAACAAAGTGGCATTTTGCCATATGAATTCACCCTGAACCAAAGCTTTCTGGTTCATGGTGACGGGATCACCTAGAGTGACTTTTACCAAAACTGAATCTCTTGCACCAGACATATAAAATGTACACATGAAAATAACATACCCACAACTGTGCCTTCAATTTGATAGAGAGGTTAGTTATTTTATGTATAATTTAAATGAATGTGTGATTCTGAGGGGGAAATATATAGATATATATATATATATATATATATATATATATATATATATATATATATATATATATATATATATATATTTATATTAGAGGAGCCTCTTTTCTCCTTGTCTATTTTTCAGCACTAAGGAAAAAGAAACTGAAGATAAGCGCCAAGGATCTAAAGACACAATATAAAGACATAGAAAAAGATTTTAAAGGGATCTGAAAAATTGGATCAGGCTGCTTGTCTTAAGAATACTGAATTTGGTACACAACACAATTGCTTTTTATAATTATTTTTATTTAATTGTATAAAAGTGTGTTACAAATTTTTTTTACTGCTTTTTAATCCAGAAGCGCAGTTAGATACACAATTAACTTATTTTTTTATATATATATATATATATATATATATATATATATATATATATATATATATATATATATATATATATATATATATATATATATATATATATATATATATATATATATATATATATATATATATATATATATATATATATATATAGCACTTCTCCCTGCTTTGAGTGCAACTAAACACGGTTTGCCTCAGTTTTCATTGAAACTGGGGGGACAAATCTAGCAGTGGTGTAATCACATGTTGTAATGCACAATTTATCAAACAGCAGAGAAGGTGGCAAACAAGGGTGCCACCACTTTTAGGAAACTGAAGCATGATACGTGTTAATAACAAGGAAATGTTTAAATACAAGAAAATGATGGATAAGTTGATTGATAAAATTAAAATTGAAAAGGAATGTATTTGTATTTTGTTCACTTGCAGGCACTAGCCAAACAGCACAGACTCACCATGCAACCAGGTTGCTAAATAAAAAGGTTAGAGTTGGGTTTGGGAAATTGGTAGGGGTCTGCTAAACTTTTTTTTACAAGCCTGGGAAGAAAATATATATAAAAATATTCTTAAGACTGTAGGCTCTATAGCTCCCGGGAATTGTGAAAACCTGTGCTAAAGAGGATGGTGTGTAATAATTGACAAGTCAGAGTGCAAATAGGGTGAACTGAGTGATATAACCTGCCTTTCCTAATAAATTATAATAAATGAGGTGTCTGCAACACTAAAGAACGTCACCTCAGCTATTTGTGAAAATATATGTTAAAGGCACTTTTTTTTTTCTTTATCAAATACCGTCTTTCAGATGCAACAATGTACAGCAGACTCTCAGTTAACCAAAACTCAAGCAACCAGAAAAAATTTGAATACTGTACTTTAAATAAAAATCACATTTTACAGGGCTCAACAAATGCCAGGAGCCGGGGGTGATGCCACAAAATGCTTACAGGCACCTAGATTCCACCCACTCTATATCTCTATTCTGTGTTACCTGGAAGCAGACAGGCGTGAGTGACTGAGCAGCGAAGTGAGGAGTGAAAGCTGCTGCGAAACCAGCCCTCACTGACAATATACTTAGCAGGGCATCCTATGTACAGCTAATTAGTCCTCTTTTAATAGTAATTCTCAAGCAACCAGAAACTACATTTATCCAGCATCTACCAATCCCCATAGGTGCCAGATAACTACTGTATCAGTGTGTGATTTTTTTCAAATTAAGCCCAAAGCAAATAAATCAAATAAATAGATATTCAAGAGTTTAACGGATTAACGAAAAATAAAATAAAGTTCCATGTCCCTTTACACTTTTCTAAAGGAATGTTCAGGAGCATGTAGAAATGAACATGCCACTTTAAATCTCCAGCGTTACCAATTTTGCAAAGGACAGTAACAAATGACAGTGTGATTTACCGTCAACAGGAAAGTGGTGCAAAACAGCCAAAGCCAGCAAAAAAGAATTGATTTCTCAGCTCAAGGACAAACCAGTCATTACAATGCAATTCTTGCTAGCAGTGATATAACATCCCTGTGTCACTACTGCCATCTGTCCCACTACATTAACCAAAAATCCCATTATTCTTGTGAGACTAGAGGGCATATGAAGTAGTTGGATGAGCAACCACTCCTATAATTGTATATTAAAAAGAAAAAGCTGCAAAAATGTGTTCCAATAGACATGCTGTACCATGGACAATTTCTTAATTGACAAATACATAGTGGAACTAAAAATATAAACAGACATAGATCCGTCCAATGATCTTGCTTTTAAAAGCTTGGACCACACAAATTATGATGCACTAAAGGGATGGATGGATTGGGTTTTACAACCACTACTGACTGGCCTCTGCAACTCTGTTATAAAGGGATATACAAATGTCCCTGTTTTAATTTCAACAAACTACCTAAGAGCTTGTTTGCATATCTAAATATCATTGTATTAATAAGTTCTTAAAAGCTCTGTTTTACTTGCTGAAACCTTGCAAATAGTCCCAACAAAGGTCTGCCCCTGGTAACTCATGCACAGTGTCTCGGTACTACTAAATGTAGTAGTGTTTAACAGATTGTCTCAGCAGCATTTTCAAAACATAATATTGAGAAACACTAAGTGGCTAGTACATCTAGTACCACTATAAACCATAAGTGGCTAGGGCAGACATTTGCAGAAACCGTTTAGAAGAGGAAACACAGCTTTTAAGCACATGATGTTTAGATCTGCAAATACAAAAAATAGGTAGTTTATTTTAATATTAAAGGCTTATCTAAATTTCCTGGATTATGAATGCATCGGATGGAGAATTAGTGTATGAAAATATTTTTGCATGAAAAAATCCCAAAATGAACATTTGAACACATTGAAGTCAGCAAAATGGCTTGTAATTTCTGACCGTTGCAAATTAGGGTTAACACCCTCTAAGCCCATGCTAAATTAGCATCAAATGTAAAATGATTTATTCTGCTCAATCAGGTTAGCTGAAACTTGAATGAACTCTGGTGTTTGTGCTGCAAAGCAGTCTGGGATATGTAGTGTATCACTGATATATGCTATGTATTGCTGCCGACATACAGGCAGGAAGCCAAAGAGACTGGCTGAGCAAGCAGCAGCAGCAGGTAAATAGTGGGTTAGCATTGACATCCTAATGCTGCATGTTGATTGGGGGGGGGGGGGGGGGGGTCAGAAGCCTGTTTAGACACTACGGAAGATATCATCATAATCAGAGGGATTTTTAGATATTAATACAAAAAATATGTTATGATATGTGCTGCACACATAAAGGATGCTTTTTGCCTAAGGCGTGCAGAAATGTATTAATCCATGAAATGTGGATATGCCTTTAAAAACAGGGTCAACTCCATTTCCCTTTAAATTTTAAAGACAAAACAGAATATAAATATTTCATTCTGAAGCAAATGATAAAGAATTCTCAGATGCAGAATGTCTTAGGTTGCCTCCAATCTCATCTGCATTATTGGCAGACCGCAGAATAGCTATAATGTAGTCAATGCTGAAAATGAAAGTAGCATCCTGCTGAATGAGATGCTATTGACTGCATCAGTAATAAATAGGTTAATGTGATGAGAAAGACTGCAACCGATTAGTGTTGGGACAAAATTGCAGAATTAAAAAAAAAAAAAGTGCAAATTATCTGTGGCAGATGTCTAATGAGATACGTTCAGTGCTGAAGTGCATACTCCACTGTGTGGCAAGTGCAAATTTAAAATCCACACACATAAGCCACAGTAATGCAAAGAAGTTTTTTAAAAAGTGGCTATCACACGCAAATAGTGTATTGTTGAAGTTAGATTCAACTGCACTAACTTCTCTCGTCAGCATTACAGTTTTTATTGCTAGGCCCTAGGGTGAACATATAGAGCAAAGAAGAGGAGAGGCCGCTAAAATAATTCTCCTTGCCTTGACTGCACTGGCTGATTGTTTCAAGTTATATTTAATTATTGAGGGAATATTTTCATCAACATACTAAGGAATTATTTTAAACAAACTATAACATTTATTTACAATTTGTGACTTAGAAGTGCAGAGTTTCACACTTAAAAATATTTGACTCTCAGAGGTTGTTGCATTATAAAAATGCCCCTAGATGTCAACTTGTCTTACAGTTTCATTCCAAGGTACGACTATTTTGCTTATAATGTGGGCACCCATGCAAAGACAGACTGACATTTTAAATAGTTCAATTACCTGCCTTTGTGGTCTAGTGAGCTGAAAGACCTTGAATCATTTTCCAGCTGGTGGTTTACAGACTTATTGCTAAAATAAAAAAAAGTTTTGCAATTACTAGTATACAGTTTCCCACATATGATCCAGACCTTGCGTGTAATTTTGTGATATCAAAAGCTATGAATTCTATTCCCACGTACAGAGCAACATCTGACTGCACATTCAGTCCAAACGCTCACATTTCTCTATCTGCCTGGTCAACGTCCTTCTCGGTTTTTCACTTCATTAATATACAGACTTGACCTCTGAGCTGCTTTTAATATGAATAAGATAAATAAACCTGTTAATTTATTCTTAAATACAGTATCATGTAAGAAGAGGTAATGCTAGTGAAAGCACGGGGTGGGAACATAAAAGTGCACATGTTCATTAGACAGTTTTGACTTGCCTAGCGGTCCCAGGCAGTGCTGCTATCTACTGTAGAGCTTGATTTCATGACTACATATAAAAGCTGCCTGATATTTTTTAAAGTTATATGACAGTTTAGGAGATCTCCTGTGTGGGTCTGATTGGACGGCTCAGATCAAAACATTTTATTGAGGAATTCTGTATGTTTGCAATTCAAAGTCCATTTGAATATATTTTTGTGTGAGCTCCACCTCCAAGGCACTTAAGTAGGCCGAGAGGCCTAGCCAATAAGCTGTGCAGAGCTGTGTCCTAGCCAATCAGCTATCAGTATTACATCTGCTTCCAGAGCAGCTTTGTCTCAACCAGTGAGAGGGAAACAGATACATTGATGTACCCGCCTCTGATTGGCCACTGGGAATTTATGAATTTTATGCTAATTTGGCTTACATCTTCAGGGACGTTCCTTCTCAAAAATCAACTGCATGCAAACTGAAGAAATTTTGCAAACTACATGGTAAGTTTATTAATGTTTCTTTTGAGATTTTTCCATACACTACCGATTCTCCTCTATCAGATGCATTCATAACCAAGATACTTTTCACCATTTTTTGATAAACTACTAGTATCCAATTACTAAGATGGAAAAATCCTGTGAGCATGGGGGCCAAGTCTTCTAATTTTGTTTTATTAGTTCCGGTGCCTAAATATTTTCCAGAAGAATACATCTAAGGATTGCCTCTCTCCCTGGCTCCCGGAACCATATCTGGCTCCTAAGTATTATACATTTCTGTCCACACCCGACTACTACTATAGAAAAGAAAAAAAATATAAGGCCAATATTTAGCTAATACATTTTTTCTTTAAAACCGCCAATTTCTGCAGAGTGGTCACAGGAACAAAATGAAAGTGCATATGATTGCACATGCTCAGCTCACATCAAGCACTGCATACTACAAACATTGATGGCCTCTTCATGAGCAGCTTTGTTCCTGCACTTTTTTTTCTAAATGCCTAATTAAATCCCTTTGAATTTGGTGCTGGGAATTATAAAAAAAAAGCCTCTTTGAGGGATGAAAGAAACAGCATTTAAAAGTTTTCAGCAGCTGGAGGAAGGCTTTGGAGTCTTTATATCCCTCTGTCCCTTGATCCCTCCCCACGGAAACCTTGTATGCCAAATGTTGTATATTAGGTACTTTCTTGGTTCTGGAAGAAATTAGACAAAATTCCATGACCCTGAACAAAATATCCTGCAAATTATGAAGGGTGTTTCCTTACTGATAAGTGAACTGTTATAATTGATACAAATAGTGAAGTGTCCAACATCACACAAAAACAAACAGCATTGAATTGGTAAAGTAGCCCCCGTTAATGAAAACCACACCATTTCATAGTATGTTGCAGGGGAGGATTACGGGAAGTCTTCTATCCCTTGGCTATTGTTACAAATGACCTCAAATATAAAACCACATGGTCTTACGCTTTTCATTAAAACAATTAAAGGGATATGGCAGGTTCCCTGCTTTTACTATTAAATTAAAACTACTTAAGTGTGTGTTTGCATCCAAACATCATTTCATTAACAAGTGCTTAAAAGCTCTGTTTTTACTCACTGAAGCCTCAATAGTCCAGCAAGTCTTCATCCCTCATAACGCATACACGGTGTCTCTCTTGTACTAGCCTATCACAAGCTGTCTCCTCAGCATTGCAAAATATTTTGAGGAAGTCTGAGATTGGCTAATACATCCAGTATCGATAGAAACACTCTGTGTGAGCTGCTGGGGTTGGAGCTTTGTAGGGACTATTTGGAGAACGTTTATGCTTTTGTTAATAAAATGATGTTTGGATATGCAAACACAAACTTGGGTAGTTTATTTTAATACTAAAAAGACAGGGGAACCTTCCACTAAAACATATCCATTTAACGCATTTCTCTTTTTCCAATTACAAAATGCCCAAAAAATAGAGTTTGATATATTTAGAAGCAAAACAATAGTAAGTAATCTTGTTTGTGCATCCGGTTTCAATCAAACCAAAAGTTTTCCGTTCAAGTTGAAACCTCTCCATTTCATGAAATTGAATACGGGAAATAACGAATTACAGTAATAGAAAACACAGATTGCTCACTACTCATACCACTGGCTCTAAAAAAAACTTGTCAGCCCTTCATTACAGTACATACAAAAGCAAGTCACTTCACCTTAATGTACCCACCAGCAACAAACTCAGAACAGCTGTATGGCAGGGAATGCAAACAAATACCTTTAATATATGCACAATAAAAATATGCATCATGTACGGAGTTCTTAAAATAAGGGCTTAAAAGCCCCCCCCCCCCTCAGGAAAGACCAGATATTAACAATTTGCCCTCTGACAACAGAGAAGGGAGTCACTGCTTTGTGAGACTGACAGCCTTGTGATTGTCTAGTCCAGGGATTTTACCCTACAAAGCCTGTTAGCCTCAGACCAATGCTGATAAGGGGAGGGGGAGCTATAAGTATAATCTCACCCCCTCCCCTTGTCTGGTAAATGTCACTTATTAACAATGCCTCATTATGAAACAAACCAACGCGTTTGTATAATTAACAAAACCTGCCCACCAGATAAAATTGTACATCTGGTAATTTTATTTAAAAAGTGATGACCGATTTATTCCAGTAGCTAATCTTACGTAAAAATACATCAATATCATATTTATGCTAAAAGATAAAAACATTTAAGAAGTTGAAAATGCTAAATCTATTGATTAATAAAGCAGTGAATCCTATCACAGTTAGATTATCATTCCATTGCCAATAGCCCCATTTAGACTAATGGCACCTATAAAACAAAAAAGGAAACCAGTGTCAGGGCCGTAATTAGGTTTCTCTGGAGCAGGCAACTATGTTTTTTTTAGGCTTTGCTGTACAAAAGGTAAATGATAAATGCAAATCGTAAACTAGACCTTAAATGGTAATGGGCCAACGCATGCAAAATATAGTGGTACAGAAACATCACAGATTTGTACCTGAAAAATTAACTACCGTACTTTAAACGTGTAATAAACTGACTGCATCATTGTAGATGTCCACCCTACAAATACACTCAGAGAATAGCCATAAGTGTCAGAATAGGAAACTCTTTAATATTTTGGAGCATCAAGTAATTTCCCTGCAAGTAAGTGTGTGTGTGTGTATGTATGTATATATATATATATATATATATATATATATATATATATACACATACACACATACACAGTACATAATATATATTAAAATAGAATATAGTACAGAATGACCAATAGGTCAGGGGATATCCCTGAATTACTATCTTCAACAGACAGGGATTGCATGGTCCAAATAAAAACTAATATATAAAGAACCATAGTAATTCAGGGATCTGCCCTGTATTCAATGACTGATATTTAACCCTTTGCAATGAATTGCGTACTCCCTGCCAGTAAAAAGGTTAAATAGCTAACCAAAAAGTCTATAAAGAAACAGCATTCACTCCCTCCTCTATATGCCATAATGACCTGACTAAACACCCTACAGGCTCCATCTACATAATCACAGGCCGCACACATTCCTGCCCCCCTGTCAATATTGAGCTCCCCCACCACCCCGGGTCATTTAATTTGCCTTTCTTTCTGTCATTCCCCCTTTCAACCTCCCAATTCCTTATTATACTAAAGATAAATAAATAGATATCCCTCTTCGGTCAGTAAAACCTGCTGCTTGTGTATGTAGGCAATGCAATCCTAGCCCTCCAGATGCTTAGATTGTAAGTTTGCGAGTTTTCAATTGTGTGTCCATGTCTTGGAAACCAGCACTATGTACATTTGATTATAAGCTCAAAAACAGGGCCCTCTATTCTTTAAGGTGTTAAGTTTGTTTTTTTGCCATGTACTAAACCCCTGTACAGCGCTACGGAATATGTTGGCTGTTGGCGCAATATAAATAAAGATAATAATAATAGCAATACAGGAATCCCCCCTCAGTGTTTAAATCATACTGTCCAACCATGTCTGGGCTTTAACCCTTTACATTTCTGTTCCTTCTGCCAGGTTAAAGGGCAGATGAGTGATCTATAAAGACTGCATTCATGTTTATGACCTCCACAAAGACCCCAGCATCCTGATGCTAGACATAATGGGATCCCCCAATGTTTGGCACCACACAGTGCAATACTTAACCGGGTGCTTTTAGAGACTGCAAGTAAAAGGGTTAAATAACCGGACAAATGGCCTATAAAGACCATCATCATTTTGTCTATTGTGACCGTATAAAAACAGCCTGCAGGCCCCTTTAATCCAGGCTCCACACATCCATGCCCCCCCACCCCAGGTCATTTAATTTGCTTTTCTTTCTGCCCCCCTTCTTGTTTTTCTAAACATACATGGATATCCCTCTTTGGTCAGTAAAATCTGCTGCTTGTGTATGTAGGCAATGTAATCCTAGCCCTCCAGATGATAGCAATACAGGAATCTCCCCTGGGTGTTTGACTCCTACTGTCCAACCATGTCTGGGCTTTAACCCTTTGCAATGCAGTGTCCCTTCTGCCAGGTTAAAGGGCAGATGAGTGACCTACAGAGACCACAGTCATCCTCCTCATGATATAAATAATGGAATCCCCCAATGTTTGGCACCACACAGTGCAATACTCAATCTGGTGCTTTTTACAAGTAAAAGGGTTAAATAAGTGGACAAATGACCTATAAAGACCATCATCATCGTGTCCAGTATGACCTTACATAAACAGCCTGCAGGCCCCTTTAATCCACACATTCCAGGCCCCTGTCACTATGGAGCTCTCCCATCACCCAAGGGTAATGAATGCGTCTCTCAGACAGCCCCTGTCACACACAGCCCCGGGGTCACACATGACGCCAGCCCCGGGGTCACACATAACGCCAGTCCCGGGCCACTCACCGACTTGTAGCACGTTCTCCACACAGCCGCTCTCCAGGAGCCGGATCCCTCTCCTGAATGGTAGGCCCTCTGCTGGTCCCGGGGCTCCCCCAGTCGCAAGGACGGGTATGGCAGCGCTCTGTCCGGTCCCCACCGCTGCTCCCAGGCCGCCCCCCGCCGGGCTCCCCGCTCCAGGGCTTGGCTCCTCGGCCCGATATTGGAAGGACGAGTACATACAGATCTCTCGCTCGTTGCGGGGAAAGGACCAGTAGACGATGCGGCGCTGCACGGGCTCCGGGATGCGCTCGAAGCGCTCCTCCACTCTCTCGAAGGCCCATTTCTCCGCCACCGCCTTGGCCGCGCAATCCAGTAGGGACTCGGGCTGGTACAGCACATACTGCTGGGGCCGGGCCGCCGCTCGGTGCTGTTGGGATATGTGTGACGGCTGGTGGGCCCGAGAACACAGCCGCTTGGCCGGGGGGAGCGGGAGCGGTGGCGGAGCGCCCTCACCCTCCGCCATGTCCGCTCTCTGACTGACTAGAGCGGGGACGCGCACAATGCGCAGGCATGAGGAGCGTGAGTACGCGCAGCAAAACCAGAGACCTGATAGGTCGCGGGCAAGAAGATCAAGGATACAGAGAGGTGATTGGCTGGCGACAAGAAAGCAACGGGGAGAGGGGGAGGAGTCTGGGTGTCCTCTCTGTCAGCCCCAGCACACAGGTCAGTAAGCTGTCAAACTGGCAGCTCAGTTACAAGCACAATAGTATGGGTGCTTTGTAATAAAATAAGCATGATAAAATGGACAGAGTCTATAAAATAGTACAGGCAGTGTGTGACAAAACAAGCACAATTACTTGGTTAATGTGAAAAAACTAGCACAATAATAATTGCAGTGCATGATCAATCTGCCTAAAATATAAAGTATGATTATGTAATAAAACTAGCACAATAATATGGGCAGTGTGAGGTAAATCTTCCTCAGCAATGTAATACAGGCTCTGTGTGGTAAAATGGCCACTGTGTGTGGTTAATCTGCCTAACATATAAAGTAGGATTGTGTAATAAAACTACCTCAATTATATGATTAACAGAATAAAGCTAGCCCAATAATATGGGCAGTGCGTGTGGTAAATCTTCCTCATAAATGTAATACAGACTTTGTGGTAAAATTAATACAATAACATGGTCACTGTGTGGTAAATCTGTCTAAAATTTAAAGTACGGTACATGTATTCAAAAAAGGATTTGAAAACTTTAATATACACAGCGATTTTAAAAGGTTCAATGCCAAAACCCGCCAGTATACACCTACCACAAATATTTATTACTAGCGGCTTGCCTGTCAAAAATGACGGGGCAATAACATTTGAAGCCATGGGAATGCTGTTTGACACACAATGTAAACCTTTTTGTACTCTGAGTACCTTCGGCGCTCATTGTGAGCCTCTCGTCTCGTCTATTTTTGCTCCTCTGAGCACCTTCGGCACTCATTATAAAGAGAGAGATATATTCACCTTCCTTCTATACCCTTAGGTCCTTGTTTGCCATCCATCCTGATGATCGTTTCACCAACAAATAAGTGGCTTCCTCAGTGGGTGGCCATGTCAAAAAATCCTAAGAATTGAAAGTAGGCTTGTGTAATAAAACTATCACAAAAACCTGGTTAATCTAATAAAAACCGGAGCAATATTATGGTTAATTTAATAAATGTGTGGTAAGTCTTTCTCAATGTAATACAGACTCTCAGCTCTTTTAAATTCCCCCAAAATTAGAGCTCGTAGCCCGTAAAGGAGCCTGCTAGACTTACGGATATTTAATTGGCCTCTTCCTGCTACCGGCAAACGATCTGCGGGTTACAGGCGGAAAAACCCTACGAAATCGGAACTCTGTTGCCGCTAAGCCTTTGATCTGTCAAACCAGTAAATGTTACATACGCAAATCGCTATTCAATTGCTACGAATCCACTAGCGTGCAAACCAGTAAACGGAAAATGGAGCCAAAAATGGAAAATGGAGCCAAAAAGCCTACGGGTACTAGAGAGGACCCACAAGGGGGTTAAAGTCCTATCCGTAGCACAGTAAATGCAAATATACACACTATAGTACTTTAAATTAAAGGGAAATTGATGTTAGGTATTAAAATGAATAGCACAACATTCTCGAGCTCCCAAATCTGCTATATAAAATACTTTTTTTAATGTTTAATTTCCGTGTTATATCGATCCCGGCAATCAATGTGTCAATACATATAATTGAACTTGCATGGACTTGAATATAATATTTACTGATTTATAAATATTGAATTATTTATGGAATACGGGTCCGATCGTAACTCGTAATTCAAACCAGTAAGGGATTGAAATCTAACCTCCATTTTTCAGTGACGTAATGATGATAATCTCTTTTAACACTGGCTTAGTCTAAACCCGAGACTACAGGTTTGACTGATCATGTTCACGGCCGCACATGCAACATGCGCAAGAATGGTTACGGTTTGGATGTCGGCCACATCTGTTGCGGGCTTGGCTGATTTAATAGCTCTGTAACGCCGCCACATTCCAAGCCTGCAGGCTTTTTCAGGTGTACCGGTGCTGCTACGGACTTGGAATTTAATATGTCCCTCTGTGTGGTAAAACTAGTACATAAGATGGCTGGTATGTGGTAAAACTAGTACAATAATATGGCCACTGTGTGTCATAAATCTGCATAAAATATAATGTAGGTACTGTATCATCAAATTAGTACAATAATATGGGTATCCTGTTAATAATATACCATAAAGGGGAATGGGGAAACAAGCTCAAAAGCCACTTCCTGGGGTAAATCAGTTAAATGTATTCAATGATTCAATCACAACATAAAATCAAGTAAAATGGACACTCACACATTCCTACCTCATGGATCTATGCATAAGTGTTAATATATTTTTGAAGTTTTTATCCATGGAGAAAGCCATGGTACAGGGCAAAACTCGTTTGAAATATGTCTTTATACTTGTGATTGTCATCAGATATGCTATAGACTCTTTTAATTGATTATATTTGTTTGAATACTTATATATATTCCCCCCCCCCCCCCCCCCTTGGCATTTTTCGTGTTTTGTTGCCTCACAACCTGGAATTAACATGGATTTTGGAATTGAGGATTTGCATCATTTAATTTACAGAACATGCCACAACTTTGAAGATGTTTTTTTTATTGTGAAGCAAACAACAAATAGGAAGAAAATACAGAAAAAGTCAACGTGCATAACTATTCACCCCCTAAAGTCAATACTTTGTAGAGCCACCTTTTGCAGCAATCACAGCTCCAAGTCGCTTTGGATAAGTCTCTATGAGCTTGCCACATCTTACCACTGGGATTTTTGCCCATTCCTCCTTGCAAAACTGCTCCAGCTCCTTCAAGTTGGATGGTTTGCGCTTGTGAACAGCAATCTTTAAGTCTGATCACAGATTTTCTATTGGATTGAGGTCTGGGCTATGAC
This sequence comes from Discoglossus pictus, assembly GCA_027410445.1. Lineage (NCBI taxonomy): Eukaryota > Metazoa > Chordata > Amphibia > Anura > Alytidae > Discoglossus > Discoglossus pictus. The sequence goes on along the minus strand of CM050170.1, from coordinate 184,969,503 downwards.
TAGGCCATTCCAACACATTTACATGTTTCCCCTTAAACCACTCAAGTGTTGCTTTAGCAGTGTGTTTGGGGTCATTGTCCTGCTGGAAGGTGAACCTCCGTCCTAGCCTCAAATCACACACAGAGTGGTACAGGTTTTGCTCAAGAATATCCCTGTATTTAGCACCATCCATCTTTCCCTCAACTCTGACCAGTTTCCCAGTCCTGGCTGCTGAAAAACATCCCCACAGCATGATGCTGCCACCACCATGTTTCACTGTGGGGATTGTGTTCTTTGGGTGATGTGATTTGTTGGGTTTGTGCCAGATATAGCGTTTTCTTTGATGGCTGAAAAGTTCAATTTCAGTCTCATCAGACCAGAGCAACTTCCACCATACATTTTGGGAGTCTCCCACATGCCTTTTTGCAAACTAAAAACGTGCCATTTTGTTTTTTGCTGAAAGTAATGGCTTTCTTCTGGCCACTCTGTCATAAAGCCCAACTCTATGGACCGTACGGCTTATTATCGTCCTATGTACAGATACTCCAGTTTCTGCTGTGGAACTCCGCAGCTCCTCCAGGGTTACCTGAGGTCTCTGTGCTGCCTCTCTGATTAATGCCCTCCTTGCCAGGTCCGTCTCTTGGCAGGTTTGCTGTTGTGCCATGTTCTTTCCATTTGGTTATGATAGATTTGATGGTGCTCCTGGGGATCATCAAATATTTGGATATTTTCCCTTACTTGTTTGGAGAGTTCCTTGGTCTTCATGGCAGTGTTTGGTTAGTGGTGCCTCTTGCTTAGGTGTTGCAGCCTCTGGGGCCTTTCAAAAAAGGTGTGTTTATGTAATGACAGATCATGTGACACTTAGATTGCACACAGGTGGACATCATTTCAATAATTAGGTGACTTTTTAAAGTAATTGGTTGTACCAGAGCTTTTTATGGGCTTCATAACAAAGGGGGTGAATACATACACACGTGCCAATTTTCTGTTTTCTATTTCTAAAAAATAGTTTTATGTATATATTTTTCTCATTTCACTTCACCAACTTAGACTATTGTGTTCTGATCCATCACATAAAATTCAGATTAACAAAACATTGAACTTAAGGCTGTAATGTAACAAAATAGGTAAAAAGTCAAGGGGGGTGAATACTTTTGCAAGGCACTGTATATCTATTCAGCATGAAGTGTATACATAGTGTTGTTGCATACACCATGGCACTGTCTGCTTGCTGTTTAACAGCATGACACATATAGCTTGAATTCCCTGGCAATTCATAAAAGTGTTCTTGGCTCACAAAATGCAGTCCTGCAAGCCACAGGTGTATAAGATGGCCTCCTACATTATTATTATTATCTAGTATTTATAATGCACCAACATAGCAATGTCAATACAGATTAAACAAAAAACACACTGAGAATACAGTGTGAACGGGGGAAACTGTTACTCTCTGGGTCTCTTATAAGTGAGTGTAAACTATATTTAAAGATGGATTGAAGAGGATCAAATTCAATAATTTAATTTAGTATAAACATTTACATAGAACAGAAGAGTTGCCTAAGAGACCCTTTAATCACTAATATAGTTTGTAAAGTGTGCGTAACGCTTCAGTGGGAGTGCATGCTCTCTTCACAAACTATATGTATGGGTTTCTGTACATGCCCACAAGGGAGGGAGGAGGGGGGAAAGAGACACAGGGGAAAGAGACGGAGGGGGAAAAGGAACAGGGGAGGGAGGAGGGGGAAAGAGACACAGGGGAGGGGGGAGGCACAGGAAAGGGAGGGGGAAGAGACACAGGGGAGGGAGAGGGGGGGATACAAGGGAGGCAGATGGGAGAAGAGACAAAGAGGAGGGAGAGGTGGAAGAGACACAGGGGAGGGACAGGGGAAAGAGACACAGGGGAGGGAGAGGGGAAAGAGACACAGGGGAGGGGGGAGGGGGAAAGAGACACAGGGGAGGGGGGAGGCACAGGAAAGGGAGGGAGAAGAGACGCAGGGGAGGGAGAGGGGGAGATACAAGGGAGGCAGATGGGAGAAGAGACAAAGAGGAGGGAGAGGTGGAAGAGACACAGGGGAGGGACAGGGGAAAGAGACACAGGGGAGGGATAGGGAAAAGAGACACAGGGAAGGGAAAGGGGGGAAAGAGACACAGGGGAGGGAGAGTGGTGAGACACAGGGGAGGGAGATGGAAAAGAGACACTGGGGAGGGAGAGGGGGAAGAGACACAGAGGAGGGAGAGGGGGGAAAGAGACACAGGGGAGGGAGAGGGGGGAAAGAGACACAGGGTAGGGAGAGGGGGGGAGAGACACAGGTGAGGGAGAGGGGGGGAAGAGACACAGGGGAGGGAGAGGGCGGGAAAGAGACACAGGGGAGGGGGGAAGAGACACATGTAATATTATACCGTCATTTATGACGGGTAAACGACTAGTAATATAATATAGGCATTGTGTCGTAAATTTGCCTCAATAATACTGGCTGTATTTGTGATAAAACTAGCATAATAATATAGTTAATGTGTGATGAAACTAACAAAAGATTATGGATATTGTGCGATAAAACTAGCTCAATAATATGGACAGATTGTAGTAAAACTATATGGTCAGTGTGTGGTAAAATTAGTTCAACATAATAATGATATTGCGGTAATTTTGGAGCATAAAATCAGCTGTCCCAGAAAAACTTCCCCTGGCATCAGAAATGCTGAGACTGAAACAAGATTATGTGCCAGGACAGACTAGAAATAGAAAAAGGCAAACAGGATAAAGTGGAAGAGAGCAAACTGTGTCAGCACAGATAATGGCAGCCCACTTCCTGCTGCTCAGACTACTCTATTGTGAAAACAACTTTATTATTAGATAAGGGCTGTGATCAATCACTTGAGTTCAACTAAGTTATCAAAGTTCATTTTTAAATTGAGATTGTAATATATAATTTAATCTCTGTTATTTAGCATATGTTTATTTGAAAAAGACATTCCAGTATCTCGCAAGTTAGTACACCCCTCACATTTTTGTAAATATTTATTATATCTTTTCATGTGACAACACTGAAGAAATGCCCCTCTGCTACAATGTGAAGTAGTAAGTGTACAGCCTGTATAACAGTGTAAATTTGCTGTCCCCTCAAAATGACTCAACACACAGCCATTAATGTCTAAACTATTGGCAACAAAAGTGAGTACACCCTTAAGTGGAAATGTCCAAATTGGGCTCAAAGTGTCAATATTTTGTGTGGCCACCATTATTTTCCAGCACTGCCTTTATTCTCATGGGCATGGAGTTCACCATAGCTTCGGAGATTGCCACTGGAATCCTCTTCTAATCTTCCATGATGACATCACAGAGCTGATGGATGTTAGAGACCTTGCACTCCCCCACCTTCAGTTTGAGGATGCCCCACAGATGATCAATAGGGTTTAGGTCTGGAGACATGCTTGGCCAGTCCATCACCTTTACCTTCAGCTTCTTTAGAAAGGCAGTGGTCGTCTTGAAGGTGTGTTTAGGGTCGTAATCATGTTGGAATACTACAAAAATATCAGGGTTGTCTCCTTAACATGCACGCTGCATTTCTCACCCTCCTGTACCACACACAAAACCTTTAGATTGTAAGTCTGAGAGTTTTCAATCTTGCTTGCTGCTTTAGGGAAAGCACTATGGACACTGGATTCTAAGCTCAAAGACAGGGCCCTCAATTTTTGTAATGTGTTAATATTGGTTTGCCTTGATCACAATTTATGTACAGCGCTACGGAATATGTTGGCGCGTTACAGCTAAACGATAATCACATATATAGTTGTGAGCATGCAAGCTGTTGTTAACGCTTGTGGGCTCGCGCCGCGAGCCTGCGGGCCTCAAACCATTGACAAACCATTGTTTCATCCTGAAAATAATGCAACATCTTCATATAACTGTGGAAAATTATTTGTATCATGTACCACAACTTCTTGAAACAACAAAATGTGGCAAGTTCTTAAAGTGATGGGAGTACCAGATCATCTCATCCTCCTCACAAGGAACTTGTATGTGGACCAAGAAACCACAGTCAGAAAAAAACATGGAACGAAATGGTGCAAGATTGAAAAGGTGCGACAAAGTTGTATTTTGTCACCTTATTTATTCAATTCATACGCATAATACATCATGTGTAAGGCCGAGCTTGATGAATCCAAGGCCAGAATAAATAATGCTGGAAGAAATATCAACAACCTCAAATACATTGATGATACTACTCTGATGGCTGAAAGTGAGGAGGAACTAAAGGACTTATTGATGAGGGTGAAAGAAGAGAGTACAAACGCTGACCTGGAGCTCAATGTCAAAAAGATGAAGATCATGGCAAATGGCAATCAGTCTCTGTTCCTGTGGCAAATTTTGTTTCCCTGGGATCCAAGATCTGTTCAGATGGTGACTGTAGCCAGGAAATTAGTTATCATGAGAAGGCAGGATTCCCTAAAGAAGATTCTGAGGCTGGGAAATATTGAAGGCACGCAAAGAAGGGGACAACAGGGGCGGAGATGGATAGATGAGGTAATTGAAGCAATGAACATGAACTTAATGGAGCTCAGAGGCCGTGACAGACAGATGCGGTCCATAGGGTCATGGAGAGTCAGACATAACTGAACAACTAAACAACAACACTATCCTATCATTGTAGACCTTATGGAAGTGTGTACCCAATGCTATCATCATAGACATTATGATAGTGGGTAGACCTTATGGGTACCCTACCAAGAGATCTGCTATTTAGTTCTATCAATTCAAGTGGACATTCAGAGTGACAGAAATCCTAACTGAATACTACAAACATTAAGTCATGCTTATGGAAACAGTGGAACTGGCACCCTCTCTATTAGCTGCGTTACCTAACAATTATCTCATAGAATTCACACAACTGAAAGCTCAGCAGAACTTAACTAATGTCTTGAAGACACATCAGTGAACCAGGAAAAGCAGAATGTGACTGATGGAGACCTGGAACTCCTGCTGAACAAGGGTGCCCAACCATCTAATCTCATGCTTATCGGCTCAAATCAGCCATCAGTGTTTCCAGCCACACTAACTCACCTACCTGAAAGATGTTCACAAATCCCAATAAACATAAAACAACTCCGAGCGATAGAGAGGAATGTTTCATTTACATTACCAACAAAATAACTGCAGAGTTGGGGGGGTGGAGCTAAAATTTAAGGAGAGTAGATGCTTGTTCCATGAGCAGGGCCAGGGGTACAGAGGAGAGAGCAGGGTAGGATATGAAACTGACGTGCAGGGGAGAGGGCTGACCGCAGGGTATAGGGAGCGCAGATGTCGGGAGCGCTATTTTCAGGCGCACTTTTGTGTGCGTGCGCATTTGGCGGGCGCATTTGGCGTGTGCTTGAATGTCTGGGTGCCTGAACAAAAGAGACTCTGAAACACAGATAAATATCATAATTAAGGTTGGTGAAAAACCTATTCAGTTCTTATCTAGATGCCTACTGGAGATTTATACTATGTAATAATTTGAAGATATAGAACAATATTTGGATTCTACAAACAATAAGCTGTATAATTGTGGATGTTGTAAATCAAGAGAAGACCCAGCAGCTTATCTCTCAAATAATAATAAGGATATAACATATGCCTTTTATGTGGGAGACTGAAAAAATAATACAGACTACTTCTGCACTGCTTTACAAGGCTATAAATACACAATTACTTTGAAGATTAAATAATTGTTCCTCTTGTTGAAAAGACAGCACAGTAAGAGTTAATCTCTTTGTTTACAACCTATCTGTGTACTCTACTGCCATCCAGCTTCCAACTGCAATTATAACATCTTCAGTAATACCTAACTGTAGGGACATATAAAGCAGGCAAGATGGCTGAAATCTCCAAGAGACGTTTTTCAAAAAAAGATTATTGCTCTACAAAACAAATTGTGCATTCTTCCCAACACCTCGCAACTCCAGATAAACAATTACCAAAAAGTGGAACGGAGACTTTTGCACCAATCACTAAAGCAGATATTCAAAACTTGAAAGAATTAATCTCTTTCAGATTAGAAATTACAGCTGAGATACAAAGAGTCTCTGTGGAATTAAAAGCAGAAATAACAACATTAAAAATCAAAGTTTTTGAATTATAAGACAAATATAATAACCTCCTTAAGTCACATATAGAAATGGAAAATTATCTGATTGTGCTAAAAGAGGAACAAAAACAATTTAATATCATACAAACATCAAACATTAGAATTTATCAGATTCAGTGCAAGATTTACCTCTATACGTGAAAGATGTATGTGCCAAGCTCTTACCAGGTCTAAGTAAAGAAGAACTTAGAATGGACAGGATTCATAGAGTCCTAAGAGCTCCGCTTTCCTCCAATGAGAGATCAAGAGATGTGATCATCAGATTCCATTATTTTTCTACAAAAGTCTTATTCATAAAAATAGCTAGATATGGTGTTCCTGGAATTGAAGGAGGTCAACCTGCTATCATCTCGGGCATGTAACCCATTACCTTATACAAAAGGTAACACAAATACAAAACCCTTTTTAGGGGTGATTACAAAGCATGGATACAAGTATACGTGGGGTTTTCCTTTTACACTGATTATATCAAAAGAAGGTAGACCTCACACAATTCATACTCCAGAGGAAGGTGAAGTGATGCTCTATTTGTGGAACTTACCAATTCCAAACAACCTGGGACAAAATCAAAATTCCCTAATACAAATCGGACCAAGAAGAAGAAAGATCCACAAATTATCGAAACAGAACGTGCAGAAATCCTCATGGACTCTTGTAAGCGATAAACTGAGCCAGTATCGAACTGCCATATAGTACCGGTTATGCCGGTTTAGCGGGAGTTTTGTTCAAATGGGGAATTGATGCCGGTGCTGGTTGCTTGAGCATGCCGGTTGGTTAGGTGCTGGATAACCGGGATTTTACTGTATTAAGGTTAGTTCTTCTCTGAGAGCTTGCAATTTAGTTTTTTTGTTAATCTACTGGACATACATGATGAGGCTTGGCACCAAGCAAAGTAAAAAACTATTGGTTTGTTTCCCTCAGTGAACCTGCTATACTGTCCAATGCAATGCGTTCGACTTTCCTGCAGTGAAGGACCCAGAAAACAACACTACCCCTGTACTGTGGAACAACCCGGAGATGCTTTCTTGCCAGAGGTTAAACACTGAGGTGTGAGACTACAGGAGCAGCTGAATGGTTTGGGGTCTGAAACACCCCAAAACACTGATGCAAGGACAAGTATACAAAGATATGCTGCACAAGTAACGCTCTTATTGTTACCCAGCTGTCCTCCAAGCCTCTGGTGAATCTGATGTAACTGGCCTTCCAGGAGTAAAAATGTTGTGCAAAAACATGTCTCTGTTTCCAGTAACCACCATCAAGGTACTGGGTAAACATTTGTTAAATATATCATTTTGGGAACTGAATGACCGGCGTGACCTAGAAACTGTGCTTTAAAAAGGAACTGCATAGTAAATAATAATTGGATATACAAGCTGAAAAAGTTTTTGCTTTCTAAAAAAAACATTTTTTACCATTATCAGGTTTAGCCATATAGGAGACAAATGACCAGAATAGCGCTTTAAATGTGCCACCCTTGGCCTAAGCCTATTTATCTAACCTAAAGGACAGGGCACATAATTATAGTTCCCTATAGGTCTTATAGGTTTACATGGGGAGAAAGCGCTGCAGCGCTGACTCTTGTACTATAATCTGTAATATAGAGATTTACAGTTTACCGCCGTCCCTCTCATACACTGATACATGATGAGACGGGGAGAAAAGCCATCATGGCAACCTCCTAGAAGTGTGCATAAGTAAAGTAACATAAAACAGTAATATTTTCTAATTCTATGTAATTGCTTTCATTATACTGAATATACATTATATACATTATACTGGATGGAATTTATTCTCTAAAATATCTATGACATGTTTTACCACAACAGTATGTCGGCAAATACAAATCTGTTTTTTTCACACTTGTGAAGCTTGTACTTTTTTTTTTATGCATTTATTGTCTGTGATTTAAATATTAGAACGTACGATCTGTTTACACTCTGATTCAGTAAAATGTCCATCATGTAACCGCTTTTGCATTCTCCAATCTCAGAACTTAAACTTCTGACCGAAATGTTTGCCAACTTCCAAATGTGCAAATATTATCACTGAAAACAGTCAAGTTACACAGTAGGGGTAGATACCATTTCACATGAAGTGACTATGCCAGCTTTTTTCACCAAACATCTCTAAAGGACATATGTGGTGAGAAAACTGTTAATACATTTTTACCTCCAATGGAATATAGTACATAATCATTATCTTGAAAACTATGGAAAAAAGAAAATTGGAATACTTTCATGCAATGTTGTACTTGAACACCCTCATGATAAAAATTAAATAATTGCATATGAAAATATGGGTCAGCATGTAGGCACACCTATCCTGGAGTGCTGCACTTATTTTCAGCTTGTAGGAATGAACTTTTGCATTGCCAGAGGTACATTTTTGGTGGACAGCTTGGAGGGTACGGCTGGCCTTTTTCTGAAAACCACTGAAACACATGTTGTCTCCTCGGGACATACACCCAAGATGAGGAGACATCCCAGAACTACCACATTTTTTAAAATCAAAGAACATTTTGGTGCCCTGTAATTTCAAAGGATATTTGGGATCATGTTTTGACAGGCGTAGAAAATGGGAGTAGTAGACAATGAATTGTGATTGTTGAGTGGCTCAATCATTCTGGTGTTCAGACATTTAGTAATGGAGGAACTGTTCCAGGAACTGGCTTGTTCTCTCAATGATGCCATTAATTTGAGGAAAGTATGTAGACAATGAAGGGTGTTGTCTAGTAGAGCGCAGAATACCACCCATTTACCTTGATATAAGTTAGGTTCCACAGTATGGCCTGATGGTGAGAGGCATTCAGCATTTTTAGATCACCTCTCGAATTTATTTTATTGCCAACTCCTAAATATGGATTGCTACCTCTCCTTCTGGATCACCACCTTGTGGTAAAGGGTCTTGTGTACCTCAGTGAAGCTGTGAGTTAAACCATGTAGGGTAACCCAAGATGGGTAGGTCAAAGGCAAAGAGGTCAGACATGTTCCAATAGACAAGAAACTCGCAACCCACACCAGTATGTTTGTCAAGAAAACCTTATGGATAAGCACAACCAGAGACATAATGATAGATGTGCCTGATGTGCTGCTGTCAATAGGGTCACAAAGAGTCAGATATGACTGAACGACTAAACGACTGAACAACAATAAAATACACAGGAACTTAGATAATGCAGCAAAGCATTTAGCATTTACTAAAATTATCTATTACCATAGGGATGATAATTTTCCAATTGGTAGGAGGAAGATCGAAAAATGAGGTAGGTACTAATGGGGATTATAAATATGTACATGGTTGTGTTTTCTTGTAGGCACATTACCAAACAATACATATGCCCAGACATCCTTTAACATTCCAGACAACTAAAATGTTCTTTGATAAGAAATGTGGTCTTTCCTATTTTAGGATGTCCCCTCATCTTGGGTATGTGTCCCTGGAAAAGAGAAAACGTTCTCCAGTGGTTTTCAGTTGGATGTAGGTTTTTGTTTGCAGATAATATCAGATGTTGTGTTGCCTGGAGTAGTGACAATCTTGAAGGATTTGTGGGATTCTACTGTCCTGTATTTAATCGATATGTATAGTTTTTCCATCACTGCCTTTTACTCATTTATTTGCCCTTTTCTCCTATTCTTTACACAAACACGTATTATACAGCCACTACCACTTATATTGACATCATACTTTACCTGAACCTTACTTTATTCCAGTGTTGTTTATTGTCTTATAATTTACCCAATGGGATTAGCAGCAAGTATACATTTAGCTGTTAGAAAATATGGCACAAAAAAGGTACAAAATGGCCATTTGTTAATACTGTTTAATGACAAAGCTTCTATTTGTGGCCATGACATGACCCACTTCTCTGGTTCCTCCTATTGTTTTCTCCTATAGTCCAGGAAAAAGCCAGATGCCTCAAGTGTCAGGTTTCAAGGCTATATGTGAACCAATTAACGGAGTGTATCTCTAAAATGTAGGGTTCCCTGGTGGTCCGGTGTTTAGGATTTGGTGCTTTCACCGCAGCAACCTGCTTTCGATTCCAGTCAGGGAACGAAGAGGTCACACCACCCTGAAGCCATGCAGGGTTTGGCCTGGTCAGTACTTGGATGGGAGAGCTCCTAGGAATACCATGAGCTGTATGCTGTGGCCCGCTGGAGAAGGAACTGGCAACCCACTCCAGTATCTCTGCCATGAATACCAAGTGGATCAGCATAGTGTGTTACAGTACATGAGGTCATGGGCAAACGGACACAACCAAAAAGCATCTCTAAAATGTAGAGGTATATGGAAGTTTTCCTTTAATTTTAATATAAGCTACCTAAGTGTTTGTTTGCATGTAAACATTTTATTAACAAGTGCTTAAAAGATTTGTTTTCACTCACTCCCTCAAACCGTATCTGCAAAGGTCTGCCCCCACAGCTCATGCATACAATGTTTCTATTGAATGTCTGCGAGTTTGTTGCCGGCTCCCGTTGGTCTCCGATTGCGATGCTATTCAATTGCTCAAGGCCGCAAGTTGTGGGTCCGAAGCCAAAACCGTAAACCATGCACTGGTTCGGAGCATTTCAGGGCGGGAACATGATCAAGTCAGCAAGCCCGTAACCGACCATTTCAAATCAGCCAATAGAAACATGGAGGTTACGTATCAATCAATTAGGTTTGGGGTCCGATATGCGATCAGACTCGCAAAACCTGCAAAATAAAGAATTATGAAAATGAATGCCAATACTGTTCTAGTCCATATGGGTGGCCTGATATGTATTAACTCATTGATACCTGAGATCGATTTAACCCTGAAATAACACATAAAAATAATTAATATTTTCTGCCGATTTGCGAGCTTGTTGTGCAATTAATTCTAATGTCTATCATCGCTTTCCCGTAACTTACAGGGCAGTATTGATTTTTTATTTGCTTTTACAGTGCTACGCATAGCTGTTTAAATCCTCTCTAGCACTCGAAGGATTTTTTATCCTTCATTTGCTGTTTACGGGTGTGGAAACATTTTCGGCCTTGGGGAAATTGAGCAATTGAATAGCGATTTGCGATTTTAGCCTTGCGGCAGTGACAGATCAAAGGCTTCTGGAGGCTGTAACTTACTAGTTTAACCAATGCCATTTTTTCAAGCCCGTAACTTGGAAGTCGTTCCGTGACCGCATATAGACGCCAACTGAATAGCTTTGGACCTCACTTATGGGCTCCCTTATCTCAAAATTGATCTCAATTGATTGGGGCTCATTCTGTTGAGAAACAGTATATCTAGTACCAATAGAAACATTGTATGCATAAGCTGTTGGGGCAGACTTCTACAGGGACTGCATGTCCTCGTCTCATCAGAACTGCTATTGCTCAGCTTCACCTCATCAGAAAAGACATGTTCCCTGGACAACCTCAGAAGTTACTGTTCCAATTGTTTAGTGAGCAAACGTTTCTTCTACGTTTTGAGGTCCTCTTGACAAAGTAGGCTTTTTTTCTGTCCTGCGTTATCCCATCTTGGTTCACTCATCCATGGGCCAGATGACAGTCCTTGAGAGATATTCATATAAACAGCCTATCTAGTACCAGGATTGCAACCTTGCTTGAATGTCTGAGTAAGGAGCCACATGTTAATTGGTTTTGTAGGCAGTAAATTATAGTTAACTAGCGACTTGCCCGTCAAAAAATGACGGCAATAAGATTGTAAGGCAGGTAATGTTGTTTGTGTGCAAAATTAATTTTGTTGGTGTTTTAAGATCCTTGGGCGCTGTTTGCGAGCTGGCTCTTGGTTGTTTGTGCGCTATGAGCAGCGTTGGTGTTTTTTTTTGGTATGGCAATGAATAATTAATAAAATAAGAAATTAATATACTTTACCTATTGTGAAGTAATATATGCAGGAAGCATTGTGTTGAAGAGCTGGCAATCTGTTTTCATGTTGCTGCAGCATTAGTGCTGTGGAGCTGCTGTGTAAGCGTCATGAATGTGTGCAGTGTGTAGTGTAATAGTGTGCGTGTGCGAGGCAAATCCGTTAGCGTAGCTGTTCTAAAATGGCGCCTAATGTGTAGTATGTGGCTGTGGCTGAATTTGCGTCCTTGTTTTCGGATCTCATACGTCTTTTTCAGAAAATCCGTAGGTGTTTGGTGGTGTTTTGCGTCTTTAGAGTGCTGTAGCCTCGTTTTCGTTTTTTTCTGCTGCCATTTTTTCTCTCGCTTAGGGGATTTCCGGTGTCTAAACTCTTTTATTTCGAGTTAAATTGAGGTGTAACTTCAGATTTCGAAAGTCCTGGGTGCCCCCCCTTGTTGTAGGTAAGCTTCTTATGTATTTGTTGTGTGTATTTATTGTGTTTTTCATGTTTTCGTGTGCACGGGTTTCTGACGTTTTTTGCGAGGTCGTAACGCGTCTCGTATTTTTGTTTCGTAAGTCCGTAAATTTGGCGCTCCATGGCAGCAACTGCGAGCGCGCTACGCGAGCGCGCTATGTGAGCGGGTTAGCGAGTTAGCGTTAGCAACGGCCAATTGCTCACAACTATATATATGATTGGTGAAACCCAACTCTTCTACAAACTGACATTGTGTGTTTGTTCTCCACAGATTTGAACAGTTGTGTCATCTCTGCTTACTTCAGCATCTTGGAGAGCATCCATACAGACAGGATGTACATATCAGCAAGACTTGCCCAGATGTGTCTACACATTCAGTGTTGTTGTTGTTTAGTCATTAAAGTCATATCCAACTCTCTGTGACCCTATGGGTCGCAGCATGCCAGGAACATCTGTTGTTATGTATCTGGTTGTGCTTATCCATAAGATTATCTTGGCAAGGATGCTTGAGTGCGTTGCCAGTTACTTCTCCAGTGGGCTGTGATTTGTCTGACCTCTCTACTATGAACTGCCCATCTTGAGTGACCCTACATAGTATAGCTCATAGCTTAATTTAAAGTACACAAGCTTCACCACCACAAATTTGCAATTCAATGTAGATAAGTAAAATTTATTGAACATGAGCAAAGAAAAATTGTGGGGCTCACATGGAATGTCTAAATGCATATCTAAATGTATTATGAATGCATCTGATAGAGGAGAATGAGTAGTGTATGCAAACAGTTTTTTTGCAGGAAAAAAATCGCCAAATAAAAATTTAAACTTTCAAGTTATTTTGTAATTTCTGACAGGTGTAAATCAGGGTTACAACCTCCAAACGCAGGCTAAATTAGCATAAAATGTAAAATAATTTGTTTTGGCCAATCAGGTTAGCTGAAACTTTTGAATTAACTATGGGTTCCTGTTTGTGCTGAAAAGCAGCCTGGGATATGCCGTTTGTCTGTGGTGAAAGGCATTGGCAGAACAGACAGAGAGCAGACTGCAGCAGGAGACAGTGACAACAGGACTGCCATCCGTGCTCTGCTATTGGCTGAGGAAGGCACACAGGGAATGGAATGATTTAAAAACTGCTCCCCTAATGCTGCATGCAGATTAGATGGGGATCAGGGACTTGTGTAGCCACCCCCTGAGGGTGTCAACATAATCATGAGAGGGATTTTTAGATATTAATAAAAATAAAATGTGTTATGATATGTCATGAAATTGCATGCCCTGGCAGAAATTGTGAAATTTTGGCATTTATTTTGAAAATATGACTGATCATGCAAAAAATGTTGTTTTATTGAAGGATAGTGATCATATGAAGCCATTTATTATCACATAGTTGTTTGGCTCCTTTTTAAATCATAATGATAATAGAAATCACCCAAATGGCCCTGATCAAACGTTTACATACCCTTGAATGTTTCTCCTCGTTACAGACACAAAAGGTGACAAAAACAAAGGTTAAAATGGCATTTAAAGGTTAATTTCCCACACTTGTGGCTTTTTAAATTGCAATTAGTGTTTGTGTATAAATAGTAAATGAGTTTGTTAGCTCTCGTGTGGATGCACTGACCAGGCTAGATACTGAGCCATGGGGAGCAGAAAAGAACTGTCAAAAGCCCTGCGTAACAAGGTAATGAAACTTCTTAAAGATGGAAAAGGTTATAAAAAGATATCCAAAGCCTTGAAAATGCAAGTCAGTACTGATCAATCACAGAAGTGGAAAATCGGGGCTCTCTTGATACGAAATCAAGGTCAGGTAGACCAAGAAAGATTTCAGCCACAACTGTCAGAAGAATTGTTCGGAATACAAAGAAAACCCCCACAAGTAACCTCAGGAGAAATACAGGCTGCTCTGGAAAAAGATGGTATGGTTGTTTTAAGGAGCACAATACGACGATACTTGAACAAAAATGAGCTGCATGGTCAAGATGCCAAAAAGAAGCCTTTACTGTGCCAATGCCACAAAAAAGCCCGGTTACAATATGCCCAACAACACCTTGACACGCCTCACAGCTTCTGGCACACTGTAATTTGGAGTGACCAGACCAAAACAGAGCTTTATTGTCATAACTATAAGCGCTATGTTTGGAGAGGGGTCAACAAGGCCTATAGTGAAAAGGATACCATCCCCACTGTGAAGCATGATGATGGCTCACTGATGTTTTGGGGGGTTTGAGGCATAGGGAATCTTGTGAAATGCAGCATGTTATCAGAAAATACTGGCAGACAATTTGCATTCTTCTGCACAAAGGCTGCGCATGGGACGTTCTTGGACTTTCCAGCAGGACAATGACCCTAAGCACAAGGCCAAGTTGACACTCCAGTGGTTACAGCAGAAAAGGTGAAGGTTGTGGAGTTGTGGGTTAATATCATTGAGCCACTCTAAGGAGATCTAAAACGTGCGGTTCACGCAAGGCGACCAAAGATGTTGCATGACCTCGAGGCATTCTGCCAAAACGAATGGGCAGCTATACAACCTGCAAGAATTAAGAGCCTCATAGACAATCATTAGGAAAGACTGCACTCTGTCGTTGATGCTAAAGGGGGCAATACACAGTATTAAGAACTAAAGGTATGTAAACTTTTGAACAGGGACATTTCATTGTTTTTTTTGTTGCCATGTTTTGTTTTATGATTGCGCCATTCTGTTATAACCTACAGTTGAATATGAATCCCATAAGTAATAAAAGAAATGTTTGCCTGCTCACTCATGTTTTCTTTAAAAATGGTACATATATTACCATTTCGCCAAGGGTATGCAAACGTACTGTAAATTATGCTTTTTGCATAAAGAGTGCAAAAATTGAATAACCCAGCTCACTTAGATATGCTTTTAACACAACCACTGTGGTTTGTTTTTTCTCCTATATTATGTTTGGAATGACTAAACTAAAAATAGACAACGCAGTGTCTCGAATACCGAGGGAGAAGAGGATATGGAGTAGAAGTGGATGGTCGACAGTGTCAAAGGCAGCAGAGAGATCTAGAAGAAGAAGAATTGAAAAGTGACCTTTTGACTTGGCGGTAAGCAAGACATTGATGACTTTAGTGAGAGCTGTCTCAGTGGAGTGTTGGGTCCGAAAGCCGCATTGGAAGGTGTCAAGAAGGAAGTTTGAGGAGATAAAGCTGGTAAGGCAGTTATAGACGAGCCGCTCCAGCAGTTTGAAATGCAGTTAGGATCCCGAGGACAGGTAGTGAGGCGAGTGGATGGCAGCAGTTTGGAGACTTCATCCTCTGTAGCCGGATCAAAGCAGTTCAAAGTGGCTGTGGTATTGGAGAAGGGAGAAGTCTGGGTGTTGTTGGTTGGTTTAGAGGGTGGAGTGTGAGAGCCACTATGAGCTAAGAGTTCATTGTGGATATTTTGAATTTTATGAATAAAATGGTTGGCAAAGTCTATGACCATATTTGGGTTTAACTACATGTAATTATTTAGACAGCTAAGAGGATTATTAGATAAAATATGAGTAACTATTACAAAATATGGTGGTTGTGTATGTGAGAATTGGCCGATAGATCTGGTGTTATGAGACCTCTAATATGGTGGATGTGTATTTGAGAATTGGCCGATAGATTTAGTGTTATGAGACCTCTAATATGGTGGATGTGGATGTGAGAGTTGGCCAATATATTGTGATGTTATGAGACCTCTAATATGGTGGATGTGTATTTGAGAATTGGCCCATAGATCTGGTGTTATGAGACCTCTAATATGGTGGATGTGTATGTGAGAATTGGCCGATAGTTTGTGATGTTATGAGACCTCTAATATGATGGATGTGTATGTTAGAATTGGCCGATAGATCATGATGGTATGAGTCCTCTAATATGGTGGATGTGTATTTGAGAATTGGCCGATTAGATTGTGATGTTATTAGACCACTAACATGTGTATGTAAAAATTGGATGTGTATGTGAGAATTGGCTGTGAGATTGTGATGTTATTAGACCTCCAATATGGTGGATGTGTATGTGAGAATTGGCTGATAGATTGTGATGTTATTAGACCTCTAATATGGTGGATGTGTATTGGCCAATAGATTATGATGTTATGAGACCTCTAATATGGTGGATGTGTATTTGAGAATTGATCGATAGATTGTGATGGTATTAGAGCACTAATATGGTGGATGTGCATGTGAGAATTGGAGAGGAGGGGGAAAATGAGACACAAGGGAGGATGCAGATGAGTACCGAAGATGCTCACATTGTGTGGCAAACAGCATTGCCACGTTTAAAATGTTAATCCCCCTCATTTTTGACGGGCCATTTCCTAGTATATATATATATATATATATATATATATATATATATATATATATATATATATCATTTAATAGCATACTTTAACTCATCAATGACCATTCCGCTCTGCTAAAAAAAAGAAGTGAAATATTTAAACTATCATAACATTATTCAAGCCTTTCCAAAGCAGCCTAATCAGCCTAATGTTATCTCAGTTGAAATCTCGTCCAAAATATTGTCTTATTTTATTCTGTCCTAATAAAGATGTGATATTATTTAATGGGGCTCTGTTGAAAAAAACAATATGTTTTAAAAGTTTGAGTCTGACCAAGAGCATAATTAGTCCTTTAACTCCATGACATTAATGATGATGTGAAAGCACACGCTAATATTTAAAATGTGATTGGGCAGCGTGTAATGTCCCAAATAATCATGTAACAGACACTGTAAATAATCAGGGCTGCAATTTCTTTGTCAAAGCCATTTTTATTCAAATGTAGGTAATTTATTTAAAAGATGTATAGCTAAAGATCCAATGTCTTTAAACACAAAGAACTTGTAAGAAATACTTCTAACAAAAATAAAAAAATAAAAAATATATTGTGTATTTGTTCAAAATACAAGTCACACCCAAACATCAGTCACATCCTTTCACCTATAATTTGAATTCTGATTATTTTCCTTGAGTTTGTTTCGGCAGCAGATTGCGATGGCTCCAGTTCCTTTCCCTCCTTTGGAGTTTGACACCACACACGTGTTATCAAGTAAATAAGCCCCCAAAGCGTTGGAATTATGTGAATAAGCATTGCAGCCTGTTAGCGTCCAGCCATCGTCACATGGAAGGGTCACCTGCAATGAGGAATAAGATGGAAATATGGCAGCTACAACTGCAAGAGCTCTCAACTAATGGACAAGCATTCATTTACAAACATGCAACCTTCTAAGGAGGTAGCAGCAAAATGGAACCAGACTGTAAAGAATATTTGCATATAAAATTAAAAATATATAAAAAAAAATGTTTTACTTTCCAAAGCCAAGATTAGTTTTTCCAAAGACTACGTAGAAAGAAATGACAATTAATGGATCACTGTAGTTTGAAGTTTTGTGAAATGTCAAATATTTAATAAACTAACAACATTAGCAGCTATTTATCCCAGGAGCATAGCAATATATATATTTTACTCATAGGTTTAATTTTCATTTGTGTAAGTGATTTTTGCTGTGTCACTTTAATGGTTCTGCATACCAATAGGTTGTCAATCGATTGTGATAGTCATACAAGGTGTTTATGTGAGTTACAGACTCTGTAACACTCTCTTCCCTTAAGTGGACTTAAGGAGTTAACCTCTCTGCTATGTTAATTAGCTTCACCTGGGCAGCCCTGATTTAAGACTGCTCCTGGAGTAAGGGAGAGGCAGTTAATGGACTGGGTTATATTCAGTTGGAGGGCAAGAGAGAGAGGGGTAAAGGAGAGAAGGCAAGAGAGAGAGAGATGGAAGAGAGAGAGACACGCACAGAAATAGGAAAGAGAGAGAGAGACCTAAGACCACCTGAAAGTCTCAGAGAGATTTACAGGCCAGTGAATATATTGACTTTCTATTTGCTTGATTATTCTCTCCCCAGGGTTAGCTGGGTGAGAGCCTGATAGTAATTACTCATTAAGGTAGTGCTTCAGAGGAAGCTAGGTCTATTTTTTCTTTGATTTGTTTTGTTATTAATATTATCACTGGCAAAATTTTAGTAACATTTGGAAAAGTACCTCCAGCCTCTTGTATCGTGTCCTCCACCAAAGTGCCAGAAACAGAAGCACAAACCCAGAGGAGACTGGGAACTTGTTACACCATATATTGTGAAATACTCCCTGCCCTCTTACCTTGTGCATAAAACCCACTGGTGAATACTCCTTGACTTTGCATGCGATGCTTGGCGCCTGGCAGCAGGAGGCATGGGATGTCACCTCCTGATTCCCTGCACAAAAAGGATCCTTTGTTTCTGTTGTGTGTATCGGGCGTGTAATGTCACTGAACTGCCCAGACTGAGAGTGAAAACTGCAACCTGCCGGAAAAAATAGTAGCAATAGTAGTAATAGTAGTAATAGTATTCACCTTAGACACAAATTACAGAGCAGCAGCATCACATACCAGTTAATATGTGGTCTTCCCTGGAGCAGCTGGCCCTTGATATTTCTTCTCCATGGTCTGAAGAACTAGAATTAATATGGCAGTTTGATTGGGGCCAAATGCAGCATCTGGCAAGAGCATAGACGCCGTCACCACCATGTGCGTTGTGTGCAACGCAGGTTTTCTTGTCATCTTCAATCTATACATTTAGATAAAAGTCACGTTAGGCACATTCATTCAATCACTGTTACAGACATTTAATAAGAGGGACAAGGGGGCCCTATTCCTTACTCGTGATGCCAAAAATACATTTGACTTGACCAATGGAAACTGCATGGCTCCTGCTTGGCAACTCCATTACTCCTCTACTCGTTTGTTTATTTTTCCTGTCAAATAGGAAAGCTTGTTCTAGAACTACAGAAAAAGTCTTGGAATGAGATAAATGACTGACATAACCCTTGCATTGCTGGAGGCCATTCTCTGGCCATGACTTCTCTATTTACATTCTTTGAGTGCATACAGTTGCAAGTAAAAGTATGTGAACACTTTGGAATGATATGGATTTCTGCACAAATTGGTCAAAAAATGCACTGTGAATGTTTACATGGTGTGTTCAATAACAACATGGTAACATTTAATTCTTTGTGTGTTATTAGTTTAAGCAGAGTGTGATTGTCTATTGTTGTGACTTAGATGAAGATCAGATCACATTTTATGACCAATTTGTGCAGAAATCCATATAATTCCAAAGGGTTCACATACTTTTGCTTGCAACTGTATATGGCGTGCCCCTGCACCCACATTTGCAACCTTAGCATATATGTTTTGTAGTGTAAGTGCCAGCTGAGTGCATCGCACAGGCGCTAACTAGTTTACAATCCACATCACTCGCGTGACCACCAGCAACTGAGCAACAGTACTCCTACTTGGAGTTACTTATTCTGTATTGTGTTTGCTGTGGTGACTTTTGGATTTATTATTGGACTACTCTAACTCTCTAGCAACTAATTCTTCCTCTGATTTCACTGATTTCAGGCACTCTGACCCTGAACCTGCATTTCTGCAACCTACCCCGACCATTGGCCTCCTGTTCGGTTTGCTGTTTCTGGTGCCCCTGTTAATATAAATGGTGGTTCTTACCATTCTAGTAGGCTACAGTGCCTTTGGCTACCTAGGCATTCACTTTGTTTCAATTGCCAAGCCCCACAAGACAAGACAGAGAGCCATCTGGATAGGGAAGGAACTGTGTATAATAGGTAAGATGCTAAAGTTTGCACTTTTACCTTCTAAAAAAGATTTTGCTTTTTTTTCCAGATTTCATATATTAAAAGAGCATAGTGCAAATATCAAAACTCACTGTTGCTTTAACCCTCTGAAAATACTATTTTATACTTTTAACAGAGTCATACAATGCATTATGTGAGTAACAGACTCTGTAACGCTCTGTTTCCTCAGGAGGTCTGAAGGAGTTAACCTTTCTGCTCAAGTGTCAGCAATTGCATCAATTTGTCTTTCTCCTTACATTTGTCATAAAGTTTGAAAAAAAAAAAAACGCAAACATATTAATGGGTCAAAGTAATAGTCCAGCATTAATGCCGTCATAGCATAGTGTTAGAGTATACCAGCACTTCCTTGCAGCTGCCTCATTGCTGCACAGCTTTAGTAGTAGCATGTTTTTTATTTGTGCTGCACTATTTTGTAATGAAGCAGCTGTAGGTAAGTGTTAGTACACTCTTCTACCAATGCAAAACACATTAAAAAAGATGGGAAGAGCACCAGCCTATATATTAAGGAAAATCAGTTAATCTCCTTGTGAATTAAATAAACTTTGATTTAAAACTTTTTGAAGATAAACTTTATTTATTCTTATACTGATCTGTACTTTTTAAAAACTAAGAGCCACATTCAATTCGAAGC
Source organism: Discoglossus pictus (assembly GCA_027410445.1). Lineage (NCBI taxonomy): Eukaryota > Metazoa > Chordata > Amphibia > Anura > Alytidae > Discoglossus > Discoglossus pictus. The sequence goes on along the minus strand of CM050170.1, from coordinate 184,948,777 downwards.
CAGTAACTCGATCGTAGACAGCCGAATGTCTGTGAGTGTGTTGCGAGCTTCCGTTCGTCTCTGATTGCGACGCTATTCAATTGCTCAAGGCCACAAGTTGCAGGAGCGAAGCCAAAACCGTAAACCATGCACTAGTTCAGGGCGGCAACATGAGCAATTAAGCAAGCCCGTAAACTCCCATTTCAAATCAGCCAAAAGAAAATGAGACTGACATAATTACGGCAGAAAAACATGGAGGTTACGTGTCATTCAATTAGGTTCGGGGTCCGATATGCGATCAGACTCGCAAACCCGCAAAATAAAGAATAATGAAAGTGAATGCCAATACTGTTCTAGTCCATATGGGTGGCCAGATATGTATTAACTCATTGATACCCGAGATCGATTTAACCCCAAAAATAAACATAAAAAATAACTATAATTTCTTGCCAATTTGCTGGCTTGAGACTGTTGTGCAATTAATCGCTTTCCCCGTTATTTACAGTGCAGCAGTGATTTTTTTATTTGCATTTACAGTGCAACCAATAGGTGTTTAACCCCCTTGCTGGTCCTCTCTAGCACTCATAGGTTTTTCTCCTTCATTTGCCATTTACGAGTGTGAATACATTTGCGGCCTTGGGGAAATTGAGCAATTGAATAGCGATTTGCGATTTTAGCCTTGCGAAAGTGACAGATCAAAGGCTTCTGGAGGCTGTAATTACAGGTTTAACCATCGCCATTTTTTAAAGGCCGTAACTCAGAAGCCGATCGGAGCCCGCAAAAAGACACTAATTGAATAGTAAAATAACTTTCAACCTCACTTACAGCCTCCGGATCACCCGAAAGCTCAATTGAATGTGGGCCTATGAAACCTGGGATATATATATATAATATATATATATATATATATGTGTGTGTGTTTGTGTTTACAGCGCAAGCTTATAAGTTCTACTTAATAAAATGATGCGGCTCATGAACATATTACTGTTTGCTATGTATGTACTGACCTGTATGTGCTCTCCTTTTCTCTTCCCATTCCTGGAGAAGCTCGAGCAGCTGAACATATCCTCATTGCTGCTGCACTCGGCGGACGTGGTCGATGTACTAACAAAGCCAGATAGTTTTGACCAAACCGTACGACACAGCAGCTCATCATCTAGAGATAAATGGAAATGAAGATACCGTAATTCACACAGGTTAGAGAAATTCTGCACAGTAAGAAGTTCCCAAAAATGATTGTTTGGACCAAGTCCTTGAGGACCTGAGCCATGTTTGATCGTGTTTAATTGGAAGTAGACCAAGCAGTGACTTAGTCATTTAAATTTACTAATTTGTGCTGACACAGGGATATCCTGATAAAGTGGCCTGGATCTTACCCCTAAGGACTAATGTTAAGCAGACCTAGGCCTCTATTTAATTGACCAAATTGCAATGACTTGAGCCCGTAATGGAACCTGTAAATGTTACTGATATTTAGTTTGCTACTTTTAACTACTCGCATTCCAATTTTGAGTTACGGGCTCAAAATCACTGCGGTTGTCAAAAACGTAATTCCGTCCTATCTCCTCCTTTTATGTTTCAAACCCGTAAATGTTACCAGTGCTAAAGATGCAAAATCCATATTTATTTACAACAATTCAATAAGCCCGCATTTGCCTTGAAACCTGTAAATGGCAAATCTATCAAAAAATTATACAAGATCTAGATAAGACTCGCAAGTGGGTTAAACACCAGTTCGCAAAACACTGCAAAAGCAAATAAGCACACAATATTGTACTTAAAGATACTGGGAAAGCAATGAAAGGCGTTAGAATTAATTGCACACCAGTCTCAAGCTTGCAAATCTGCAATAAAAAAAAATGTAATGTTTTATTTCCGTGTTATATTGATCCCGGGAATCAAGGAGTTAATACATATCATGGAACCCGCATGGACTAGAGCAGTTGATTTATTCATTTTTATGGATTTCTACATTTCTGGATTGCGAGTCCATTTGCAAACCGTACTTCTAAACACTTATTGATTGTAGTTTAAACTCCATGTTTTACTGATGTCATGATGACGGTCTCATTTACTATTGGCTCTGTCTAAATCAGTAGTTACGGGCTTGCTTAATTGATCATGATCATGCCCTGAAATGCTACTTACGAGTTCATGGTTTGCGTGTTGGGGCCGTGAGCCTGTAATTGCAGGCTTTAATCAATTAAATACATCTATATATGTAACAAATTTGGAACCCGCAGCCAAACGTTTAGTTTGAAGGTAATTACGGGCTTTCAATTAAATGGGGGCCCTAGACTGGATCAATTCTGAAATGAAAACATCTTTAAACCAAAAACAAACACATCTTTCTTTGTCTTCTCTTCCTCCTCTACAGCTTGGGACTTCACATGTCTCATTTAGGGGTCCCTTATGTAGCCAATGCACACTAATAAACACTTATTAAGGTTAAAGGGACATGGAATGTCCCTGGATGATACTAGGTACAGGTATACTCCGCTTAAAAATACCCCTTTTAGAGCTGACCCTGCTATAGCGCTGTTTTTCCTGCCAGACTCCTTTTAATGCTCTGATTCTCTAAAGCATTGCCTCGGTATAACACTATTTTTTCTTGCGGGACCCCTTTAAACGCTCTGATTCACAAATATCAATTTCTATTGAAATTGTGTGTTTTTGTCATGAGTTCCCCTATCCCTATCTTCCCCATGTTAAACTGCGCCGTTTAGAGCCGTTTCGTTAAACACTCCTATTGCCTGGAAACTTTCTACAGCGTTAAACGAGTTATATATTTACTTGTATGTACCTTATTTTATTAAGAAGCGCTTATAAGCTCCGTTTTACTGCGTTAAATCAAATAAATCATCCCTGTATGGGTCTGCCCACTGCAGCATATGCAGACACAGACTCTTTAGTGTAGAGTCCTAGCCTATCAGGGACAATGTCTAAGCAGCAAGTTGCAGAACGCTACTAAGAGATGCTCAATGATTGTTTAGTGGGTTAGTGGGAGAGAATACAGCAAGTACAGCAGAGTCTGTGCCTTCATGAACTGCAGAGGACAGACCCATACAGGGACTATTTGTTTGATTAGCCAGAATGTAACTGAATTGAAAAGAAATGAAGTCGAATATAGAGAGGATTGAACAGGATAGGAGTAGAACAAAATGGGGAAGCATGTAAACCAATAATGGCCAACCTGTTTCATTTGAAGGGTCTCATATATAGTCCCTGAGTCCCTTATAAAGCCTCAAAGTACTGTAGGAAAGAGGTGAATTAATAGGAAGGGGTGAATTAATTAATAATATAGATGCATAAAATGGGAGAAGTATTTAGGATTATATTTTGTATTATTTGCTAGTTTCAGCAAGATTAAAAGGACTGTGTCCTGTTGAAGAGAGACAAACTGTCTCACTCCAGAGAAGTGCCTGAGGGCCACATGGGAAGTGCCTGAGGGCCACATGGGAAGTGCCTGAGGGCCACATGGGAAGTGCCTGAGGGCCACATGGGAAGTGCCTGAGGGCCACATATGGCCTTGGTCCACCAGTTGCCCAAGTGTGGTGTGGCGTTAAATTCCTTGTCTCATGGAAGTTTGTCGACTGGCTCATAGGAAAATAGTAAATAGAGGAGATAGAGATTTTTATTTTCAAATAAATGGCACTTTTGTCTTAGTTTTATTCATTATTCCAGTGTATCACAGTAAGAAGAATCAGTATTACCATACTGCCCCCTAGAGGTAAAGATAATGGAAACTTCTATCCAAGGAAGAAACATTTTGGGTATTTAAATAGGTAACTATAAAACAAACATGGTAGCTTATTAGTTCTTTTTTTATTAGATACTTTTCGTTGTATCTGCATAATAGATGTTTTCAGAATGCCGGTTGCTACATTTCAATATATCACTTATAGTAGTTGTCATAGTGTGTAAAGCTACCCGTGCGCATGTGCATAGTTGGCGGGAGGTTACACACTATGTGATGTGCATGAGCAATAAGTGGCATTAGCCGTGCATGCGAAATGCGCCGGTAAGCGCTGCAATAGTCAAGAGGGGGAGAAAGATGGGGAGAGACATGGAGGGAGAGAGACGGAGGTGAGACAGTCATGGGGGGTGAGAGACAGGGGAGAGAGGCATGGGGTAGGGAGACATGGGCGAGAGAGACAGGAGAGGGGGAAGAGACACATGGGAGGGAGAGGGGCAGGGAAGAGACAGGGAAGGGAGAGGGGGAAAGAGACACAGGGGAGGTAGAGGGGGAGAAGGAGACACAGGAGAGGGAAACTGGGGTAAGAGACACAGGGGAGGGAGAGAGGGGTAAGAGACAAAGGGGATGGAGAGGGAGGGAGACACGGGAGAGGGGGAGGAAAGAGACACATGGGAGGGAGAGGGGGGAGAGACACAGGGTAGGCGGGAGGTTACACACTAAGTGATGTGCATGCGCAATGAGCAGCATGAGCCGTGCATGCGAAATGCATTGTAATACGCTGCGCTAGTCGAGAGGGGGAGAGAGATGGGGAAGGGGGAGAGAGATGGGGAAGAGGGAGAGATGGGGAGAGGGGGAGAGACATGGAGGGGAGAGACATTGGGGAGATAAACATGTGCATAGTTGGCGGGAGGTTACACACTATGTGATGTGCATGAGCAATAAGTGGCATTAGCCGTGCATGCGAAATGCGCCGGTAAGCGCCGCAATAGTCAAGAGGGGGAGAAAGATGGGGAGAGACATGGAGGGAGAGAGACGGAGGTGAGACAGTCATGGGGGGTGAGAGACAGGGGAGAGAGGCATGGGGTAGGGAGACATGGGCGAGAGAGACAGGAGAGGGGGAAGAGACACATGGGAGGGAGAGGGGCAGGGAAGAGACAGGGAAGGGAGAGGGGGAAAGAGACACAGGGGAGGTAGAGGGGGAGAAGGAGACACAGGAGAGGGAAACTGGGGTAAGAGACACAGGGGAGGGAGAGAGGGGTAAGAGACAAAGGGGATGGAGAGGGAGGGAGACACGGGAGAGGGGGAGGAAAGAGACACATGGGAGGGAGAGGGGGGAGAGTCACAGGGTAGGCGGGAGGTTACACACTAAGTGATGTGCATGCGCAATGAGCAGCATTAGCCGTGCATGCGAAATGCATTGTAATACGCTGCGCTAGTCGAGAGGGGGAGAGAGATGGGGAAGGGGGAGAGAGATGGGGAAGAGGGAGAGATGGGGAGAGGGGGAGAGACATGGAGGGGAGAGACATTGGGGAGATAAACATGGGGAAGAGAGATATGGGGGGAGAGACATGGGGGAGAGATCCATGGGGGAGAAAGGCATGGGGGAGAGAGACAGGGGAGAGAGGCATTGGTGGAGGGAGAGATGGGGAGAGGGGAGAGACACGGAGGGGAGAGACATGAGGGAGATAAACATGGGGAAGAGAGATATTGGGGGAGAGATTTGGGGATGGACACGGGGGAGAGAGACATGCGGGAGAGACACATGGGGGAGAGAGACAGGGGAGAGGGTGGAAAAGAGACATGAGAGGGGGGGAATACACACAAGGGAAGGAGAGGGGCAGGGAATAAACATGGAAGGGAGAAAGGGAAAGAGACACAGGGGAGGGAGAGGGGGAGACACAGGGGAGGGAAATGGGGGAAAGAGACACAGGGGAGTGGGTGGAAAAGAGACATGAGAGGGGGGAAGAGACACAAGGGAGGGAGAGGGAAGAAACATTGAAAGGAGAGGGGGGAAAGAGACACCGGGGAGGGAGAGGAGGAGACACAGGGGATGTAAATGTGGGAAAGATACACAGGGGAGGGAGTGAGGGGGAAGACATGAAGGAAAGGGGGGGGAGAAGAGACACAGGGGAGGGAGAGGGGGAGAGACACAGGGTAGGGGGAGGGGAGAGACACATCATATATTATCCCGTCATTTTTGACCCACAAGTTACTAATGATGTATATAACAAACCAACAGCAGCTATGTAATAGCTATGTAACAGTAGCTAATTCTGTCTGGGGGTGATCTTTGAGTAATCCTTCCTGTCCAGTGCATGGCGGGGATGTACAGAGCATGGGACACAGGTTATTCACTTTGTTGTGCAACTGCCTGCTTCTGAGCATGGGTGCAGGAAATATTAAAAACATATCTCACAGACCAGTGATAACACAAATCCCCTTCTCCGCTGCTGCTATAGATTTTGTGAGAAGGCTATCTAGGAAGATCTCTAGGGTAGTTTCCCATGCCACCATTTAGATCCTGCACCCACCTACCTCAAGGATTTCAGGGCTGATGCTATATTCCCAGTTCTGTTTAGAGACATTTTACTTTTCTTGTTTGGAGCTAAACTAGTAACTTACCTGCAATCAGCTTGGGGGGCAGACTCGCAACTCTGTTTGGGGTGATCAGCCGCTGATCTTCAGGAAACCAAGCATCATTTATGACATTTTTTGTGGAGTAATAGATCAGTCTCTGCCTCAGCTCTGACATTGTAAGATCAGGTTTGCTGTTCAGTATCATTGCTGCAAGACCTAAAAAAGAGAATTTATAGTAATTGTGATTAAAAAAGACTTTTAGTGTATCGAGTCCAACCTTTTTTTTAGATCTCTTTGTAAATAATTGCTAATTACCGGTAATCCCAAGTAAGGCTAAAAAAAATAAAAAAAAAGAACATTTTTTTTTAAAATATTGGCCAATTGTCTAACAAAGGGAAAATTATTTTTAAAGCAAAAATATTCTCAATATACTAATTTCCAACATGGGCGTAGGAGCCCAAAAAAAATCTCGGGGGGGGGGGGGGGGGGGGGGATAAAGTTTAAAGAGACAGAAAACTGTGGCCCTGGGTGGTGCAATTCACTGGACAGGCAGGAGGGGTGGATCTACCACTGGTGTACCTGGTGCAATGCATTATATATATATATATATATATATATATATATATATATATATATATATATATATATATATATATATATATATATATATATATATATATATATATATAAATATATATATATATATATATATATATATATATATATAAATATATATATATATATATATATATTTATGCCTATATGCCAACTTATTATGAATACAATTAAAATTATGGATCAAGGTTTTCATGGGAAAGAAATACTGCTCCATAGACTCCTTAAAATCTGGTAATGCATGATTAAGTTTAATTTTGCTATTTTTTGTTTCCCCTGTTCATATATATATATATATATATATATATATATATATATTTATTTTATTTTTTTTGGGGGGGGGGGGTTGTCCTCCCCATCCCCCCTGGTTCCTACGTCCCTGCTTTCCAATATGACCAGATGGTGCCTTGCTTCCCCTACAATGGATGCTCAGGAAATTAAGGAAAAAAAAAAAGTTCTCCTTTAGAGAAATGGTAGGAAATATGTTTATAGCCTTCTAGAAGAAATAAAGGTTATGTGTGATTTTTAAAAGAACAGGTCATCTAGATGACCCATCGGATCATATCTTCAGAGTATGTTTCCGTGTTAAGTTTGGAAGTGCAAGTGGAATTACATGTCAGTGTATATAATACATTGGGGAATGTATCTTAAATACAGCGAATAAACTAATACATGAATTTGAGCATTAAATATTAATGTCTGTGTCATGTGGAGCCCCACCATATACCTACTGATACTCCAGTCATGTTACTCAAAAATACAGAACTCTGGCACAGCAGACTTGTTACATATATAGAAAGTAGATATACTTCAAAGATTTTACTGATACATATAGGGTATTATATCTCAACTCAATGGGACATATATTGTTTATGATTGGTTATAAATTGTGTTTCGGGTTACAGGTATTGTTGTACATAACATATAAGATGATCTGCAGATGGAAAGCTCTGCACAATGTCTCCTAGATAAACCTTGAACAAGCACTTCAGATTATAATCATGGTACTGCAAGGCAAGTAGTGGCAATGGTCACATAGGCAGATAGCGTGAGTGTATACAACATTTGTTAGTTGAAGTACTACCAGAAGGTCAGAACACCATATAGGGTCATTCACTTTGACCACTGGGTTAATACATTACCAGGATAGTTTAAGGGCCTGACATCATGAGATGTACAGGGTCTCCCTGCAAAACAGGGGCATGTCACTGCCAATTGGTTCCCTTCTATGTACCTAAGGATGGGGGTTACTGTGATTGGCCCGCCTGTGAGCAGAAAACTGTATATATATTGTTAGTTCTGAATAAAGAGGGAGTTCTGTTTTTTCCACATAAACAAGGTGTGGAACTATTTACTGTGTGCCTGCACCCTTCGTGGAGATTGGCCCTGGTCTGGGACCACTGATATCCTGTCTGCACTATCATCTGCACATATCCATGGGTGTTGTATCTATCCAGAAGCCATCTTTTGTGCCAGAGGTGATATGAACTACACAGTCCTGCTGGAGTAGGTTTGAACTAGGTTCTTATCAAGCCCCATTGAAGAAGCAGGACATGACCAACCCTATAAATATTTCAGGCAGTTACCCGTTGCAGAAGGCCCCCAATCTCTTGTGGATAATCTGATAACCCAGCAATGATAATCCAGAGGTGTTACTCATATTTACATACAAAGTAATAGCACCATAAGAGTGACTCTCATACAAACACTCAAGCTCTCAGTGTCCAATCTAGAGATCAAGCAGGGTGAGCAAACTGGGGGATCCAGAACAGAACCTTATATGGGAAGGGTGTGAGCCATCAATTTACGTTGGTAAATGAAACGTGGAGTAGGGGGAGAGAGTAAAAGGAAAGTGGAGATATAAACTAAGATGAAAACAAGGGAGAAAAGAAGGAAACTCAAAAGAAGTAAGTAGATTCCTGCTGAGCTCCATAATCATAAAGCTTTTGGTGGCAAGAGATGGAGGAGTCCAAGGCAGCCCACATACATTATGTTTACATAGAGAGTACAGATTCTCTAGAGTTGATACTTATACACAGAGTACCAGTCTTTATAGGTGTTCCTAATAATGTAAACATTAGGCGTGTATATGATATCATGTATAACATATATCTATTGCTCAGTTTGTACCTGCCACATGTGCCGCTGCCTGAGATGTCCCGCTATTAGATGTGAAACAGGTGCTACAGTCACTGGATGCCCCAACGATATTGTCACCTGGGGCAAACACATCAACACAGGTGCCAAAATTTGTGCCAAGTGCCCCCAGTGTTAGAGGCTGGTCCTTGTAGTTGGTGGCTCCAACTGTAATAACCTGTTGAAAGATATAAACTTACATTTAGGAATACAATACTAAAATGGTAGCACCATCTGCTTGTACACACACCGTGCTCTGCACGTCCTGCCTTCAAAACCTTGGGTTCCGATTATTTCTCATAGGTCCAATCTTGATTCAGCTTTTTACAATCATTTGTTCAAGTTTCCTATTGCAGTAATATCACCCAAACTCACACCTATTAGTATATATAGTCTAACATTGTGTATACTGTGCGGATACTATCTGCTCATTTATAGCTTTTCAATCTATTGTGAGAGTAAAATACACAAATACACTCAGTGTGTTCATTGTTACCATAAACAAATTAGAATAAGTAAACTACTAGGACCATTAAAGGCTTAGCACTGTAGAATTGACACCTTTGCACTGGGGTGTTGGAGAAAACTGCTTAGAGTTCCTTGGCCTACAAGAAGATCCAATCAATCAATACTACAGGAAATGAAGCCAAACTGTTCACTGGAAGGTTTGATCATGAGGGTGAAGCTCAAATATTTTGGCCTTATCATGAGAAGACAAGATTCCATAGAGAAGACTCTGATGCTGGGAGAGATTAAAGGGACACAATGAAGAGGATGACAGAGGTGCCTGTTGTGATAGGGTCCATAAGGTCAATGGAGAGTCGGGCATGACTGAACAGCTAAACAACGAACTTCCTCAGAGCAGGGACTATGTAACACAATGGTTGTCTTTATGGTAAACTCACTTATGTTGTCATGTAATTGTTCTGTACTATTATACTATTATATATATATATATTGTGACAAACCACTTCTTTTACAGGTAGGATTGTCACCGATCTTGCAGTAACCACAGCCTTCTAGGGTATACAAAGTCCAGGACACCTTCAGCTCAGTTTTCCTTTTTTATTCAGTTTGAAAGCAGGTACTTTAAATAATAACAAAACAAACAAAATCCCTTGCTCTTACTTGAGCTCTTACTAGACAGTACTTGCTATCTGCAATTGGGTGGCTTTCCCACTTACCAATTTCCCAAACAAAAGCAATGTCTTTGCAATAAGCGCAGCCTCTCCTAGCTGTCTTTTCCTCTCTCCCTTGGAGCAGGCTGCTCTCTTCTTTTAAAGGCCTGTCTGCTAATTGAGTAGCTACAGGTGAGTGCCAATTAGCTAACTCTTAAAAACCAGATCCAAGCTGTGGTCTGTTATACAGCAACTAGTGCTGTTGGAGCATTGGCCCCCCCTGCTCTCCAAATACTCCGCCCCAGGGACCCATACCATGTTTTGCAGAGCATCAGCTATGCATATTGCAAACTGTAACATCTCTCCCTGGGGCATTTAACTGAGAAATCCTCTGGTTGCTGTCTAGCAAATCAGGTCTGATGTATCTCCCATCAACCACTATTCCACCTTTATGCTCACATATCCTCCCCCCCAGCTCATACCCAAGGGTTTGAGCGACCATGGAAATCAGAGAGTGTACCCTCGAAAGCCCATCAGCATTACCTTGTTGCAGACCAGCCCTGTGTTCCACAGTGAAATTAAAAGATTGCAAACTCAAAAACCATCTGGTTACTCTGGAGTTACTTTCCCTGTTCTGATACATCCACGTCAGAGGAGCATGGTCCGTTATCAATCGAAACCTTCTGCCTAGTAGGTAGTATTTAAGAGAGTCTAATGCCCACTTAATAGCAAGACACTCTTTTTCAACAATAGAGTAGTTCTTCTCATGTGGGTTTAACTTTCTGCTCAAAAAGAAAACAGGGTGTTCTTCACCCTGGTATTCCTGTGAAAGAACAGCTCCCAAGCCCACATCAGAAGCATCTGTCTGAACTATAAAATCCCTGGAAAAATCTGGGGTCACTAAGACAGGATGGCTACAGATAGCTTCCTTCAGACTCTTAAAAGCCTTTTCTGCCTCAGGGCACCATTTAACTATGACTGGGGATTTTGCTTTAATAAGGTCTGTCAGGGGTGCAGCAATGGTAGCAAAATCTGGAATGAACCGCCTATAATATCCAATTAAACCCAAAAATGCCTTTACTTGTTTCTTTGTAAGGGGCTGTGGCCATTTTTGTATGGCTTCTACTTTGGCTTCCTGTGGTTTAACCAAACCCCTCCCAATAGAATAACCTAAGTACTTAGCTTCCTCTAAACCAATCGTACACTTGGAAGGATTGGCAGTTAAGCCTGCTGAGCGGATAGCATCAAGTACCGCTTGAACTTTAGGGAGGTGGGATTCCCAGTCTGCACTGTGGATGACGACATCATCCAAGTATGCTGCAGCATAACGAACATGAGGTTTAAGAATTCTGTCCATCATTCGTTGGAATGTGGCAGGTGCCCCATGTAACCCAAATGGCAATACAGTGTACTGAAACAGGCCACTGGGTGTTGAAAAGGCTGTCTTTTCTTTGGCTCTTTCAGTGAGCGGGACCTGCCAGTAACCCTTTGTTAAATCCAAGGTTGTTAGATAACGAGCTTTGCCCAGTCTTTCTATTAACTCATCAACTCTTGGCATTGGGTAAGCATCAAATTTTGAGAGGGCGTTTAACTTGCGGTAGTCATTGCAGAACCTCCATGTGCCATCAGGTTTTGGCACCAATACAATAGGACTACTCCAGTTACTCTGGGATTCTTCAATGACTCCAAGTTTTAACATGCTCTCAACCTCTAAGTTTATAACCTCCCTCCGGGCCTCAGGAATTCTATAGGGTTTGAGGTTAACTCTTTTCCCTGGTTCGGTTATTATGTCATGTTTAATCACTTTAGTCTTTCCTGGAACTATCGAGAAAACATCCCTATTTCTTCTGATGAAATCTCTGACCTCTTGCTTTTGATGGACAGACAGAGTCTTAGATACGTTCACATCTGGCTCTACTATAGGAGGTTCTGAAGGTTTTAAAGCAACCAGGACCTCCCTGTCCTTCCATGGCTTTAACAGATTTATATGATACAACTGTTCAGGCTTTCTTCTTCCTGGTTGTCTGACTTTATAATTGACATCACTCACTTTATTAAGTTCGCAAGGAACTTATTCTCCACAGTAGGGACCAGAACCAATACCCTGTCTCCCGGTTGGAACACTCTGACTCTAGCATTACGGTTATAGCTGTTTTTCTGAGCCTGCTGGACATGAACGGGGTCCCCTGGTCTGTCAGTATTTCTTTAGGGATACCCACCCTACTGAACATCAACATAAGTTCCTTAGCTATTAGCTTTGCAGAGGTATTACGCAAGGGAATGGCCTCAGGATAGCGAGTTGCATAGTCCAAGATGACTAATATATATTGGTGTCCCCTAGCGGACTTTACCAGTGGCCCCACTAAGTCCATAGCGATCCTTTCAAAAGGCACGTCAATTATGGGTAAGGGTACAAGTGGACTACGAAAAGTCTTGAAAGGAGCCCTGTACTGGCACTCAGGACATGAGGAGCAATAGTTTGTAATAGCAGCAAACACTCCAGGCCAGTAAAACCGTCTAAGGACTCTCTCTCTAGTTTTTCCGACTCCCAAGTGTCCGCCTAATATGTGGCTGTGAGCCAACTTTAGCACTATATTCTGGTAAGTCTGAGGAACCAACAGCTGCCTAATGATGTCTGAATCCTTTTTTTCTACACGGTAAATTAGGTCATTTTGTACTTCAAAATAGGGGAACGGCAGTGCTCCTCCTGGCTGATTAACAACCCCGTTTACAACTTTAATATCATTTCTAGCTGTCACTAAAGTGGGATCTTCCCACTGAGCGCTTTTAAAGTTACCTGGACTAATTCCAATATCAATTAAGTCCTTATCCTTGTCTGCATTATTAGTAGGCTCCTCCCTAGTTTGAGCTGGGTTATCTCCTATCAATACTGGTTTAGGGCAGTATTTTTTCTTTTTCCTTATTTTTCCGTCACAGTGGTCAAAACCCAAGTCAATATCGGAAAAAGGGAACACATTATCCTCGACAGACTGACTCATTTCTGATAAATTTTGGTCTGTCTTTTGTAAAGCTGCCCATAATTTTAGAAAATGAGGAAAGTCTCTACCGATCACTACCTCATGGGCTAATCTAGGTACTACACCCACTCGGTACTTTAAATTCCCATACTGGGTTCCAATATTTACTTCCGCAGTGGGGTATTCCTTTTTATCACCATGAACACAGATAATGCCTATTTTCTGTCCATGATCAGGTTTTACACAAGGTATTATAGACTCTGCTACCAACGTAACCATACTACCTGAATCAAGTAATGCTTTAGACATTTTTCCATTCACAGTTACACAGCATTTATGAGCGTTATTATCATAGTCATTGTTAACAATACCATAACAACTGAGCAAAAATGAACGTGTTCCCTCATTTTTGCCCATATTGCATTCCATAGGTTCATCCTTAAATGGACAGTCTTTGGCCATATGACCATCCTCTTTGCACTTGAAACATTTGACAGTACAGTCTGACCACCAATTAGTTCCTTTCCCAGGCCTATTAGACCTGGATGCCCCCCTTAAACCTTGAACAGTCTTACCCGGTCTTGCAGAATCTTGGGGCTTAGGATTGCGAGGGTTTGCCTGTGAAGTAGGACATAGCAGTTCTCCTGCAGCCGCATATCTTTCCACCAAGGCAATCAGTTGGTCAGCTGTATGGGGGTCACTTTGGCTGACCCAGCGACGCAGGGAAGCTGGTAAACCACGCAAAAACCGGTCCATTACTAAGGTTTCCACAATGTGGCTAGCTGAATGGATTTCAGGTTGTAACCATTTCCGTGCAAGGTGTATGAGGTCAAACATTTGGGAACGTGCGGCTTTGTCTGAAGAATATGACCATGAGTGGAACCTTTGGGCACGTACTGCAGAGGTTACACCCAGTCGTGCCAAGATTTCAGCTTTCAATTTGCTGTAGATACTTGCATCGGCTGGTTCTAGGTCATAATATGCCTTCTGCGGCTCTCCACTTAGGAACGGTGCCAGTATGCTTGCCCACTCACCAGCCGGCCATCCGTCCCTCTCAGCAGTGCGCTCAAATGCCAGAAGGTACGCCTCAACATCATCTGATGCGGTCATTTTCTGAAGATAGTGGCTCGCCCGAATCACCTTTGGCCCCTGGTATCTTCCATCAGGGTCTCCATTCAGTTTTCCAGAGATCGCTTGGATTACCTGTTGTAGTCCCTGGGTGACTTTTTGCTGCTCCTCACGGGCTACTTTAAACATCTCCGCTTGTGTCACAACAAGCTGTTTCACCAAGGACTCAGTGCCCTCCATTTGTGTTTTGGCCAGGACTTTAGCACACTCTGCCTGGGCCAGCACCAGTTGCTGCAGGGCTGCACTGTTTTCTGCAGCTCTCCTGTTAGTCTCCTGTTGCACAGAGGAGGATTGGATCAGAGCCTTGATAACATCCTCCATGTTGAGCTTTAAATGACTTCTACCCTCAGGCTTACGTGGTTGCCCGCATTCTCCACCATATGTGACAAACCACTTCTTTTACAGGTAGGATTGTCACCGATCTTGCAGTAACCACAGCCTTCTAGGGTATACAAAGTCCAGGACACCTTCAGCTCAGTTTTCCTTTTTTATTCAGTTTGAAAGCAGGTACTTTAAATAATAACAAAACAAACAAAATCCCTTGCTCTTACTTGAGCTCTTACTAGACAGTACTTGCTATCTGCAATTGGGTGGCTTTCCCACTTACCAATTTCCCAAACAAAAGCAATGTCTTTGCAATAAGCGCAGCCTCTCCTAGCTGTCTTTTCCTCTCTCCCTTGGAGCAGGCTGCTCTCTTCTTTTAAAGGCCTGTCTGCTAATTGAGTAGCTACAGGTGAGTGCCAATTAGCTAACTCTTAAAAACCAGATCCAAGCTGTGGTCTGTTATACAGCAACTAGTGCTGTTGGAGCATTGGCCCCCCCTGCTCTCCAAATACTCCGCCCCAGGGACCCATACCATGTTTTGCAGAGCATCAGCTATGCATATTGCAAACTGTAACATCTCTCCCTGGGGCATTTAACTGAGAAATCCTCTGGTTGCTGTCTAGCAAATCAGGTCTGATGTATCTCCCATCAACCACTATTCCACCTTTATGCTCACAATATATATATATATATATATATATATATATATTTATTTATTTATTTATAGAGCAGTGTGCACCAGCAAATAGAGTGTCTACTTTCACAAGTATGTGTTCAACCTTGATCACTACTCACCTCAGGCTCTGAAGCAGGCGAGTACAAGCAGGCATCATCCTTGTAATTTCCAGCTGCAGCGATTATAATAACCCCTGACTTTACCAGCGCACGACTGACTGCATTCAGTGTTTGACTGACACCCCCAACATATGGAATCAGGACAATCAGTGGGCTGTACGGCTGCTCCATCAGGGTCTTCTTGATAAACTCAAGAGCTGGAACAGGGTCACATTATACTTGTGAGATAATGAAGCTGAGACAAAAACATACAGATAGATAGACATGAAACATACATACACAAATATACATACACACACGCATATATGGATTTGTTCATGGTGTGACATAGATATGTGTGTTTGTGTATGGATGTGTATATTTATTTCACACAGTTATATACATATATAGTTTTTTTTATTTTCTTCTTACCTCTCTCTGAGCTTGTGCCTTCACCCCAAATACTTCATATTTGCCCTTACCATCTCTCCTATCTCACACTTACTTATTCTTTTTTCTCATTATTTCCCTCCATCTCTCCCTGGACTCCTCCAGACTGTTGCATCTCTCATAAGATCGTCACTTTAAATTGCTTGGGTATCTCATACAAATGTATAACTGTTGTTTTTGTTGGTATATTAATAATTAATGACCATTACAGAACCAGTCACATACATCATGTTCATTACACAGACTTCTCTTACCTGTCAGACTTCCACTGACAGTCCCTTTCCCCTGGCAGTTCAGCACTCTCATGCTGCGCACGTTGACTCCTTTGGCCACTCCGGCATCCCTCCCATTCAGCACTCCAGCCATGTGAGTGGCATGGCTCTCGCACTTACTGGCCTGATGGAGATACACTTCATCACAACAATACGTAGACCTTCAAATATTTATGAAATGACCCAGATAGATGGATCAACCACTATCAATAAAATCATGTTTACATGAACTGGCCGGTATCCATAAGGATCAGTGACCCATAAATAACCGTACACATCATTTTTGATTAAATGAGGACACAGCTGCCACTTTTGATAACATAATAAAACATAAAATTGTAAACTTAAAGACATTAACACACAGAGTTTGTAGCGTCACTGCGTTTTGCCATGTAGAACTGACACCACCATGCCCAGGTTTGCCCCCAGGTGGCATTCTAGCCGTGACCAAGGCCCATACATGTTGCTTTCAACCACGTTCTGGCAGCAAAACATGTGCCGGGACTGTGACAAATCATACATAACACAATAAACCCTCTCACTACCTAGTACCAACCAACATGGCGGGTGGAATGGGAGAACAAATGATAACAGTGAGGAACCACACTATCTTCAGTTATAATGGGGAGTGGGAATGACCTGCTGGAGAAATACTGAGGAGCACCACCCACACCTTATCAATGCTCCCAGGCACTCGTCCCATACTCCTCCCATAGTCCTTCCCACTCCAGGGGCAGGTCATGTCCCCCTTATGTCCACTCTGTCCACCAGGGATCACTTTATTAACTAATTGATCTGGGTGGGTATCCATTTCTTGCAGAGTGGGAAACAAAAGACTATCAAACATCTGCTCTAATGGAGGGGCAGACGTTACCAAGGTAAGGAAGGAGATGTAAGGGCAAGAAAAAGGATTAAAGTGGCGTAGCAGTGGTTCCAAATATAGTATATCTCACAACTCTCTAGTCTAGTCCATGGCTGGTTGACACTTAAATATTGCAAATGTCAAAGTAAGATTACTGTAAAAAAAAAGTACATTTTTACTTAAATTCACATGAGAAAATCCTTGTTATGACCTCTGTAATAACATGGATTTTCTCATGTAAATGTTATTAAAAAATGCACTTTTTTTTACAGTAATCTTACTTTGACTTTTGCAATATTTAAGTGTCACCCCGCCATGGACTCACTGCAATATCTTTCTAGTAGGGCCATTATTGCTAATGATTACTGATTACACCCTGGAGCTTTGAACTTATAGTTCAGTGAGTAAGTCGACTGATTAGATAAATCACCCCCGAGATCTGAGCATGCAAAGTCTTTTGTTCTGATATAAACTGAACACAATAGGTTTAAAGCTCCAAGGGTTAATTAGTAATTACTGGCCCCATTAGAAAGACATTACAATCAGTCCTTGGTGGGAGGATCAGGATGGACGATTAACAGCTAAATATTGTAAACTTCAATATAAGATTACTGTAAGAAAATGTATTTTTTCAGACACACCATATTTGGAACCCATCTAAGACTTTAAGGTCTTGGATGGATCCAGTAAGGAGATGGAGATGCGGGTATGGTTTAGCTGGGCTGAAATATGTGCAAAGGTTATGAGGGGTAAATACTTAAAAATGTAACACCAAACCAATATATTGCGTGGAAAAAATTTAACCTGTCGGTGAAATCGAGTCCCATCTTCCTCTGGAACATTTTCAAAGTCTGTCACAAAAACCTTCCCTTCAATCTCTCTGTGACTGCTCTGGATGCTGGTGTCCAGAAGATAAACTTCCACCAAGTCCCCCGCATCTATACAATAAAACAGACGCTGTAAATAACCCAACTAATGTAACAAACTGACACACATCTTCATCTCTGAGTCTTGTGAATTTGTTATGGCAATAAAGGATATTTTGGAGGTTTTAGAACAAAGTACAAACTAACACACCAACAATCATACACCAAGATAAAGACAATAAACGTAAACACACAAAGAACACCAGTGGGGTGTTTAGGCCTAGGCTCAGTAGGGCTGCACATTTTCAGGCTGTCTGAAGATGCCAGTGCAGTACTATAGATTAATGGTTACATAGGCAGCTCTGACTGTAAGTGTACCTAACACTTTCATATATATATAAATACTCAAAAACCTATGATTTGGGATATAGCAAGAGGACAGGAGGAGTAATAAGTAGTGTGTGGGGGAAAGCGTGCTGAAGTAAAAGGATTGGGGGGAGCACATAAGACTATGTGGGTCTAGGGCAGACATGGGCATTGTGCGGCCCGCGGGCCACATCCGGCCCTCTGGCTGACCATGTCCGGCCCGCTACAGTAGCCTACAGTGGGAAACACATTTGTGTCCTGGACAAAAAAAACATTGCCAATTGTAAAAGGGGGCAATTTGTGAGCAGCAGTGTTGTGACTAACCGGGACGGATATCATTCTGTAGATATTGCTCCCGGCACTGAGAAAATAAAATAAAAAAAAAACTATAAAATTATTATTAAGCAGAATTAAGTTCAGCCTATGGTTCGGCCCTCCACAACATTCCAAGTTTCTCATGTGGCCCCTTTGGGAAATTAATTGCTCACCCCTGGTCTAGGGCATCATAAAACCTAAATACGCCCATTAAGTATTCAAAGATGCATACATATAGGAAAACTCAAATAATCCAGAAAACAGAATCATAAACAAATTCACACATAAAAAAAAACGAACAGAAAAAAACACATACATTAAAAAAAAAAAAAATATATATATATATATACATATACATATATATATATATATATATATATATATATATACACACAAATGTATGTACCGAAAAACACACATATACATACAAACAAACACAAAACGCTATTTTTTATGTGTTACACTCAGATTAAGAATGACTAAAGGATGTATAGGTAATTTACATAAAATGACTTGTTATTGCTCTGATTTTGTGTATATAAATAGATAACAAACTGAAGCTATGCAAATTAATTAAAACCAGTGACCTACTCGGAGGGCTAAATTGTTCGGACAGATGCTGAGCAGGGACAATCCGGTCCAGATTCCACGGAACAGACTGTGCAAATACGAAAGAGTCCTCCTCAATATATTCTACGTGAGGCAATTTCAGTGCCTACAAATGGAATGAAATAGATTTATTATTTAGTATCCACGTACATGGCACATGCCTTTCACATACATATGTTTCGATCATCTACAACTGAACTTCCTTCTTATCCAGAAACATCTAACCCCTTTAAACATGACCTATACCTTGACCTCATACTTTCCTTTACTTAAAAAATATCTCCTATATTTATCTTACAAATACCAACCCTTATGCATGGTCAACCACCTTTATCTCACAAATTCCTCCCATTATGCATGGTCCCCCATCTTTATCTCGCAATTCCCTCTCCTTACGTATGGTCTACCATTTTGATTGCATGCTATCCATTACTTAAACATGACTTCCCATGTGAAACATACCTTCAATTACAACTGACTGATGACTAACTTGACTACACACATCAGTTCCCTTATACATGGCCTCGTATCTTGACCTCATACTTTTACCCATCATCTCCCATCTTTATCTCACAAATCCCTCCCTTTATGCATGGTCTCCCATTTTGATTGGATTCTATCCATTACTTATACATGACTTCCCATGTGAAACATACCTTCAATTACAACGACTGACAACTAACTTGACTACATATATCTGTTCCCTTATACATGGCCTTACATCTCAACCTCACATACTCCTCTACTAACACACAATCTGCCATTTTTATCTCACAAATCCCCCCCCTTACATATGGTCTGCCATTTTGATTTCATAATTTCTATCCCTTATACATGACCTCCCATGTGGACCACACCTCCAATTACAACTAATTGACTTGACTACACTTCCCTTTCTCATGACCTCACAGACTAGTCACACACAACACACACATCCTTCCCCAGTCTCAGGAAGCTGCCTGAAGTGCCAGGAGTACAAGAGGTATCTGGTCCTTGACAGCAAAGCGTTGCCTATATATGCTATAGAGTGTAGGCATCATTAAATTGACAGGTAGCATAGATTAAATAAATGTTAAACAGTCATTGCTAATTTGGTCAGTCATGCTAAATGACTTGGGGTACCTTTTGGTTTAGGTCTGGCCCTGTCTTCTATTATGACCACACACCTCATTACACCTGACCTATCAAAGTAAACACAAATATCTATTTTTCTTACACATAAACACCCACCATTCTACACCTGACCTCACCTCTTGTTAAAACACATCTCTCCCTTTACACATGACCTACCTTATTGACCGTTCACCTCCATCCCATTACATATGGCCTCACATTTTGCTGATGCACATATACACATCAAATAACCTCTCATATTGTCCATGCACATTCCCTCTTCTACAACTGACTTTCCATTGTACCCACGGACAACCCTTCACTTAATCATTAACTTCTCATAATGATCATGCACTTCCCTACCATTACTCATGACCCATAACTGACCTTGCCCTTGGCCACTCACCATATGCCTCATGCATTTCCTTCCCTACTATGTTATAGGGTCGTTTTAGAGAGCAGGGTCATTTTAGAAAGCCGGTCCAATGCTTTTCTGTTTTTATAGTCAACAAAATCGCAGTTTGGCCAAAGGTCAACACCTTGTGCAACTGAATTTGCCTTACAGTGTATATCCCAAAATGGAAAAAGGTGAATGAAGGTACAAATAAATCCTCTGAAATACAAATATTTAGTGAGCATGGTGATGCATTGCAGCAAATGCAGACACAGACGCCATAGGGTTGGATGTGCAATGTAGTGTCCTAGCCTATCAGGAAATATGCTGCAACCTGCTAGAAAATTGCACTGCACATCCAGCCCTACAGAGTTTGTGTCTGCATATGCTGCAGTGGGCAGACCCAAGCAGGGACTATTTATTAGATTTTAGGCTGTATAAACAGAGCTTTTCGACACTTCTTAATCAAATAAAGTACATCAAAGTAAATAGATACACAGGGATATTTGAGTGAGCACTACCTGACTGTTTGTCCTCTCTTTGCACTGACCCCCACCAGCAGTGTCTCTGTAGTACTAGATGAACTAACCAATCACAGGCTGTCTCTCAGCAGCATTTCAAAACATGATGTTGAGAAGAAACCTGTGATTGGTTAGTACATCTAGTACCAATAGAGGCACTGTATACATGAGATGCTGGGGTGGAGCTCTGAAGGAACTATTTGGAAGGTTTTGGTGAATAAAAACAGAGCTTTTAAGCACTTGTTATTAAAATGATATTTTAGATGCAAACACACACTTAGTTAATTTTAATATTAAAAACAGAGACATTTCTCTATGCCTCTAACTGTGAGCAAAGCAGTTTTGTTAATGAATATCCCTATACATTTCACAAGACCAGAGGATGACCCGCACCACCCGCTCCACTCTACTCATTCTCAGAAATATTTATTTATTTTCTCTGTTACCCTATTGACCTGTCAAAGTCTGATCCACTTGGTCTACCTGATTTTTTGTAGATTAATAAAAAGTTCCCTTTCCTTATATGACGTAAACCATAAAGATAAAGCATTTTTAGAGAAAGGCTTAATTTTAACAGATTTTGCTAATGCCTGGAAGCTCCCATGAGGGTGTCTTCCTTGTTCAAGACATAATGAAGAGGGTACGCAGCATGGCATGCCACCCTGTGTATGAGGGTAGGGTGGTAAGTTGTTATATGATACAAACTTATTTTAAAATAACATGGAAGGTTCCTGGATTTTACTAGGTATATAATATTCTTTTGTATCTACTTTATTTAAGTGATTATAAGCTCTGTTTTACTGCATTAAATCAAATAAATAGTCCCTGTATGGGTCTGTCCACTAATAATAATGGATAATCACTTATATTAAAGGGATAGGGAAGGTTCCTGGGTGTTACTGTGTATATACTATCCCTGGGAATCTATTTACTTTTATGTACTTTATTTTATTAAGAAGTGCTTATAAGCTCTGTTTTACTGCATTAAATCAAAGAAATAGTCCCTGTATGGGTCTGCCCACTAATAATGGATAATCACATATATAGTTGTGAGCATACGAGCCGTTGCTCACGCTTGCAGGCTCGCATAGCGAGCCTGTGGCCCTCGCGAAGCAAGGGTCGCAGTTGCTGGCAAGGAGCGCCAAAGGCGCTCCTTGCCAGCAACTCCGACCCTCGGAAAATTTCCGTCGTAACGCAAACAAAATACGAAACACGTTACGACCCATTACGACATGGCAAAAAATGGCTGCAACACACGCACATCAAAACATGAAAAATACAACAAATACAGAAAACAAATACATAAAAAGCTTACTTACAGAAAGAGGGAGCATCCAGGACCTCGAAAACTAAAGTTACACCTCAATTTAACTCAAATTAAAAGAGTTTAGACACTAAAAAATTCTCTAAGCGAGAGAAAAAATGGCCGCAGAAAAAAACGAAAACGAGGCTACAGCAGTCTAAAGACGCAAAACACCACCAAACACCTACGTATTTGCCGAAAAACACATACAAGATTAGAAAACAAGGACGCAACCCGCGCTAACCCAAAAACTTACAAACACAACAAATACAAACAACAAACACATAAAAAGGTTACTCACAGCAAGGGGGGGGGCACCGGGGACCTCTGCAAGTGAAGTTACACCTCCATTTAACCACAAATTTCGGAGTTTAGAGACCCGAAAATCACCTAAGCGAGAAAAAAAATGGCCGCCGAACAAAACGAAACCGAGGCTAAAGGTCCCTAAACACGCAAAACACTACCATAAACACGTAAAACACTACCATAAACACACAAAACACCACCAAACAGCTACGGATATTCCGAAAAAGCCCAGCAAACAGCTACGAATATTACGAAAAAGCCCAGCAAACAGCTACGGATATTCCGAAAAACTCGCACGACATAGAAAACGAACAACGCTACATCAGCCACATTATATACACCAAACACCCTTAGCTCACTTACAATTTCATTGTCATCATTTTTTGACGGGCAATATTGTAGTCACTTATATTAAAGGGATAGGGAAGGTTCCTGGGTGTTACTGTGTATATACTATCCTTGGGAATCTATTTACTTTTATGTACTTTATTTTATTAAGAAGTGCTTATAAGCTCTGTTTTACTGCATTAAATCAAATAAATAGTCCATGTATGGGTCTGCCCACTAATAATGGATAATCGCTTATATTAAAGGGATATGGAAGGTTGCTGGGTGTTACTGTGTATAAAATATCCCTGGGAATCTACTTACATTTAGGTTATCAAAAAGCTGGTTGGGACTAATATTCATTTAAAAAAAGTTCAATTTAATATTATTAATATAATTGTAGAAAATTATAAAGCACATATTCAATCAGTAAAGAATACCAAGAATTGGAAATCTGGATTTAGACTGAAAACAATACAGCCAGTGCCTCAGGGGTTATTTAGCAATTATTGACAATAATCACCCAGCAAAATGAGATTTTTGGCAAGCGCGTCAGAAAACTGATTTATAGGTAAATTGCGAAGGTCAATGTAAGTTTACTGAGTGAAAATACAATTAATATACAAGCAATACAGAACTTGGGATTTCCTATGGTTTTAAAGGGACTCTGTCACCCCAAAATCAAGTTTTATTTTTAGGTTAGTCTGTGTTTGCATCCTCTCAGAGGGCAGACCCATACAGGGACTAATCGTTTGATTTTCTGCAGTAAAAACAGAGCTTATAAGCAATAATTTATAAAAATAAAATGCATAAAAGTAAACAGATACACAGGGATTTTATATACCTAGAAACTTCCAGAGACCTTCCATATCCCTTTAATGTGATATGTCCACATTATACACACCTTTAAGATGAGATGTGCCAACTCTTCATTTATTTACTCATTGTCATTGAGCATCACCAACACATTTTAATGACTAGAAGACATTTCCCTACAGATAAATAAAATATTGATGACGAAGAACCTTACTGTAAGGGATATGGACAGGTCCTGGATGTTACTAGGTATATAATATATACATGTACCTTTACTTTTATGTACTTTATTTTATTTCAAAGTGCTTATAAGCTCAGTTTTTTTTTTAAATCATTTAGATGGTACCAGTTTGGGTCTGACCTCTGTAGCTCATGCATCTCATGAATACACAGACTGTGATGTGCAGTGTTTCAAATGAGCCTTTCAGTGACCTCTCTCAAGCAGCATGTTGCAGAATGTTGCCACTGATCGGTTACTGGAAGCACACTGTCTTTATGAGCTGTAGAGGGGAAAATCAGGAAATATTTGTAAGAATTTAGGCACTAAAAACAGAGTTTATACGCATTTTTTAAGAAAACAAAATATATAAATGTATATAGATACACAGGGATATTATATACCTAGTAACCCTCCATGTAGATCCTTGCACTTCTTTTTCATATTGTGTGTTTCTAATGTACATCATATCTGGGCAGGATTCTTAATAACCTCCTGGCCCAATCACTAATATTACATCTCTGTCTCTACCAATATCATCACATCAACCAGATCACATTCAGCGCTGCCCCAACTCATCAATATGCAAAATACATTTCACAAGCATTGCATCAGGTTTATTACCTGCTCTTATAATCAGCATCTTGATGTTGAACATGTAACTTCACATAATGCTGAATAATCACATATAGCTTCACATAAAGCTGAATTTGTACATGTAACTTCACACAATGCTGAATATTCACATATAGCTTCACATAAAGCTGAATTTGTACATGTAACTTCACACAATGCTGAATAATCACATATAGCTTCACATAAAGCTGAATTTGTACATGTAACTTCACACAATGCTGAATAATCACATATAGCTTCACATAAAGCTGAATTTGTTCATTTAACTTCACACAATGCTGAATAATCCCATATAGCTTCACATAGAGCTGAATTTGTATATGTAACTTCACACAATGCTGAATATTCACATATAGCTTCATACAATACTGACTTTGTACATGTAACTTCACACAATGCTGAATATTCACATATAGCTTCACATAGAGCTGAATTTGTATATGTAACTTCACACAATGCTGAATAATCACATATAGCTTCATACAATACTGACTTTGTACATGTAACTTCACACAATGCTGAATATTCACATATAGCTTCACATAGAGCTGAATTTGTATATGTAACTTCACACAATGCTGAATAATCACATATAGCTTCACACAATGCTGACTTTGTACATGTAACTTCACACAATGCTGCATACTCATATCTAACTTCATACAATGCAGAATACTCATATCTAGCTTCACACCATGCTGGATTTGTACATGTAACTTCACACAATGCTAAGTTCACACATTAAACTTCACACAATGCTGAATAATCACATATAGCTTCACACAATGCTGACTTTGTACATGTAACTTCACACAATGCAGCCTACTCATATCTAACTTCATACAATGCTGAATTCTCACATCTAGCTTCACACAATGCTGACTTTGTACATGCAACTTCACACAATGCTGCATACTCATATCTAACTTCATACAATGCAGAATACTCACATCTAGCTTCACACAATGCTGAATAATCACATATAGCTTTACACAATGCTGACTTTGTACATGCAACTTCACACAATGCTGCATACTCATATCTAACTTCATACAATGCTGAATTCTCACATCAAGCTTCACACAATGCTAACTTTGTACATGCAACTTCACACAATGCTGCATACTCATATCAACTTCATACAATGCTGAATTCTCACATCTAGCTTCACACAATGCTGAATAATCACATATAGCTTCACACAATGCTGACTTTGTACATGTAACCTCATACAATGCTGAATTCTCACATCTAGCTTCACACAATGCTGAATAATCACATATAGCTTTACACAATGCTGACTTTGTACATGCAACTTCACACAATGCTGCATACTCATATCTAACTTCATACAATGCTGAATTCTCACATCAAGCTTCACACAATGCTAACTTTGTACATGCAACTTCACACAATGCTGCATACTCATATCTAACTTCATACAATGCTGAATTCTCACATCTAGCTTCACACAATGCTGAATAATCACATATAGCTTCATATAAAGCTGAATTTGTACATGTAACTTCACACAATGCTGAATAATCACATATAGCTTCACATAAAGCTGAATTTGTTCATTTAACTTCACACAATGCTGAATAATCACATATAGCTTCATACAATACTGACTTTCTACATGTAACTTCACACAATGCTGAATATTCACATATAGCTTCACATAGAGCTGAATTTGTATATGTAACTTCACACAATGCTGAATAATCACATATAGCTTCACACAATGCTGACTTTGTACATGCAACTTCACACAATGCTGCATACTCATATCTAACTTCATACAATGCAGAATACTCATATCTAGCTTCACACAATGCTGGATTTGTACATGTAACTTCACACAATGCTAAGTTCACACATTAAACTTCACACAATGCTGAATAATCACATATAGCTTCACACAATGCTGACTTTGTACATGTAACTTCACACAATGCAGCCTACTCATATCTAACTTCATACAATGCTGAATTCTCACATCTAGCTTCACACAATGCTAACTTTGTACATGTAACTTCACACAATGCTGCATACTCATATCTAACTTCATACAATGCAGAATACTCACATCTAGCTTCACACAATGCTGAATAATCACATATAGCTTCACACAATGCTGACTTTGTACATGTAACTTCACACAATGCAGCCTACTCATATCTAACTTCATACAATGCTGAATTCTCACATCTAGTTTCAATGCTAACTTTGTACATGCAACTTCACACAATGCTGCATACTCATATCTAACTTCATACAATGCTGAATTCTCACATCTAGCTTCACACAATGCTGGATTTGTACATTTAACTTCACACAATGCTAAGTTCACACATTAAACTTCACATAATGCTGAATACTCACATCTAGCTTCACACAATGCTGAATTTGTACATAAGTTGTAAATAATAGTTGTTAGAAAATATATATGGGTTTGCAAGCCTGACCAGCAAGACTCGTCCTTGGGGTGAAATCAGTGGTTGGCCATCCACTGAAAATGTGTCTTGTTGGCCTACAATGAAATACATTTCTGAAGACGTAGAGTATGATGAAATGTATCCATATTACAAAATACACCGTAAGAGACGCTGCAGGAGGTAGAGTATCATTAAGAGGCTCCACGTCACACATATACTGTGAGAGCCAGCCCCACACTAATGAGATCCATTTAACATAGAAATGGTGCTGTCTGTGGGTAGGTCTCTTAGACTGTGTATAATTTATCCTATCCTATGGTTTAAAGCTGCGTAATACAGTGAGCATATGCCTAAAAGGAGCCATGCATAAGGTGGGATTGGATTAAGGAGTGAAATTGCATGTCCCCGCCCAGTTTCCCAGAGTACAGTGCAATAACTGTATTTCTTGGAATTATGAGCAGGAAATAAGTCTTATAACTTAATTTAGATATTCAATTGTGAACCCAAATATACTATATATATATATATATATATATATATATATATATATATATATATATATATATATATATATATTTATATATATATATATATATATAAATAAATATATATATATATATATATATATATATATATAAAAAAAAAAAATATATATATAAATAAATATATATATATATATATAAATAAATATATATGTATATATATATATAAATATACATATATATAAATATATATATATATATATATATATATATATGTGTGTGTATATAAATATATATATATTTATATATATAAATAGAATAGAAATTTACCGGTCCAATAAAGGTTAAAACAGAAACATAATGTCATGTCAGCCCATAATTTGGAAAAGGACAAGAGATTATTTCAAAAGATGTCCATGTCCAACTCACCGTCTCCAACACATCACTGCTCATCTTCACCACAAACCCTCGGAACAAAGCATGGAAAATGTGCACAATTTTCGTCAGATAGCCACGCTTGGCTGCTTTTGTCTGCAGTCGTCGAATCACTCTCTCTACTTGCGATTTGTGGACGTTTTCCTTCAAAACCACCACGTACTGACCAGTCAATCTCCAAGAATCCTGAAATATAAAACAATATAAAATATTAAGCAACAAACAACAAATGGATTGTAGATAAATTGCGAAGGTGACTAAATGGCAATTCAGCGATAAATAATATAAATAAGAATATTGGAGATCAATAATATAAATAAGAATATTGGAGTTATGTTACTCGGTGCAAACCAATGAAAACAATGGAGCAATTTTATGAGGACTCAACCCAAGAGAAGGGTGCAATTCCTTGGCTTTAGTGATTCGGGTAACCCTCTTAAAGAGTACGAGCAATGGTTGCAAATCACCTTATTGCTCCAGTAAAAAGGCGCAGGTGATCTATTCTTATCCGGCATATCCTTATCTCGTCCAGCTTGTGTTTCTTCTTCTAAGGCAAAAGACATGATTATTTCTTCTCCATAATCTTCTTCATCTCCCTTAACCAAATCTGGCCCAAAGGATAAGCAGCAAAGTATAAGCATGAAATGGGTGGTCAGCATTATTACAGAGTCCGGGGACAAGATCAGCAGCTATGTAGGTTCAAGACAGTATGCCAACAACCAAAGAGGGAAGTGAGGGCTGAGCAGTGTAATATGAAAGGCAAGAGGAGGTGGCCAGTGCCCCCCGAGTCAGCAGAACCATATAGGAAAAAAAGAAAGAATCAGTTGTGTTTACCCTAAATTGGGGGGTGGAAAGGTCAGATCACGCCATGTCCAGTCATATCGGACGATACTGTTTAGTTAATAATTACCTAGATCACTTGTCCTCGTGAGAGAAATCAAAGAACATTCAAACTTAGTCTTTGTGAACCAGATGAAACCACATCAAACATTACCATGGAGTCTAGAAATGAACGCCCAATTATACACAGCATTTACCTGCGACCTCCCAAACATCCTGCAACCAATGTAATCTGGATGACACCTTCACAATATATTCTTACAAATACCATGGAATCTACAGGTAACCCTCCCAATTATACATGGCATGGATCTGTATATAATCTTGTACACACAACATGGAATCCAGTCCCAATAAACAGACACCATGGAATATATAGATAACTAGCTACTTGCCCGTCAACAATGACGGGAATAAAATCTTGAGCCTGGCAATGCTGTTTGCCACCCAATGTGAGCACCTTCAGCGCTCATCACAAGCCCTGTGCTGAGCGTCTTTGGCGCTCATCACGTGGCTCGCAATGAGCTTCTTTGGTGCTCATTGCGAGTCTCTCCCCCTGTCTACTTCCTCCCTCGTGTCTCATTTCCCCCCTCCTCTCCCTATCTTGTGCCTCCTTTCCCCCTCCTCTTCCTTACTTGTGTCTCATTTCCCCCCCTCCTCTCCCTCCCTTGTGTCGTATTTAGCCCCCTCTCCCTCCCTGGTGTCTATTTCCCCCTCTCCCTCCCTTGTTTCTCATTTCCCCCTCCTCTCCATCCCTTGTGTCTCATTTCCCCCCTAATCTACCTCCCTTGTGTCTCATTTCCCCCTCCTCTCTCTCCCTTGTGTCTCATTTCCCCCCCTCCTCTCCCTCCCCTGTGTCTCTTTCCCCTCTCTCCCTCCCCTGTGTCTCCCCCTCCTCTTTCCCCCCTTCCCCCTTATCCTCCTCTTCCTGCCTTTCCCCCTTATCCTCCTCCTATTCCTCCATTTACCCTTATCCTCCTCCTTATCTTCCTTCCCCTCATCCTCGTCCTCCCTACTCCCCCCTTATACTCCTCCCCCCTTCCCCCTCTCCAATTACCCCCTCCTCTCTCTCCAATTACATCCCTATCTCCTTTCCCCTATCTTACTGTGATCAGATGCGCATCACGTCATTAGCATATGCCGGTCGGACACAGCCAGAAGACGCGCTTCAGGGGAGAGAGCAGCAGGAGCTCATCTGATCACAGTAATTGGAGGGAGGGTGTAATTTATGCGAGCCCATCAGTGCTCATTACAGCCTCCGTCGGGTTGAGGAGCCTTGGGAAGGAGGATGAGCCGTGGGAAGGAGAAAGGGAGCCCCGCTGCTCATTGCGCATGTGCAAAGCGCAATGAGCGCCTTTGGCGCTCATTCCGCTTGCGCAGCAGCGTGACCAACGTCTAAGCGTTCCCCACACTGACAACTATATATGTGATCCCGTCTACACATACAGCATGGGATCTGCTTGGAACTTTCCAACACACAAACACACAAAGGGATCTGTATATAGCCTCCAATTACCCATTCACTAAGGAACATGCCTTTCATTTCTCCAACATGCAAACACACATGCCATGGGTTGTTCTTGTCAACACCATAACACATACTGGTATCTGCCTCCAACCATTCCAGCATACATCATGGGATCTGTATGTGTCTTCACCAAACACAAATATACACTCCACAGCATTTGCATTAACTTCCCTTATATACACATATTTTGGATGATACTTCTAACTACCTATCTACTGCCACTTGCAAACACACCACGGGTCCAGAATCTAGTTGTAATCCACACTCAACATACACACATCAGGTATTCAGGTAAGCAACCTATATTCACAAATACACAATGTACAGACACTATGCCAGGGGCGGAGCTACCAGTGGTGCAGGTGGTGCCATGCACCAGGGCCCTCCTCTGCGGGGGGGCCCAATGCTGTGAAATGTTTTTTGTCCCCCATTTTTTTTCTGTAGTGTAGTGGCCAAACCCTTTGTGGCAGTGTGGAGCAGTTCAGCACGCTGGGGATGTATATCAGGTAAGATGGTAAGAGATTAAGGGCTGCAAAGTGACAGCAAAGTACGGGGGGTTCTATGAAAGGGAGCAAAATGTATAAAGTATAGGTGCAATGTGGGTGCTGAGAGGGGTTGGGTGCTATGTGTGGATGCTGTAAGACGATGGCTGTTGCCAAGGACTGGGTGCCATGTAAGGATGGATGCTAAGAGGGGCGGATGCTGTGGGGGTGGATGTTGATAAGGGACTGGGTCTCCATGGCCACAACAGCCCCCCCCCCAGTGGATGTCATCTCTCACATCCAGGAGCTGTGTTTGAGGAGTGTCTCTGAGTGAAATGGTACCGAGGGTCCAGGACAAACAAATTTGGAGGGCCCAAAATATTTTCTTTTGCACCCGGGCCCTCCATTCTCTAGCTCCACAACTGCACCATGCAATCTGAATTGGGACCTGCACATATTGTCCTTCCATGTATATACACCATGCTATATGCACGTACCTCAGAAGCATCCAATAAAATACCCATGTGCCCCTCTTTCCAAAAAGGTTACCGTGAGATTGGTCAATAGTGTATAAACCGGAAACTGGGCCCTGAAGAATCAAACAAGATAAATAATTTTCTCTTCTGTCCAACCATCTCTACACATCGTGTGGCCCTGACCATGTCACAATTTATCCAGTTCCTTAAAATTTAGCAGAAAGATACAAGTCTGAAGTGTCACTTCTATATAATATGTGTCCATAATGAGCATTGCATACATATCAACTGTTGTTGTTCAGTCGTTCCAATGTGTTCCACTTTCTGTGACCTTATTGATCGCAGCTTGCAATGCACATCTGCTGTTTTCTCTTTGTTCATACTTATCCGTAAGATTTTCTTGCCAAAGATATACTGGAGTGAATTGCCAGTTCTTTCTCCAGTGAACCATGATTTGTCTGACCTCTCTGCTATGACCTGCCCATCTTGGGTGACCCTACATGTTATAGCTCACAGCTTCAATGAGATAAACAAGCCCCTTCACCACTACAAGGTAGCGATACAGAAGGAGATGTCACGTGTATGTACCTGTAAAACGTTCTATACACATTGCACAGAATGGTGGAAATACAAAATACTGCATAACTTTCCAAAAATATATATGTTATTCTTTTGCCATTTGAAATGCTGGGAGGTATGCATAGGTCCATTTATAAGATATACAAATTCCAACGTGTAACATGTATGATGGACTCCCAGCAAATCTGCATAATAAGGATGCCATCTTGTGGACATAGTTGGAAACATAGGGCCATATTCAATTGAGCTTTCGGGAGATCCGGGAGCCCGTAAATGAGCTCACAAGCTATATTGCTTTTCAATTAGAGTATTTTTGCGGCCTCGGAACGGCTTCCGAGTTACGGGCTGGAAAAAAAGGCGATGGTTAACCTTGCAACTTACAGCCTCCAGAAGCCTTTGATCTTTCACTTTGGTAGGGCTAAACTCGCAAATCACTATTCAATTGCTCAATTTCCCCAAGCCCACAAATGTTTTCACACCCATAAACCGCATATGAAGGAGAAAATCCAACAAGTGCTAGAGAGGAGCCGCAAGGGGTTTGAACACCTGTTCGTAGCACTGTAAATGCAAATAACAAATCAATACTGCACTGTAAATAACGGGGAAAGTGATGAAATACATTGGAATTAATTGCACAACAGTCTCAAGCCCGCAAATCAGCAGTATATAAGTTTTTTTTTGTGTCATTTCGGTGTTAAATCGATCTTGGGTATCAATGAGTAAATACATATCAGGCCACCCATATGGACTAGAACAGTACTGGCATTCATTTTCATAATTCTTTATTTTTGGTAATTGTGAGTCTGAACGCATATCGGCCCCCCAACCCTAATTGATTGACATGTAACCTCCATGTTTTACTGCTGTAAAAATTGACAGTCTCATTTTCTATTGGCTGATTCAAAATGGGCGGTTACGGGCTTGCTGAATTGATCATGTTCCTGCCCTGAAGTGCTCCAAACCAGTGCATGGTTTACGGTTTTGGATTGGGCCCCGTAACTTATGGGCTTGAGCAATTGAATAGCATTGAAATCAGATACGAACGGGAGCCTGCAACATACCCGCAGACATACGGCCTACATCAATCGAGCTGCGGGCTTGCAATTGAATATGGCCCATATATTTTACCTCTGTAGTAACTAGTCACAGGTGAATGGTTCTATGGGAAGATATAACTTCAGACCTGCAAGTGGTGGTGCAAATAACACCTGTCATGGTAAATAATATAAGACATCCTGAAAAGATTACAACTAGGATATAACACATTGTATTTAATACAACATGTTCATCACACAAGGGCTGTTCATTATATGTTATAGTGTAGATAGAAGCAGCATTCCATCTCAAGCTGGTCTTTGTTAAAGGCATATCTAAGCTTCCTGGAATATGAATGCATCTGATAGAGGAGAATTAATAGTATATGAAAGCATTTTTATGCATGAAAAAATACCAAAATAAACATTTAAACACTTACATTGAAGTTAGCAAAATGTCTTGTGATTTCTGACAGTTGAAAGCTATGCTTAACACCCCAACCAATCAGGTTAGCTGAAACATTTGATTTAACTCTGGGGTTCCTGTTTGTGCAGCAAAGCAGCCTGGGATATATAGTGTAGTACTATGTTAGGTGCTATGGCAGCAGCACAGCACAGACAGGAGGTAGCAGGGAGTCATATGCTGTATGCTGATTAGGTTGGGATCAGGGGCCTGTGTATGCACCTGTCTGGAGGTGTCAACCATATCATTAGAGGGATTTTTAGATATCAATAAAAATAAAATGTTTTATGAGATGTGCTGCATACACTTAGGCTGCTTTTTACCTATAAAGTGCAGAAATCTATTAATCCATGAAACTTGGATATGCCTTTAATATAGTATGAGCTGGTTGGCAGTTGAGATGGTGTCTTTGGCACATTTACATGTGTGCAGGTTCAATATATTCTCTGAAGGACTTTACAATAAAAGCTTATTGTTCATTCTCAGAGTGGTGGACACTATTACTATTTCTGACCTCATATGGCTATCATCACTCTTTCACCCACATTTTTTTCCAGATGAACCAATTGGAAACTGCTGAGTCTCATGGACCACTTGGTAGCTCCTGAGAGTCTCATGGACTACTTGGATAATGCTGGCAGTGTCATTGACCATTTGGAAGCTCATGAGAGTCATGGACCACTTGGAAACTTCTGGAACCTCTTACCAGCTGAGGAGAGACTCATGGGCCACGTGAAAACTAAGGTTTTCATGGACCATGTAAAAGCTAAGGATCTCGTAGACCACATAGAAACTGGAATGAGTGTAGTGGAACACTTGGAAGCTGCTAAGGGTCTCATGGACCACCTGGAAACATCTGAGGACCTTCACCGTCCTATTACTGGTGATAATGTCTATTCTTATCTGTAGCTCTTATAGATTTTCAAATACTGTATTTTAGCTCTTCTGTGCTAGTTTTTATGAACTTTACTGCATTTTATGAATTGTTTTTTTTTTATATTTTAAAATTGCAGGTAGTTTTTAAGCCACCCAAACTGAGCTCATGGACCACTGGTGTTCCACATATCACTGGGACACATTATAAATTTAGGCCAATGTGATTTTTATCATTCACACAAAGATTTCACCACTTCCATGTTCTAGTAGGATGCAAATTA
Organism: Discoglossus pictus; assembly: GCA_027410445.1. Lineage (NCBI taxonomy): Eukaryota > Metazoa > Chordata > Amphibia > Anura > Alytidae > Discoglossus > Discoglossus pictus. Next base: position 184,914,164 of record CM050170.1, on the reverse strand, counting down.
TGAGGGTATTAATATGGTTATTGAGGGAGATTAATATAGTTATTTAGACTTTTGGTCCATCCTTTTTAGATCTCCTATGATCTTTGTGTTAAATGAAGTGTGATTAATATGTCAAGATTTCTAAGTTAGACATCTGGACATTCCCATTGTTGCATAAAGAGTGATACATGTTGAACAGCACTAGGCTGAGGGATGGAGGTGCACCAGCAGGGCCGCCTACTACGAAGGGCTGAAGGTGACACAGACACCTATTCAACTGGGCAATTGTTATTTGCGCGAGCCACAAATGATCTACGGGTTACAGGCTAAAAAATCCCTGCGGTTGTCAAAGTCATAACTTACAACCCATCTAAGCCTTTGATTTTTCAAGCCCGCAAAAGTTACAATTGCTAAAATCGCAAATCGCTATTCAATTGCTACAATTCCTCAAGCCTGCTCATGTTTTCACACCCGTAAATGGCAAATGTAGAAGAAAATCCTATGCGTATCAGATAGGACTCACAAGAGGACTAAACACCTGATCGTAGCACTGTAAATGCAAATAAAAAATCAGTACTGCATTGATGACAGACATTATTAGAATTAATTGCACATCAGTCTCAAGATCACAATTCTGCAATAGAAAATATTTTTATCACTTAAAGGGAGTGCTCCTAATCTCAGCTTGTTACCTGTATAAAAGACACCTGCCCACAAAAGCAATCAATCAATCAATCAGATTCCAAGCTCTCCACCATGGCCAAGACCAAAGAGCTGTCCAAGAATGTCAGGGACAAGAATGTAGACCTACATAAGAATGGAATGGGCTACAAGACCATCGCCAAGCAGCTTGGTGAGAAGGTGACAACAGTTGGTGCAATTATTCGCAAATGGAAGAAACACAAAATAACTGCCAGCCTCCCTTGTTCTGATGCTCCATGCAAGATCTCAACTTGTGGAGTTTCAATGAACATGAGAATGGTGAGGAATCAGCTCAGAACTACACAGAAGGATATTGTTAATGATCTCAAGGCAGCTGGGACCATAGTCACAATATTGGTAACACACTACGCCGTGAAGGACTGAAATCCTGCATCGCCCTCAAGGCCCCGCTGCTCAAGAAAGCACATGTACAGGCCCGTCTGAAGTCTGCCAATGACCATCTGAATGATTCAGAGGGGAACTGGGTGAAAGTGTTGTGGTCAGATGAGACCAAAATCGAGCTCTTTGGCATCAACACAACTCACCATGTTTGGAGGAGGAGAAATGCTGCCTATAACCCCAAGAACACCATACCCACCATCAAACATGGAGGTGGAAACATTATGCTTTGGGGGTGTTTTTCTACTAAGGGGACAGGACAACTGAACTGCATGAAAGGGATGATGGATGGGGCCATGTCCCGTCACATCTTGGGTGAGAACCTCCTTCCCTCAGCCAGGGCATTGAAAATGGGTCGTGGATGAGTATTCCAGCATGACAATGACACAAAACACTCAGCCAAGGCAACAAAGGAGTGACTCAAGAAGAAGCACATTAAGGTCCTGGAGTGGAGGGAGCTGAAGGTTCGAGTTGCCAAACATCAGCCTCGAAACCTTAATGACTTGGAGAGGATCTACACAGAGGGGTGGGACAAAATCCCCCCGAGATGTTTGCAAACCTGGTGGCCAACTACAAGAAACATCTGACCTCTGTGATTGCCAATAGGGGTTTTGCCACCAAGTAATAAGACAAAGGGGTCAAATACTTATTTCCCTCATTGACCTGCAAATCAATTTATAACTTTTTTGACATGCGTTTTTCTTGTTTTGTTTTTTTGTTATTCTGTCTCACTGTTAAAATACACCGACCATTAATATTATAGACTGATAATTTCTTCAAAATAAGCAGGGGATCAAATACTCCCCCCCCCCCCCCCACTGTATACTCTAACCTATCTCCAAGAATAGATACTATTGAGGAGCTACTTTCTACCAACATTTTCTTACAAAAAATGTTTTAGGGAAAAGGCATTATATAAGCTTACTAATGCTGCCTCCTTGTCTCTACACTCAGCAGGAAACCCATGGGATGAGGAAGTAACCAGTGAGCACTCTACACTCTAGTTCCAATCAATTTTGTTAAGGGTTTTTAAGCTAAAAAATGTTTGCCCCTATGCGGCTGCCTAGTTTGCCTATTGGGTAATCCAGCCATGACCATGTGTACAACACAAACAACACCCACCATGTGCACAACACAGACAGCACCAGCATAGCACAACACCTACACATATACAGCACCCATCTGTCTATAGTTACCAGTTACCCTCTCAGTATACTGCATGCTACACTCAAAACACTCTGGTGCTTCCTTACTACGAAAACTCATGTCTCTGCTTGATTTGCTCCCAAACTAAAGGGACACAGGAAAGCAAATAGTTATTGCATAAGTACATGTAACCTCAACTTGATATTATTCAAAAAATGGAGTGTTGTTAGATAAATTGCTTGTAAGTTAGATATTTTAAGTATACCTATGGTGATGATTAAGGGTGGTAATCAGTAAAAGCAAGTCCCATTGGTTAAAGCTTCTGTCATTAATCTTGTTTATACTAATCTTTGTACATATTCTGTTTCTCTCTTTATGTCTCTGTGTGTCTTGGTTCGTGTCTCCGTTGCAGTCTCTTTTTTCTGTTTCTTCGTCTGTCACTCCCCCCCCCCCCCCCTTTTTCTCTCTGACCACTTACCTCTCCCAACTCGTCTTGTGTATATATCTCAGTCTCCTTCAGATCTCTTGGCCAGGACACAATGTTTATTATGGTCAAACATGTAATAAAGTTTTGTTTATATAATATCAGTTTATGGTGCCCCCCACCCCAGTAATGTGATATCTGATGTTGGCTACCATTGCTGTGTTTTTATCTATATACTTATCAGTGTAGTGAAAACGAAATTGAGGAGGAAGTATCAAAGTCCAAGTCCCTCTGGTTTAAAATAATAAATATATTAATTTAATTTCATCAGAATGTAAAAGGGACTTACCGTACTTTGCTTTTGCATTACAACATCATATTTATTCCATATATTCTTCTTGTCATATTCTGCGTGATATCAGTACAGCAGCAGGATATCTAATGTACATAGCTAATTTATAAATTTAAATATAAATGAATATAAATATGTTGTAGGCCCAGTGATGTGATATGTCATAGTGTAATATGGTATGATATTATGTACAATTATTTTTACCATATAAACAAATGTTTTATTTGCTATTGTATAATATGGTTTTGTAATAAACGATTATTTATTCCAATAAAAAGAATGCCTCGTTAATTTAAAAAACAGACACAGCAGTATTTTAGACCACCAAGAACTATGGAATTAGACTGAGAATGTAATTTGTATGGGTGAACAAAATGTTTCCGTGGTGATCTGATGGATAAAATTTGATTGTATGGAGCTTGGACTGGCCCTTTAAGTTCCAGACTGAGGGATAAACAGCCCAATCGTTCATCAGGTTTTCAAGAGTTTCCACTGAAAAAAACATTTTAGGTCACTAGATTGTGGCACGAATTTGTCAGGACTAATTTTGGATGTTTGTTTGTTTCATAGTGTCAGTGTTTTAGTAACTTCCTAAAGATTTTCTTACATAATAAAGTAGATTTTCTTATCTTTCGTATGTAATGACAAGATAAATCAAAATACATCAGCTTTTCATGGCTTTATTACTAACGTTTTTTTATAACGCGCCAACATATTCCGTAATTGTCAAATTCAATGAAAAAATACAATTTCTAATTATTTGGGATGATCATGAACTCGCTCTCTTTGTTCGGCCCGTAAGTAACCCCTCTCATTCTCCATCATTATCTCCTGCCATGCTCGCCTACAGGACTTTCCAAGAGCAGCCCCCACTCTGTGGTATTATCTTGCTCCATTAGGCTTTCCCTTCAGACATTGACACTTCTCTGTTCTGATTATTTCTCCCTACCATCATCTATCCATTAAGCTGTCCCCTCGCCTTATATTTCTGCAACCTCTCTTGGATTGTAAGCTCTCATGAGAGCATGGCCCCATCTCCTCGTTTACTAATGTATCTGTACAAATGTTCCATCTTGTCTTATTTTTACTGTCTTCTATGGAATCTTTACAAGTAAAATCACTATAATAGTTTGTAGTGTGAGTAATGCCTGTGCGTTGCATCTACTTGGTGGCACAGACGGGGGACTCTTCGAACTGCGAATGCGCAGTTGCAACATTTCTGCACATGCACGGTGGCAGCGGCGGCGAGAGGTAGGGTAAGGGAGAAAGAGGGAGAAGAGAGGGAGGGGTAGAAGAGAGGAATGGGGAAGAGAAGGTGGTGACAGAGAGGGAGGTAGGGGTAGAAGAAAAAGAGGGGGAAGGGAGGGGGGAAAGTGTGAGAGGGGAAGAGAGGGAGGAGGAGAAGAGAGGGGAGAAGAAAGGGAGGAGGAGAAGCAAGGGGGGGAGAGAGAGAGAGGGGAGAGAGGGAGGTGGAGAGAAAGGGGTAGGGGAACAGAGAGAGAGGGAAGAGGAAGAAAGAGAGGAGGGAAGAGAGAGAGAGGGAGGGGGAAGAGAGAGAGAGAGGGAGGGGGAAAATATAAGCTGATGGAGGGAGGGGGAGAGATACAGTGGGGGGAAGAGGGAAGGGGAAGAGAGAGAGAGAGAGAGAGAGAGAGAGAGAGAGGGAGGGGTAAGAGAGAAAGGGGGGTTTAAAGTGAGGGTAGAAGAGAGGGATGGGTAGAAGAGAGGGAGGGGGAAGAGAAGGAGGGGGAGACAGAGAGGGAGAGAGGGGAGCGAGAGAGGGTGGGGAAGAGAGAGAGAGAGAGGGGAGAGAGAAAGGGGGGAGAGAGGAAGGGGAAGAAAGGGAGGGGAGAGAGAGAGAGGAGGGAGAGAGGGAGGGGGAATAGAGAGAGATAAGGAGGAGGAGATGGTGGGAAGAGAGGGGAGAGGAAGAGAGAGAGAAGAATGAGGAAATATAGGTAGAGGAAGAGAGGGAGGAGGAGAAGAGAGGGAGGGGGAGAAGAGGGGTAAGGGGAAGAGCGGGGTGGTGGAAAGAGAGGGAGGTGGAGAAGAGAGAGGGGGAAATAGAGGAAGTGGGTAGAGAGAGAGAGGGGGAAAAGAGGGGGAGAGAGGGAAGAGAGAGGGGGAAGAGAGGGGAGAGGGAGGGGGAGGAAGAAAAAGAGGGAGGGGGAAAGAGAGGGAGAAGGAGTAAAGAGAGAGAGGGGGAGAAGAGAGGGAGGGGGACGGAGGGAAGAATGGAAAAGAGGGAGGCAAGGGGAGAGAGGTGGGAAGAGAAAGAGGGGAGAGTGAGGGGGAAGTGAGGGAGGAGGAAGAGAGGGTGGAGAAGAGAGAGAGAGAAGGAGATGGGGAAGAGAGAGGGGGAAGAGGGGGGAGGAAGAGAGAGAGAGGAAGGGGGAAGAGAGGGAGGGGGAACAGAGGGAGGGTGGGAAGAGAGGGAGGAGGAGAAGAGAGGGGGGAGAGAGGGAAGAGGAGAAGAGAGAGGGAGGGGGAGAAGAAGAGGGGGAGGGTGAAGAGATGGAGGGGGAGAAGAGGGGGAGGGTGAAGAGAGGAAGGGTGGAAAGAGGAGGAGGGTGAAGAGAGGGAGGGTGGAAAGAGAGGAAGGTGGAGAAGAGGGAGAGGGGGGAAAGAGAGGGAGTGGGAAGAGCTAGAGAGATGGGGGGAAGAGAGGGAGGGGAAAAGAGACGGAAGTGTAGAGAGGATGCAGGGAGGGAGAAAAGGAGGGAGGAAGGGAGGGAAAGGGGAGAAGGGAGAGAGGGGAGAGAGAAAAAGAGAGAGGGAGACAAAGGGTGGGAGGGGGAGAAAGAAGAAGAGAGAGGGAGCGAGAAAGGGAGGGGACAGATTGGAAGCGGAGAGAGAGGGAGGGAGAGAGAGGGAAGGGAGAGAGGGAGAGAGAGAGAGAGAGAGCACACAGAGCGCAGATAGAGGACACAGAGAGAAACAGGGCACAGATAGAGAGACAAGGCGCACAGAGAGACACATGGGGCACAGAGAGATGGAGAGGGCGCACAGAGAGAGGGAGAGGGCTAACAGAGACAGCACAGAGAGAGACAGCACAGACAATTAAACATAACATATATGACACTGTCATTTGTGACGTGCAAGATATATATATAATTATTGTTATTATTATTATTATTATTACTATTATTATTATCTTTATTTATATCGCGCCAACATATTCCGTAGCGCTGTACAGGGGTTTAGTACATGGCAAAAAAACAAACTTAACACCTTATAAACAATGGAGGGCCCTTTTTTTGAGCTTATAATTAAATGTACATAGAGCTTGTTTCCAAGGCACGGACACACGATTGAAAACTCGCAAACTTAAAATCTAAACTTACAGTCTAGTATAATAATAATACCTCAATCTCTTTCCCACCTTGGCACCAAAGTTGACTTCACTTTCCTCCTCATATCCTCTGTTTGCATTTGCCTCCTTCAAGAAGCTCACATGCCATCACACACACCTGTTCCTTGATCAGACAGCATCCACCTCCCAAAGCCACTTGGTTACTACTCCTCAGACCTCACTACTTCATCAGACCTCACTAACCTCCTCATACCCTTAATTTCAACTCGTCACCTCCTTCAAGGAGCTAACATGCCATGAAACACACCTTGACAGTGGAGGTTCATCCCTTGATCAGACAGCATCCACCTCCCGAAACTACCTGATTAATACTATACCTGATCAGTCCTCACTTAGTTGACCTGATCCCTTAAGTTTCCACTCCTCACCTCCTTCAAGGAGCTCACATGCAATTGGATACACCTTGACAGTGGAGCTCATCACTTGGTTAGCCATTTCTTGATACCATTTAGCTATCACTGTACCTTATCAGACCACACTCCCTACACCTACACAAAATTCTTCCTTATCTTGACTACATTCACTTAAAAAAGAATTCACTCAACTCCGACATATCTTCATCTAGTTACAACTTAATTCCCACAAACTTTGAGACCAGATGTACAGTAGCTTCCCATTTCCTGGATCTCACTAAACTCCCAATATATACAAAGACTTTTGCCCATTTATGGTTCTCCTGCTCTTGAACAGACAGACGGAACAATTTTGACTTGTATTTAGCTAAAAAATTTAATTTAATAGATTATTACAAATACATTGCTACAGTGGGGTTTGGTATATTTGCTCTAGTTCAAGACTAAAAAGCCAAGAAGGTTAACGTTCTTGGCACTGATGTTATTGTTCCAAATCTGATTCATCACCAACTACTAAATTATCCATCTCATCTTTCATCCCATAATAAAGATCATCCACATCTGGTCCTTGAGTATCACCAGGAATAAAGAACGTTGCACTCTGTCCATTAGGGTTGGTGATGGTCTCATAGTTTGGAAGAGGTTCACTTTGTGGCTCCAGATTTGAACATACGTCTTCATGCAGAGGTGAATCTATAAGGGTAAGTCCTTCACAGGAATAAGATACCCCTACACAAGTTTTAGACCCATTCCAATATGGCAGAGCAATCTGCCTAACATCACAGCTCTGCAGAGATGTCAGGCTATTGCTTGAAGCATCAGACAATGTTGTGTTGGAATCTTCCTTCAAAGAAGCCAGTGGTGCTTGGGAGTTAGGTTGGCTGAAAAAAAATCAAAATAATAATATAATTAATAACAGGTATAGTGTGAAATCCATAAAGTGTGGCAAAAGCCCCAGTTATATTACGCATAAATACATGAAAAGATCCTCTTTCCCTACCAATGGCTTCATATCATGTGATTAACTATCTCTCAGAGATTAGATAGGTTAGAATTAGTATGATCATAAAACTTTAATATTTATTGTCATGATAAGGGCCAAGCGGCACAGGGCACTCTGGAACTCCCACCCGTTATATCCTCATATCCAGTGGGTATGACTATCCTCAGTGACCATAGGACCAGCACGCTCTGGAATCCCCACTGGTTAGGTCCTCGTATCGGGTGGGTATGACTGTCCACAGTGACAGCAGGACCAGCACGCTCTGGAACTCCCACTGGTTAGGTCCACGTATCGGGGTGGGTATGACTGTCCTCAGTGACCATAGGACCAGCACACTCTGTAAGTCCCACTGGTTAGGTCCTCGTATCGGGTGGGTATGACTGTCCACAGTGACCATAGGACCAGCACCCTCTGGAACTCCCACTGGTTAGGTCCTCGTATCGGTTATGACTGTCCTCAGTGATCGCAGGACCAGCACGCTCTGGAACTCCCACTGGTTAGGTCCTCGTATCGGGTGGGTATGACTGTCCTCAGTGACCATAGGACCAGCACGCTCTGGAAGTCCCACTGGTTAGGTCCTCGTATCGGGTGGGTATGACTGTCCACAGTGACAGCAGGACCAGCACGCTCTGGAACTCCCACTGGTTAGTTCCACTTATCGGGGTGGGTATGACTGTCCTCAGTGACCATAGGACCAGCACGCTCTGGAAGTCCCACTGGTTAGGTCCTCGTATCGGGTGGGTATGACTGTCCACAGTGACCATAGGACCAGCACGCTCTGGAACTCCCACTGGTTAGGTCCTCGTATCGGGTGGGTATGACTATCCTCAGTGACCATAGGACCAGCACGCTCTGGAACTCCCACTGGTTAGGTCCTCGTATCGGGTGGGTATGACTGTCCACAGTGACAGCAGGACCAGCACGCTCTGGAACTCCCACTGGTTAGATCCACGTATCGGGGTGGGTATGACTGTCCTCAGTGACCATAGGACCAGCACGCTCTGGAAGTCCCACTGGTTAGGTCCTCGTATCGGGTGGGTATGACTGTCCACAGTGACCATAGGACCAGCACGCTCTGGAACTTCCACTGGTTAGGTCCTCGTATCGGGTGGGTATGACTATCCTCAGTGACCATAGGACCAGCACGCTCTGGAACTCCCACTGGTTAGGTCCTCGTATCGGTTATGACTGTCCTCAGTGATCGCAGGACCAGCACGCTCTGGAACTCCCACTGGTTAGGTCCTCGTATTGGGTTGGTATGATAGTCCTCAGTGACCGCAGGACCAGTACGCTCTGGAACTCCCACTGGTTAGGTCCTCGTATCGGGTGGGTATGACTGTCCTCAGTGACCATAGGACCAGCACGCTCTGGAAGTCCCACTGGTTAGGTCCTCGTATCGGGTGGGTATGACTGTCCACAGTGACAGCAGGACCAGCACGCTCTGGTACTCCCACTGGTTAGTTCCACGTATCGGGGTGGGTATGACTGTCCTCAGTGACCATAGGACCAGCACGCTCTGGAAGTCCCACTGGTTAGGTCCTCGTATCGGGTGGGTATGACTGTCCACAGTGACCATAGGACCAGCAGGCTCTGGAACTCCCACTGGTTAGGTCCTCGTATCGGTTATGACTGTCCTCAGTGATCGCAGGACCAGCACGCTCTGGAACTCCCACTGGTTAGGTCCTCGTATTGGGTTGGTATGATAGTCCTCAGTGACCGCAGGACCAGTACGCTCTGGAACTCCCACTGGTTAGGTCCTCGTATCGGGTGGGTATGACTGTCCTCAGTGACCATAGGACCAGCACGCTCTGGAACTCCCACTGGTTAGGTCCGCATATCGGGTGGGTATGACTGTCCACAGTGACTGCAAGCAGAGTACAGAGATTCTCTCTCACACTTTCAACCGGTGACCAGAAGTCACTTTATTGAGGATGGCTGCGCAGTTTTATTGAGGACTGAACAAAAGGCCAGTCAGACATTAAACAGGAAACAAACAGCCCGTCCACATACCCAACTTAAACCTCTATCCCCCTTGAGTCTCTCCCATTGTCCATTAAGTAATCAAGGCGCCGGGCTCAGGATGCTGATATCAACAGAAGGGTGTTCCCAGGTGGGATGCAGTGACAGCAAGTCTTATCCCTTACCTTAACATCCCCTAGTACGTGTAGACTGCACATAGGCACATCTGCCACCCGGCGCAAGAGCAAGGGAAAAAGTCATAGGCACTGGTTTGGGTACAATGTTTATTTGTCATACTTATGTTACTGTAACTATCATTACTTATCAATATGGTCATGCTCTTCTTTTTTATTATCCCTAACTGTGAGAGATAATTAATCATGTGAGATAAAATGATTAGGGTAGACAAAACATCTCAGGTGTTTTAACTTATACTTTAAATACCTATCTAACAATTGCATCTTACAACTCGTTACAATTATGTTTATTAATAAGGGTACTTTTCATTTCGGCAATAACTTCAGCAGTTACTGTATGTTTATTTATTATATCTTGTATATTTTTTCCCTTGGTACTGTGATGTTTTTATGATGTTAAATATAAAATAAGATAATACCCTTTCCTTGTACTCTAATTTAAAGGGCCACCTTGGTGATCTCACAAAGGACTCTAGTTAGGTGGGGCCTGATCAGAATTTTTTTATTTATTAAACATTTATTGTGTATTCAATTAATTAATAACTTTTTTTAAATCATGCCCCAAGCAGTATGAGCTCCCTATCTCTCCACCCCCTGAATAATGTATTGTATGCGGAGTGGGTGCCACCAAGAGGGGAATGCTCTCCAATCAGTCACACCTTTCTTGCAGAATGATAGTGGGAGGGCACTACAAAGTGTATTTGTGCACATTGTTAGCAGCTCAAGTTACACCACTGCCTGCTACTAATGTGTACAGAGTGGTCTCAAAAGATTTTTCAGTTCAGTACTGACCCCTGGGCAGCTCCCATTCCAGAGACAAAACATCATTCAGAGAGTGGAAACATCTGGAGCTAATGCAGCATGTGGCATGATTAAAAAAAAAAGCAATGAATTGTTAAAATACACAGAAAAGTTTAATAACATTTCTTTTCTTATCACTCCCTACCTATTTACTCATTAGAGGACCAATTATAAGACACTACAGTGGCCCTTTAATCTGGTCTATCAGGATATTTTTCTCTATAGCACAAAAGTTGATAAGACATAAGTTTTCCGTGAGTTAAAAAAAAATATTTTGATATGTTCAGTTGGAAATAATAAGGGTAAAAACATCACAAGATTTTCATGTTACTTACCAGATACCATTAAATGCCCCAGCGGACCCTCTCAGCTCCTCGCTGTGTATTTCTACTGGAGTCTCTAAAGTGGGCTGCACCATTATATGACCCATGAAGGGGTTAACCGACATGTCCCCCTTGGCATTGCCACATTCCTCCACCTTGATCTGGATCTGTTCATATGAAGGCAGACTGAATTCATAGCGCTCAGCGTCCTTACTGCTGGTGTATGGGGTGCTGGAGCTGAGGGGATAAACAACACTATGAGATCAGACATTCAGCATTGTTTGTGCATTTGTGTGTACAAGAGGGGGTGATCAACCTGCATGATAACATTGGGGAACATTATTTTTGCCATTGCAGAACACGTGGACTGTTTTACATATAAACAGGGGTGGAACTATCAGTGGTGCAGGCAGTGTTATGCACTGGGGCCCATCTCTGGGGGGGCACTGCTGTGTAATATTTTTTTTCTGTACTGTAGGCGCCACCTGGAGCCCCTCAGCCTGGCCCAATTCACCACAGCACCCAGGCCACCCGGGCCTCCTTGGCCGCACACACCCCTAGCCAGAAATTGGTAGATGTCTGTTTAAATCTAGTAGAACTGGTAAACACAACGATATAACATAATCAGTACTAATCAGTATATAACTATATACTGATATATAAAAATATAACTATATACTCACATACTCAGTACTAGTATATATAACTGTATATTTCTGCACACTGTCACACACTCAGTACTAGTATATAAACCTATATATTTCTGCACACTGTCACACACTCACATACTCAGTACTAGTATATATAATTATATATTTCTGCACAATGTCACACACTCGCGTACTCAGTACTAGTATATATAACTATATATTTCTGCACACTGTCACACTCGCATACTCAGTACTAGTATATATAACTATATATTTCTGCCCACTGTCACACACTCACATACTCAGTACTAGTATATATAACCAAATATTTCTGCACACTGTCACACACTCACATACTCAGTACTAGTATATATAACTATATATTTCTGCACACTGTCACACTCGCATACTCAGTACTAGTATATATAACTATATATTTCTGCCCACTGTCACACACTCGCATACTCAGTACTAGTATATATAACTATATATTTCTGCACACTGTCACACACTCACATACTCAGTACTAGTATATATAACTGTATATTTCTGCACACTGTCACATACTCACATACTCAGTACTAGTATATATAACTATATATTTCTGCACACACTCACATACTCGCATACTCAGTACTAGTATATATAACTATATATTTCTGCACACACTCACATACTCGCATACTCAGTACTAGTATATATAACTATATATTTCTGCACACACTCACATACTCGCATACTAAGTACTGGTATATATAGCTATATATTTCTGCACACACTCACATACTCAGTACTAGTATATATAACTATATATTTCTGCACACTGTCACACACTCGCATACTCAGTACTAGTATATATAACTATATATTTCTGCACACACTCACATACTTGCATACTCAGTACTAGTATATATAACTATATATTTCTGCACACTGTCACATACTCGCATACTAAGTACTAGTATATATAACTATATATTTCTGCACACTGTCACACACTCACATACTCAGTACTAGTATATATAACTATATATTTCTGCACACACTCACATACTTGCATACTCAGTACTAGTATATATAACTATATATTTCTGCACACTGTCACATACTCACATACTCAGTACTAGTATATATAACTATATATTTCTGCACACACTCACATACTTGCACTCAGTACTAGTATATATAACTATATATTTCTGCACACTGTCACACACTCACATACTCAGTTCTAGTATATATAACTATATATTTCTGCACACACTCACATACTTGCATACTCAGTACTAGTATATATAACTATATATTTTTGCACACTGTCACACACTCACATACTCAGTACTAGTATATATAACTATATATTTCTGCACACTGTCACACACTCGCATACTCAGTACTAGTATATATAACTATATATTTCTGCCCACTGTCACACACTCGCATACTCAGTACTAGTATATATAACTATATATTTCTGCCCACTGTCACACACTCGCATACTCAGTACTAGTATATATAACTATATATTTCTGCACACTGTCACACTCGCATACTCAGTACTAGTATATATAACTATATATTTCTGCACACTGTCACACACTCGCATACTCAGTACTAGTATATATAACTATATATTTCTGCCCACTGTCACACACTCGCATACTCAGTACTAGTATATATAACTATATATTTCTGCACACTGTCACACACTCACATACTCAGTACTAGTATATATAACTGCATATTTCTGCACACTGTCACATACTCACATACTCAGTACTAGTATATATAACTATATATTTCTGCACACACTCACATACTCGCATACTCAGTACTAGTATATATAACTATATATTTCTGCACACACTCACATACTAGCATACTAAGTACTAGTATATATAGCTATATATTTCTGCACACACTCACATACTCACATACTCAGTACTAGTATATATAACTACATATTTCTGCACACTGTCACACACTCGCATACTCAGTACTAGTATAAATAACTATATATTTCTGCACACTGTCACACACTCACATACTCAGTACTAGTATATATAACTATATATTTCTGCACACTGTCACACACTCGCATACTCAGTACTAGTATAAATAACTATATATTTCTGCACACTGTCACACACTCACATACTCAGTACTAGTATATATAACTATATATTTCTGCACACTGTCACACACTCGCATACTCAGTACTAGTATATATAACTATATATTTTTGCACACTGTCACACACTCACATACTCAGTACTAGTATATATAACTATATATTTCTGCACACTGTCACACACTCGCATACTCAGTACTAGTATAAATAACTATATATTTCTGCACACTGTCACACACTCACATACTCAGTACTAGTATATATAACTATATATTTCTGCACACACTCACATACTCCCCCGCACGTATATAACTTGCTCACATCCATGAACAGCTCTTTGTTTCTGCTGTTTCTGATCATTATCTCTATGTAATTGCTATTTGCATTATTTGGGTTTGCAGATAGGATCTGGCTGCATATTTTCCACATATCACCTGCTAATAATGTCTGACCTTGGAGCAGCCGGTGAGTGAGGATGGTTTAATATAAGACGAAGGGCAAAGGTAACATGGTCATAGCTCTGTGTATAATATACAGGTACAATGTATATGGTCAGGTGGGTGGGCTGTGTATAACATGCAGGTATACAGGTACAATGTATATGGTCAGGTGGATGGGCTGTGTATAATACGCAGGTATACAGGTACAATGTATATGGTCAGGTGGATGGGCTGTGTATAATATGCAGGTATACAGGTACAGTGTATATGGTCAGGTGGATGAGTTGTGTATAATATGCAGGTATACAGGTACAATGTATATGGTCAGGTGGATGGGCTGTGTATAATATGCAGGTATACAGGTACAATGTATATGGTCAGGTGGATGGGCTGTGTATAATATGCAGGTATACAGGTACAGTGTATATGGTCAGGTGGATGGGTTGTGTATAATATGCAGGTATACAGGTACAATGTATATGGTCAGGTGGATGGGCTGTGTATAATATGCAGGTATACAGGTACAATGTATAAGGTCAGGTGGATGGGCTGTGTATAATACGCAGGTATACAGGTACAATGTATATGGTCAGGTGGATGGGCTGTGTATAATACGCAGGTATACAGGTACAGTGTATATGGTCAGGTGGATGGGATGTGTATAATATGCAGGTATACAGGTGCAATGTATATGGTCAGGTGGATGGGCTGTGTATAATATGCAGGTATACAGGTACAGTGTATAAGGTCAGGTAGATGGGCTGTGTATAATATGCAGGTATACAGGTACAGTGTATATGGTCATGTGGATGCGCTGTGTATAATACGCAGGTATACAGGTACAGTGTATATGGTCAGGTGGATGGGCTGTGTATAATATGCAGGTATACAGGTGCAATGTATATGGTCAGGTGGATGGGCTGTGTATAATACGCACGTATACAGGTACAATGTATATGGTCACATGGATGGGCTGTGTATAATATGCAGGTATACAGGTACAGTGTATATGGTCAGTTATACTATACAGGGGTCAGACTGGTGATACCTACCCTGGCTTCACAGTCAATATGGTCCTCTGTAATTTTTCTGTGGCCTCCAAGTCTTGTTCAATTGGGATAAAGTTGATCTGAAATGTGCAGCAGAATCTGTTATATTTCCTGTGTCCTATTACATGGAGGGGACTTGAGATTTATTTACATTGAATATTTAGTTTAAAAAGATACCAAAATTGTTCACATCAAAAAAAGAACATTAAATATAATAATACAGACCTAGTGAATCATTAAATGTATATTGAAGGGTTCTAGGTTACTAGGTATATAATAGAGTATCTATTTACTTTTATGTACCTTATTTTATTATTTTATAAGCTCTGTTTTTACTGCCTAGAGTCCCTGTATGAGTCTGTCCACAGCAACTTATGCAGACACAGACTCTGTAGGGCTGGATGTGCAAGTGTCCCAGCCTATCAGGGACCACATCTCAGCTACATGTTGCTGAGGGATGGTCACTGATTGGTTAGAATGAGATACTGCACAGTCAGTACAGCAGAGTCTGTGCTGTATACGCTGCAGAGGGCAGACCCATACAGGGACTATTTGTATGATTTTAGGCAGTAAAACCAGAGCTTATAAGCACTTCTTAATAAAATAAAGTTCATAAAAGTAAATAAATAGATACCCAGGAATATTATATACCTTCTAACATTCAGGAACCTCCCATGTCCCTTTAATGGTGAATATGCCCCTATACACAAGTTGCTCTTATATGAAGGAGTTTTCTTATACAAGTCCTAAAATATGTGCACAAGTTCCAGCTTTTGCTTTTTATTGCTACAAATATTACGACCCAGGGGTGAGGGGGGACCAAGAAAACCCCCTATCCCCCTGCTTTCTGTTACAGGAGCACCCTGGATGGTCTGGGTTCTAGTAATCTCAGGAACACAGGAGGCAAAAAACAGGCAAAATAATACATGTTTTCATCTCTCTCATTCTATAAAATGACAGATACGCTTACAGATGACATCACTACAATCTAAATTAGTTAACTCTTCATGAACCAAACATGTAACACACAGATTCTAACATCATAAGTCAAACACACTGAGAAGCTACATAACATACAGTAATTATCATACATGGGGTAATCAACATAACATATTAAATAACTATAAAACATACTGTAACAAAGGGTCCAAAGGGGCAAGGTGGTCAATGGGATCATAACAAGAAAACCTTTTTATATTTAGTGACGTGAGCTGCGGAAGAAAACAAAAATATGTAGGTGCTGCCACAGTTTAGTAATCAGCTTCAATCTGGTTCTTGAGATGGCCTTTAAACTTTGACCCATTCAGTGAGAAAATCAATTATAAAATGGAAGCTTCCCGTATCCACAAAAACATGGAGAAGTAACTGGCCAACTAGGCTAGAATCATAACATTTATATAGATGGTTAATTATATAGTTACATAGTAATTGAGGTTGAAGAAAACCCATAAGTTTAACCATTTTTCGATCTCCTATGATCCATTTTATATGCAGATTAATTGTTAATTGATCCCAAGGAAGACAGGATCCATGCTGTTATGTTGTCGGGACAGGTCCACCGCTGCAGTGCGGCCTCCAACCTCTAGATGGCATTGACGATATTTTGCCACGCTGCCGATATGTGAAAGAAGTTCTAAGCTTATAATGTTAGCCTAACCCTTAAACTAACCCTAACCCCAACCCTCAACCTAACCCTAACAGTTTACCTAAGCCTTGATTATATGATATGGCACTGGAATATCAGCAGCGCCCTCTAGTGGATGCTCACCGCCACTGCTGCTGCCATGTGCTGCACCAGCATAACAGGACCGGAAGACAAACAGAAAAAAAAAAATTAAAACCTTGCCAATTGTCTCATAAGTGAAACAAATTCCTTCCTAAACTCTGATAGCAGCAATCGGATTCCTCCCTGGATCAATACTCCTCCTTCTCCAGTTATGCAGGATAACCCCAAAAGTGGGTTTTCTTAAGAAAATATATCCAACCCCTTTTTAAGGTATAAATTGTATCTGCTCAACCTCATTTGGTTGAGAGTTCCACAGTCAGACTGCGCTAACTGTGAAGAACCTTTTTCTTTCTTTAGGGTGGAATCTTTTTTTCTTATTTTTAATATAAAAGAAACTTTATTTGCCCTTTTATAGTCACAGCTGCCCTCAATCATTGGGGTATTATATTATTATGGTCCCTTTCTGAAGCAACTGGAACATGTTCCCTCTTTTAAACAAGTCTTAATCACAATGTTATCATATAAACACTAGTAATGCCGGGAAAGCACCCAGGACAACAGTATAAACCACTCAGAACTACTAAATCATTAAATGATGGAATTTATTATATATTAAAAAAAATCAGATAGATGTATTAAAAAATGGAGCTGCATTTAGTCTCCACTCATTGCTTTCAATATTTCTTAAATTGGCTGAACTCTGCTGAGGCCATTTGTCAAGCTGTACATAATAGTCACATGTTCGTGTATGTAATGCTGTATTTAACTCCCTAGATTATGGCCATTGGATATTGTCCTGTTGCCTTTCTGCCTTTAACCTTGGTGTAGGAGGAGTGAGTTGTTTTGCATTTGTGAAATCTATACTGATATTTAAACTGTGTAACAAGTAATAAATATTTAATATTTATTATACGTATTTAGGCCAATGCCTTATGTATGTGAGTGTCCTACAAGACAATTTACTGCACAGACAGCCTTGTTATTGTGGTTAAAAGGGGGTATGGGGGGTAGTTTGTGAAAAATGCACATGTTTGTATAGTATGTAACAGCCTAAAGGCATGAGCATAAAAGCTTTTTATATCAATTCTTTATTTTAGCAGGCACTGGTGGTGCGTGAAGCACTCATTGTTTGTAACTTCCACCTACGTGACAGATTTATCCAGGGGGTTATGTGAGTCCCAGACTAAAGGGGTAACTTTCCAGTTAATTAGCTGCATCTGATTTAAGACTGTTCCTGGAGTATGAGTGGGCTGATTATGGACTGATTGTTTGCAGTTTGTCTGACCAGGAGAGAAGACTCTCACAGTCTGCAGCTTGTGACTGCTTGGAGCAGAGTGGAGACCTGGAAATCTGAAGACTACATGCCAGTGATTTTACAAACTATAGGGCTGTTTGGTGTGCTCCACCCAGGTTTAGCTGTATGAGAGCTAGCTAGTGTGGACACTGTATGTCAGTTAAGGTCGTGCTTGAGTGGACGCTAGGGATATTATTTTCTTTGTTTTGTTATTTTTATATCAGTGGATACATTTTTAGTAGTAAAACTTGGGAACACCCCTCACACTTATCCCTAACACCCCTCACCCTAACCCTAACACCCCTCACACTTATCCCTTACACCTAACCCTAACACCTAACCCTAACACCCCTCACACTTATCCCTAACACCCCTCACCCTAACACCCCTCACACTTATCCCTAACACCCCTCACCCTAACACCTATCCCTAACACCCCTCACCCTAACCCTAACACCCCTCACACTTATCCCTAACACCTAACCCTAACACCTAACCCTAACACCCCTCACACTTATCCCTAACACCCCTCACCCTAACACCTAACCCTAACACCCCTCACCCTAACTGTAACACCCCTCACACTTATCCCTAACACCTATCCCTAACACCCCTCACCCTAACCCTAACACCCCTCACACTTATCCCTAACACCTAACCCTAACACCTAACCCTAACACCCCTCACACTTATCCCTAACACCCCTCACCCTAACACCTAACCCTAACACCCCTCACCCTAACTGTAACACCCCTCACACTTATCCCTAACACCTAACCCTAACACCTAACCCTAACACCCCTCACCCTAACCCTAACACCCCTCACACTTATCCTTAACACCTAACCCTAACACCTAACCCTAACACCCCTCACACTTATCCCTAACACCCCTCACCCTAACACCTATCCCTAACATCCCTCACCCTAACCCTAGCACCCCTCACACTTATCCCTAACACCCCTCACCCTAACCCTAACACCCCTCACACTTATCCCTAACACCCCTCACCCTAACCCTAACACCCCTCACACTTATTCCTAAGATTTAACACCCCTCACACTTATTCCTAACATGCCTCACCCTAACACCCCTTACACTTATCCCTAACACCCCTCACCCTAACACCCCTCACACTTAGCCCTAACACCCCTCACCCTAACACCTAACCCCCTCACCCTTATCCCTAACACCCCTTACCCTAACAACCCTCACACTTATCCCTGTGTCTCTTCCCCCCCTTATCATCAAGGGAGGGGGGAGGATGATGAGGAAGGGAGGAAGAGACACAGGGGAGGATGATGAGGGAGGGGGGGAAACAGACACAGGGGAGGATGATGAGGGAGGGGGTAAAGAGATACAGGGGAGGATGATGTGGGAGGTGGGAGGATGATGAGGGAGGGGGGATGAGACACAGGGGAGGTTGATGACGAAGGTGGCAAAGAGACACAGGGGAGGATGATGAGGGAGGGGGGGAAGAGACAAAGGGGAAGATGATGAGGGAGGGGGGAAAAGAGACACAGGGGAGGATGATGAGGGAGGGGGGGAAGAGACAAAGGGGAAGATGATGAGGGAGGGGAAAAAGAGACACAGGGGAGGATGATGAGGGAGGGGGGAAAGAGAAACAGGGGAGGATGATGAGGGAGGGGGAAAGAGACACAGGGGAGGATGATGATGGAGGGGGAAGAGACACAGGGGAGGATGATGAGGGAGGGGGTAAAGAGATACATGGGAGGATGATGAGGGAGTTGGGAGGATGATGAGGGTGGGGGGATGAGACACAGGGGAGGGTGATGAGGAAGGGGGGAAAGAGACACAGGGGAGGATGATGAGGGAGGGGGGGAAGAGACACAGGGGAGGTTGATGAGGGAGGGGGTAAATAGATACAGGGGAGGATGATGTGGGAGGTGGGAGGATGATGAGGGAGGGGGGATGAGACACAGGGGAGGGTGATGAGGAAGGGGGCAAAGAGACACAGGGGAGGATGATGAGGGAGGGGGGGAAGAGACAAAGGGGAAAATGATGAGGGAGGGGGAAAGAGACACAGGGGAGGATGATGAGGGGGGGAATGGACAAAGGGGAAGATGATGAGGGAGGAGGAAAAGAGACACAGGGGAGGATGATGAGGGAGGGGGGAAAGAGACACAGGGGAGGATGATGAGGGAGGGGGGAAGAGACACATGGGAGGATGATAAGGGGGGGGTAAAGAGATACAGGGGAGGATGATGTGGGAGGTGGGTGGATGATGAGGGAGGGGGGATGAGACACAGGGGAGGGTGATGAGGAAGGGGGCAAAGAGACACAGGGGAGGATGATGAGGGAGGGGGGGAAGAGACAAAGGGGAAAATGATGAGGGAGGGGGAAAGAGACACAGGGGAGGATGATGAGGGGGGGAATGGACAAAGGGGAAGATGATGAGGGAGGAGGAAAAGAGACACAGGGGAGGATGATGAGGGAGGGGGGAAAGAGACACAGGGGAGGATGATGATGCACGCGCCGTGCCCCAAATTTGAAGTGATATGACCAACCAAGTATCTTTTTACATCTCCCGGTTCCAAAAATCCAGGCCTTATACACGCCCCCTGATAGGTGACGTAACAGGTATTAAACTGATAAGAGTAGTACTTACAAACACGCCACTCCTATCTGGTGGCACCTTTGATTGCACGTGCCGTGCCCCAAAATTGAAGTGATACGACCAACCAAGCATCTTTTTCCATCTCCCTGTTCTTAAAATCCAGGCCTTATACACACCCCCTGATAGGTAACGTAACAAATATTAAACTGATAAGACTAACACACCTTATAATAATGCAGAGAGAGGCAACGCAGTGAGAGGAGTCTGAAGAAGAGGAGTCAGAGGAGGAAGGTGGCTTTGAGGAGGTGGAAGACCAAACACAGCAGGCGTCCCAGGGGGCTTGTTGTCACCTTTCGGGGACCCTTGGTGGCTGGGTGGAGGAAGAGACCTTCAATGACATCAGTGAGGACAAGGAACGGGACATGGCTAGCTTGGTATCCAACCTTGTGCAAATGGGGAGTTTGCGGTTGTGCAAATGGACTGTTTGCGGTTGTTTGCGGTGCATGAAACGGGGAGATTGGTCTGTTACTGTGGTCTGTTACCTGATCGATACAACATCATACCTGATGTTTTAAAGCATGTTATTCCAAACAATTTAGGAATGTTAGGTGATTTATGCCCTTTATGGCTTAAAACCAGACTCTGCATCAACTATGTAATTTTCCGTGGAAGTTTTGCCATGGATCCCCCTCCGGCATGCCACAGTCCAGGTGTTAGTCCCCTTGAAACAACTTTCCCATCACTATTGTGGCCAGAAAGAGTGCCTGTGGGTTTTAAAATCCGCCTGCCCATTGAAGTCTATGGCGGTTCGCCGGTTCGCGAACATTTGCGGCGGTTCGCGTTCGCGGTTCCCAAACCGAAAATGTTATGTTCGCAACATCACTAATTACAGATTCTTGTATTGTGCCCACCATCATAGAGCCCGAAACATGGGCACAAACCCACAGGAGACTGGGAACTTGCCACATCTACTAATTCGTGTTATCTATTTTAAAGCTCAAGGAGGGGGGGTTAGTTGACGCATTGATTGATTCTAATAAACTTCCCGCATTGGACATCTTCCTCTCCCCTGCATACTCAGTAAAATGCAGCCCGCACCCTTCTTGCCCTACCTATTCATGCGTTAAAATTGAAGTTTTACTATCATGTCAGCTTCCATGCACTAGCAGAGTCAGCTGCTGGTGTTCTTAGTTTGGTGCATACTTAAATGTTTTCTCTAATCTACAGTGATCAATGCGTGAATATCTCTTATACTAGTCATGCCGGGTGCAATAGAAGCTTTATTATCACAAACATTTCTTGTTGCATTTTTACCTCCACTGTGAGGTTTCTATATTATGTCCAACACCCTTTATATAGGGATTCAGCATAGGTTTGACACCTACCCCCATATCTCCCATTTACTTGCACCTCCAAACATTAAGTCTAAGGGTATACTTGTGAATACCTACATACCATTTTTATCTAAGTAACTTATGTATTATTTACAGTGCCTTGCAAAAGTATTCACCCCCCTTGATTTTGTTACATTACAGCCTTAAATTCAATGTTTTGTTAATCTGAATTTTATGTGATGGATCAGAACACAATAGTCTAAGTTGGTGAAGTGTAATGAGAAAAATAAATACATTAAACTATGTTTTAGAAATAGAAAACAGAAAATTGGCATGTGCGTATGTATTCACCCCCTCTGTTATGAAGCCCATAAAAAGCTCTGGTGAAACCAATTACCTTCAGAAGTCACATAATAAGTGAAGTGATGTCCCCCTGTGTGCAATCTAAGTGTCGCATGATCTGTCATTACATATACACACCTTTTTTTAAAGTCCCCAGAGGCTGCTACACCTAGGCAAGAGGCACCACTAACCAAACACTGCCATGATGACCAAGGAACTCTCCAAACAAGTAAGGAAGAATGTTGTTGAGAAGTACAAGTCAGGGTTAGGTTATAAAACAATATCCAAATCTTTGATAATCCCCAGGAGCACCATCAAATCTATCATAACCAAATGGAAAGAACATGGCACAACAGCAAATCTGCCAAGAGATGGCCACCCACCAAAACTTACGGACCGTGCAAGAAGGGCATTAATCAGAGAGGCAGCACAGAGACCTAAGGTAACCCTGGAGGAGCTGCAGAGTTTCACAACAGAGACTGGAGTATCTGTACATAGGACGACAATAAGCCGGACGCTCCATAGAGTTGGGCTTTATGGCAGAGTGGCCAGAAGAAGGCCATTACTTTCAGCAAAAAACAAAATGGCACATTTTGAGTTTGCAAAAAGGCATGTAGGAGACTCCCAAAATGTATGGAGGAAGGTGCTCTGGTCTGATGAGACTAAAATGTAACTTTTTGGCCATCAAAGAAAACGCTGTCTGGCGCAAACCCAACACATCACATCACCCAAAGAACACCATCCCCACAGTGAAACATGGTGGTGACAGAATCATGCTGTGGGGATGTTTTTCAGCAGCCAGGACTGGGAAACTAATCAGAGTTGAGGGTAAGATGGATGGTGCTAAATACAGGGATATTTGAGGCTAGGACGGAGGTTCACCTTCCAGCAGGACAATTACCCTAAACACACTGCTAAAGCAACACTTGAGTGGTTTAAGGAGAAACAAGTAAATGTGTTTGAATGGCCTAGTCACAGCCAAGACCTCAATCCAATAGAAAATCTGTGGTCAGACGTAAAGATTGCTGTTCACAAGCGCAAACCATCCAACTTGAAGGAGCTGGAGAATTTTGCAAGGAGGAATGGGCAAAAATCCCAGTGGTAAGATGTGACAAGCTCATAGAGACTTATCCAAAGCGACTTGGAGCGGTGATCGCCGAAAAAAGGTGGCTCTACAAAGTATTGACGTTAGGGGGGTGAATAGTTATGCACATTAACTTTTTCTGTTATTTTGACCTATTTGTTGTTTGCTTCACAATAAAAAAAAACATCTTCAAAGTTGTGGGCATGTTCTGTAAATTAAATGATGCAAATCCTCAAACAATCCATGTTAATTCCAGGTTGTGAGGCAAAACACGAAAAATGCCAAGGGGGGTGAATACTTTTGCAAGGCACTGTACCTCTAAAATTTTACCAATTTGAAGTCATACTGTCTGGGCTAATTTATAATTTATTTAATGAGCTGAGATAACAATGCGCCCGACTCCACACAGCCTTCATTACATCTTGCTCTTGATTTACTTTCAGGTGACATTGAAACTGTTGTGTGCTCAGAACTCCAGACAGGAAGATATTTGTAGTTTTTAAAACAGCGGTTATTCAATGTACATATAAATATCACATTGTATGTAGGGTGGCAGATAAAATTAAAATAGCAAAATATTTGAGTGAGATTTTGGTGTAGATTCCTACTGACAGACTACCCATTGACTCCTACCCATTGATAGCCTATCCATTGTCTGACCACCCACTGGCTGATCACCCCCTTAATCCCACCCAATGACAGCCTACACATTTACTGACCACCCATTGATAGCCCATCCATTGACTGACCACCCATTGACTCCCACCCTTTGATAGCCTATTTATTGACTGACCACCCACTGACTGACGACCCATTGAGTCACCCCCATTGACATCCTACCTATTGGTTGACCATCCATTGATAGCCCACCCATGGACTGACCGTCACTGATCAACCACCCATGGCAGACCACCAATTGATTAACACCCATTTGATAGTCCACACATTGACCACCCACTCATTCATGGCTTGCCCACTGACTGACAGCGCTTTCATTAACCACTTATTAATAGTCCACCTAAGGACTAACTACCCGTTAACTTACCACACACTGACCACCCATTAATAGTCCAACAATTGACTGACCATCTTTGATTACCCTGACACTGACTGACCACCCATTAATAGCCTGCCTGTCCATTGATTGACCATTCACCCACTGACCACCTACAAACTGACCACCCATTAACTCACACCCATTGGCAGATCACCCAATCACATTCCATTGATAGTCTACCCATTGACTGACCACCAATTGATACCCAACAATTGACTGGCCCTCTTTGATTGCCCTCCCAATGACTGACCACATATTGATAGCCTGCTCATTGGCCAATGACTGATTTACTTATTATCCACTGTTAGCTCAACCACTGACTGACCACCCATTGACTAATTTCCCATTTAGACTACCCACTAACTGATTACCCATTTTGTAGGCGCCTCTTGATAGCCTATCCACTGAATGACCTCCTTTTAACTCCCCATTTATAGCACCGAATGACTCAACAATTTATAGCGCAACTGTTGACTGGCTCCCACTAAAATCCATCTACTGACTGACCCCATTAACAGAACACCCATTGATAACTCACCCACTAACAGCCTGCTGACTGACTGACTGACCATTAACATCCCCACTGACTGACCACCTTCTGACTGACCACACCCTGACTGACCACACCCTGACTGACACTTTTACATGACACAATCTTGGGAGAAAGCTTCAAAGCCTGTACTAAAATCAATTTAGGTTTTATTAACAACACAACACTTTCATTTTAGACTCTTCATTGTGTAGCTAGGAATATACTGATTATTATTACACTACTGGTCTACATAACATATGTAATAACTCTATTTATTAACTGATAATCTTTACATTTTAAAACATTATCAAGGTTATCACAAGCACCTTGTACTGCTCATAATGATTGGAAAACATCCACCTGACCATGCACCACCAGCCAGCCAACTAGACCCGCGTAGGTACATTAGCATATTTCCACAGTTAGTGATTTACATATTCAATTCACTCAGAGGTTTGTGCTATTCGTACACAGTATTATATCCATAGGCAGATTTATACAGTTACTAATATGAATATTTTATATGCATTGGTACATTATTACTAACAGGGGTGATTTATACACTGACACAGTTCTAGATATAATATTGCATTTACTGCAAATAAACAAATACATCTGACCCAGTGGCCAGGGGTGTAGGAGCCAGAATAATTCTGGGGGAGATACAGCTTATTGTATACATAGGCCGTCAAATAGCTTATTTATACATACATACATATGAAGAAAAATCTGGGAGGGATGTGCCCCCCCCCCCCATCCCCCCCAGTTCCTGCACCCATTCCAGTGGCGGACGTACTGTAGGTGCAGTAGGTGCAAAGCACAGGGGCCCAAAGCTTGTTAGGTGAACCCTGCTACCAGTAGCAATGGTCTAAAGGAAAGGAGTATCCTGATTTATTAGACAGTGATTTAGGGGTAATCTGATCACCTACATATATTTTGGCTGGTTTTTGACCCTCACAGGTGCCAAGTTTGTATAGGGAAGTTAGAAGAAGGGCCCCCAAATAATTTTGTATGGGGCCCTCCATTCAGTAGCTCCACACTTGATTTGATCATACACAGATAGTAATATGATATTTTCATCATTCATAGTAATATAGATTTGAACCAACAGGCTAATTGAATCTGCCTGTTCTATCTACCTATAAATCTTGGCTTAATAAATTCTTATGATGATGGATGGGAATTTCCCAGGAGCCTGAAAGCCCAGGGGGCCTAAAGTTTGTACTTCTCTCTCTTAAGTTATTTATTATTATTATTAATAATAATAATAATAATAATAATAATAATAATAATAATAATGTAACATGAAGTGCTTTCTTCCAGGCTCCTAGAAAAATTTCCTGGCTCCTAAGTGTTAGATATTTTTGCCCACTCCTCCTTATGGCTTTATTGCACGCACACTTCCATCCACTAAATATATTTGTCCCGACCACGGCCGTTCCACTTATCTACCACACTGTAAGGGAAATCTTTGCCATGTTACTCCTACATAAAGTCTACCCTTTAAGTTTAAATCATGACCTCTTGTTCTGGCATTTGTAGATTTAGTACTACATATATTTTATATAGTATACAGCAAACTTTTATAATTAAAGAGACAATTTATGTTGCAAGCTCATGGAGATCAATAAGAGCCGCCATATAGGACCATCTGATCAACTTCGATATCCTTCTATGAAACGGCACTTTGATACAGGGTCAACATGTCAAGGGTCTTATCTGTAAAGTCTTATTTATCAGTAAAGCAAACTGACACTGATCTGAATTCACAGCTACACTGATTAAGCATTGGTTTGACACAATACGCATGTTGATCTTTACTGAGCCATAGTTGTATGTAGAGTCAGAGGTTACTGACCATTGATATACAGGATATTATGTTGATAATGTATTTGTAATATGAATATTTTGTACATTGCTAGAAACAAAGATTTAGTGATATAAGTATTATATACATCTGCAGATATAATGTATCCTGATATAAATAACTTATTACATTGCTCATACCTTAGGGTAGCACTGGCATATACTCCAGGTAATTTGTAATAATAATAATAATAATAATAATAATAATAATAATAGCAATAATACAATGTAACATATCTATGAAGGGTTATCTTTCAGGCTCCTTGAAACTTTTCCTGGCTCCTAAGTATTATTTACATTTGCAGATATGATATATCCCAATATAAATGACATTGTTCCTACCTTAGGTTAGCACTGACCGATACTCCAGGTGATTATTAGTAATAATAACAATGATAATAATAATTCTATTATTATTATTATTATTATGAAGAATAGTAATAATAATAATGATAAAAAGTGATTTTTAATAGTAATAATTCTAATAATATAATGTAACTTATCTCTATGAGGGGGTTATTTCAATGCTCCTAGAACGTTTCTTGGCTCCATAATATTTGCAGAAATATCCCAATATAAACAACTTATTCCTACCTTGGGATAGCACTGGCAGATACTCCAGGTGATTCCAACACAGACCATGAACACCCCCATGGTGCAGAACGTAATGTACACATTGGGCTTATCCACACTCATAATGAACATCCCGATCATCACTAGGAAAAAGCCCAGTACGATGAGTCCATATCGAAACGTCTTGTCTTCCGCCATGTTGTATGGTGATAATGGCTGTATAGTGGTGTGGGTCTATCAGGTCTGTCCTTGTACCTGTCTGACCATCAAGGAAGGATGTAGCAGGACTCGGTCTGGCGTTACTTATTTCCAACTAGAGGTTTTGCCCAATGTGACTCAGCCCAGTCCTGCCCAAGGTTGATCCAGCCAGTTCTGGAGGTATCACAATGAATGACAATAGGATTTGTAGTTGTGCTTGAGTGACTCTCTAACCTTCCCTGGGGGTATAAATACCCAGGCGGCCTGGGCCAGGAACCTTCCAGTCGTGTTTATACCCCACACACTGCACAACCTGCGTACGATACACACACCTGAGATACGAGCTCTGATGGCTATCAGCAGGAGCTTATTATAGTGGTGACAGAGCCTCTGACCCAGAGCTGGGACAATATAACAGGATCAAGGAATCTGACAGATTGCTTGATGTAAATTTATCTTATTATAACACCCAACTTTCAAGCTCAGTTATCTAACACTTCCACTCAAAATATTTAATAATTTCACAACATTAACTTTGTAACTTAAAAGGATCTGGAAGTTTCCCTATTTTAAAAGTTAAAATAAACTCTGTAAGTGTGTGTTTGCATCTAAATATTATTTTATTAACAACAAGTGCTTAAAAGCTTTGCTTTTACTCACTGAAACCTTCCAAATACTCCATGCAAAGCTCTGCCCCCTGTAACTCATGCACACAGTGTCTGTAGTATTACATGTACTAACCAATCACATATTGTCTCTGCAGTATTTCAAAACATGTTGAGAAACAGCCTGTGATTGGCTAGGACATCTAGTACTAATAGAAAGACTGTGTGCATGAGCTGCTGGGGTTTCTGATGAATCTGGTTTCAGAGCTTTTAAGCACTTAACAGACTGTGTAGTTTATTTTAATATTAAAAACAGGGAAACCTCCATAATTATTTAAGCACCACTGACACTAAATATGTAATAGAAAACAATAAATAAATAAACACAACCTTTACATTTTAACTTTGATATGTAGCTATTCTATACTGTGCTGTTCCATTTTCTTTTCTGAGCTGTGTCTGTTTGCTACATTTTCAGGAGGGTGTGTCCTTGTAAACTAATCAGCTTTTACAGTAGTTTTGTTGAAAGCACTGGCAGTGTTAGCTGCCACATTCCCAATGTGCATGCAGATGGGAACTTCCTCTGTATTCAAAGACTTCTCCCACCTAACCTCAGGCAGCTGATCATCAGAAACTAAAATTGTAGATTCCACTGCAGCGTAATTATACAGTGGTACCTTGGTTCTAGTCTTTAATCCATTCCGGGTAGCAGGAGTTCCAAAAAGATTGAGTAACAAGGTAGCATTTCCCATGGGCTACACTTTGGTTCTTATAGGCACATGCTACACTTTGGTTCTTGAAAGCACATGCTGTACTTTGGTAATTATAAGCATAGGCTACACTTTGGTCCTTATAGGCACAGGCTAAACTTTGTTTCTTGAAAGCACATGCTGTATTGTGGTAATTATAAGCACAGGCAATGCTTTGGTCCTTATAGGCACATGCTACACTTTGGTCATTCTAAACACAGGCTGCACTTTAGTTCTTATAGGCACAGTCTACACTTTGATTATTACAGGCACAGTCCACACTTTGGTCCTTATAAGCATAGTCTGCACTTTGGTCCTTAGAGGCACAGGCTAAACTTTGGTTCTTGAAAGCACATGCTGTATTTTGGTAATTATAAGCACAGGCTATGCTTTGGTCCTTATAGGCACATGCTACACTTTGTTCCTTATAGGAACAGGCTACACTTTGGTTCTGGAAAGCACATGCTGTATTTTGGTAATTATAAGCACAGTCTATGCTTTGGTCCTTATAGGCACAGTCTACACTTTGATTATTACAGGCACAGTCCACACTTTGGTCCTTATAAGCATACGCTGCACTTTGATTC
Source organism: Discoglossus pictus (assembly GCA_027410445.1). Lineage (NCBI taxonomy): Eukaryota > Metazoa > Chordata > Amphibia > Anura > Alytidae > Discoglossus > Discoglossus pictus. Next base: position 184,884,358 of record CM050170.1, on the reverse strand, counting down.
TTATAGGCAACCTCTACACTTTGATTCTTAAAGGCACCGTCTACACTTTGTCCTTATAAACAAACGCTGCACTTTGATTCTTGTATGCACAGAATGCTCTTGGGCTCTTGTAGGCACTAACTACTCTATGAAACAGAACAGAACTTTATTCAACTTCCTGAAAGACACGATGGCGGGGTGTCGCAAACGTGTCGAGTTGTGAGCAACAGTGAGTTCCAAAGCCAATTTTTTGTCAGTGCTCTTTGGTGATTTCTGAAAATGACGAGAACCGAGGGTCCACTGTACATGCAGGTATTTTTTTAAACAAAGATATACGGATATAAAAATACCTCAAAAAAAGTTCATGAAATCTGAAATACTAGTTAGAAAATGCACAATGTTTTAGGAAATTGTCGTCTTTTGCAATTCTTATGAGAATGTTTTTTTTTTTTTATAACACTGAGTTTTATTGTCACCGCATATAATAATTATTTCACAGTCTGGATCTAGGCACGCAGGCCTATCCATTTCACATATGTCCATAGCATCCAGTAAACAAGCATTTACATACATCAGAGTACAGTGAGTTTTGGACCCACCCTGTAAGATAAGTCCAGATGCTGGTTAGCCTGTTATAGGTCAAGCCGAGTATTGCTAGAGTATGCATGGCGACTATCACTTTTTTAATTTTATTTATAACATTAACCTTTTAGAAACAAAAAACAAAACCTAACACTTGAACAGCTTGCTGGCCGGTCCCTTTTCCCACGTATGGGCTCCCTAAATACAGGATTTTTTTTTTTTTTTTTTTAAGTAGGATTGTCCCCCAGCCCCATCATTAACCCCCTCCCCGGACTCCCTGGTCTACTTCACTGAGGAAATGGGCTAAGCTTACAACCCGCCACTAGTTCTAGCACCCTAATGCTAGGCCTATGTATACTGTCCATGGGTCCCAAATTTTCCTGTACTTATCCAAAGAGTCATCTAATAGGTGGGTGATTCTTTCATTGATGGCAATATAATTAATCTTTTTTTTAATCATCTGGAAGTTTAGGTTACTGGATTTCCAGGCTTTAGCAATATGACTCTTAGCTGCCAATGCTATGTATTGCAGCAGTCTGTTTTGGGAGGGAGTCAGAGCACTAATGGGGATCCCCAGTAGCATGCTATCTATAGACCTTTCTACCGGGGTAAGGAATAAGTCAGAGGCTAGTACTGAGACTAAGTCCCAAATCTTTACTACCTTGGGGCAGAACCACCAGATATGGGAGAATGTCCCCGTTGCCTGACACCCCCTAAAGCATAGTTGGCTTTCTGATTTTTTCCATTTTGCGAGCTTCTCCGGGGTTATGTATACCCTGTGGAGCACCTTGATGGCGGTTTCTAGGATGCTATAGTTAAGGGAGCCCCTATAGATGTTAGACCAAGCTGCCCTCCATTTACTTAGGTCCCAGCTCGTATTCATGTCAGTTTCCCAATCGGCCATGTGTTTGGGCTTAAGTCCGGCAGGCCTGGCATTGAATGTTTTGTATAGCATCCCTAGGGTGCCCTTCGTTAGAGGAGCCGCTTGACAGATTTTAGTCAGCCAGTTCGTTTCTGGGACTGTGTGCTTTTCCAATAAGGAGATTGCTAGGTGTTTTAATCTACAAAAATTGTAGTGTTCAGACAGGGGCATATCATGTTTATCCCTTATTTTTTCGAATGAGATAATTCGCCCCTTTTCCATCCACTCTCCCAGCCTATCCAGATTTTTATTCTTCCACCAGTGTTGGGAGGATAAATTTAGGTTAACTGGCATCTGGGGATGATTAAGAAGTGAGATCATGCAGGATGGTTTTGGGAATAAATTTGTGTGTTCGCGGGCCCATTTCCAGCATGTCAGAGTATGTTTTATCATGGGATTGGATAAGTCTTTAATTTTTGGGGGAGTTTCTGACAACCACATAATAGAATCCCAGGTCAACGGTTTCATTGATTGGTTTTCTATGTAAATCCACGCCGGCTGATGTGTCGTTGAGTGTGCAATTGGTAGAAAGGATAGTTGGGCGGCCTTGTAATACAATTTAAAGTTAGGGCAGGATAGACCTCCATCTAACTTGTGTAGATACATGATTTTTTTTGCGATTCGTGATGGGCCTTGGTTCCAGATGAACCTAAAGATGTGCCTTTGGAATTTAGATAACTCTTTATGTTTAACCTGAATTGGGAGGGTTCTAAAAAGGTAAAGAAGTCTGGGCAAAATGTTCATTTTAATTGTGTTAATTCTCCCTACCCAGGACAGGCGGAATTTCGTCCATCGACCTAAATCGGCCATCATGGTTTTTAGTAGTTTAGAATAATTCTCATTATATAGGTCGCTTAGATTCGCCGTTAGCCTTATCCCCAAATAATTTATATATTTAATGTCCCAGTTGAATTTATACCTGTCATGTAAACTGTTTTTTTCTGCTGCCGGGACGTCGATGGCTAGGGTTTCAGTATGAGAATGTTTTTAAAGAACAATAGAATTAAGTCCTCAATAACAAGAGGAATCAGACAGAGCTGTGATGGATCTTATTAGCAGTGATGGTCTGAAGTCACACAGCACAGATTCTAAGTATCAGATCATTTTAAAAACTAAAACTAATAACTAGCTACATTTTATTAAAAAAAGAAAAATTAAACATACACTTGATTTTGAATTTCTACCCATCACTCAGCCTGTCCAATCCTCCCACTAAGTAATGGTAAATCACTGCTAAAAACCTCTATTAACCACCCTAAAGGTGCTTTGAATATTTTGTCTTCAGTGTAAAGCCATGTGTAAAAGAAAAGACTGGGCAAGCTCAGGACCTAAGCAATACGTTATCCAGTTACTCTCTAGGGTTTGAGCATGCCCATTAGCACTTGTTGGAATTGCTAAGCAAACACTTTAAAAGGTAACAATTACAATTTCAGTGTAAGTGTACTGAAGGAAAAGGGATTGCTTTAAATAACATTCAACTGATAAAGAGCCTCATTCAATTGCTACTTTTTTCTGATCTCGCAAGTGGAGGTCGCAGGTTACTTTGCTATTCAATTGGCAAAGACTTGCGGCCTCCGATCGAGTTACTTGCTCCGACCAGCGATTGATAGCGATTTGTCAAATCCCTAGTCAAAGCCTTTGATCTTTCACGGCCGCAAGGCTAAAATCGCAAGTTGCTATTCAATTACTCCGATTCCCCCTTCCTTAAAGGGCCTGCGGCACACAAATAGTTAAGCCCATGTCATGGGGGTACTGTAAGTACCCCCTGCAGCACCTAACATTAACACCTCCCAATGGTGGAGGTCCCCATTGGGACTCCCGCAATGTCCCTACATTAACCCTTGCAGTGGGGGTCCAATAATCTAAAAACATCAAATAGGTTCAAACGCGTTTCGCCAATAAGGCTTCCTCAGTGATATAAGCACAGGCTATGATGTTGGTTTTGATGCCTTATTGTCGAAATGCGTTTGATACTATTTGATGTTTTTAGATTATTGATTTTATTTATTTTCATTGTGCCTATCCCTATTGGCCATATATGGCATGTACTTGGGATTGCATGGTACAATACATATATGATTGTTTGTACTAGTGTGTTTCAATTGTCCCCTATAGTAGACATAAGGAGTTGGTATCAAATTTTGTTCTGTAGACACTATATAATAGTGCACCCAATAGCATTGGTGATCCAAACTATCTGGATTCTATCCTGTGCCTGGGATTGAGATCTGAGGATTGGACATCGGGTACTCCCAGAGGTACCCCTTTTAACCTATACAGATACCTCATAACTTTGGGGTTATCACATGCGAGTGAAACACTATATCATTGATGTTTTGACGTGATTATTATACACTAATGTTGCACTAGGAGGTGGCGTGCTGTCTTTTCCTGGTCTCCAGTCTTCTGTCCCAGGAAAGGCCCAGACATCCTTTCACACCTAAAAAAAAAGAAACATTACAGTCAATACACAAATACTTACGACCTGTAATTAGGTTAACTATTTGTGGCCCATCCCTACGACCCCGTAGGACTTAGGCAGGGAGTGCCGAAGGCACTCACTGCACTGCTGGAGATGAGCGCCACATGCACTCATCCCTACCACCCCGCACGACTTATGGATCATACCTACGACCCGCGGGATTACAGATCAACAGAAAACTCAAATACACAATTCACAGTGCGAGACCCGTAGCACTTACGAACTTAACAGCTGAACCGCGCACATCGAAAAACACAAAAAAAAAACAGACACAAAACATCACACAAAGCACGGGGGGACAGCTAGGATGTCTTGAAGTCAGGTTGCACGCAAGTTTAAGTCGAATTTGCAGAGTTTCGCCACTCAAAAATCTAAGTGAGAGAAAAAATGGCAGCCGAAAAACTAAAACTAGGCTACACAACCCCTAAGCAGGCAAAACACCCCCAGGCACATAAGACTTTTACACAGCAACATACAAGGTACAAAATACACTATTAGGAAGGACGGAAAATGCTCCAGACCCGCGTAACACATTACCATTCTAAAATGCTGCTTTACACAACTAAACAAACATTTTGCCCTCGCGCACGCAGCCTATTTACACTGCACACTTGCCACATTGCTGACACTTTCTCCTCAGGTCACCAAAAGTCCAAATGTACATTGTATGCTGCAGGAAAATCAGCGATTGTTAGCTCTTCAGCATATTGATTGCTCCATATATTAATTATAAATAGGCAAAGTATATTCATTTATTATTTAATTAATTAATTAATTACTATTAAAAAACCATATATATAAAAAATAAACATAGCACAGGAGAGGCTTGCAATGAACGCCAAAGGCGCTCATTGTGAGCCACGCAATGAGCGCCGAAGATTGCTCAGTGCAGAGATCACAATGAATGCACAGAGTGCTCACACAACCAAAAGTACACCACATGAGAGCCTCGCAATAAGCACCGAAGGAGCTCACAACACCAAAAACTACACCAGGGGAGAGGCTCGCTATGAGTGCCAAAGGCGCTCAGCGCAATGCTTGCAATAAGCGCACAATGTACTCAGATGACCAAAACCCTTACATTGGCTGCCAAACAGCATTACCTGGCTTACAATTTTATTGCTGTCATTTTTTGACGGGCAACTCACTCGTATATAATATACCTGGTAAAATCCACAAACCCTCCATGTCCCTTTAATTACTTCTGAACTGATTGGATTGTAACCCGCGATCAACAGACCTTTATAGAACTAATTACTTCCAAATGACATAAACCCAAAACAAATCTCTTTGTATTCACACCAACTGGAATAGTGTTTACAGCACTTAGCACCAACACAACACTATAAACAGCCACTTGGAGCTGTCCTTACACGCGGCTCAAGGTCTAATTTACTGAACACAAACAAGAGGAGAATAACAGGAAACAGAGCAATCAGTGAGGAGTATCAATAATAGGAAAAGTCCACTATTCTCTTTAGAATTGTCTAAAAAGCTAAATATTTTGATTAAAAGGCTCTGTAGAATTACATGGAAATGGAGAATTCACACAACAAATTTATTGAAATGAGACGCACGTAGAAGAATTAAGGTGTAAATGCAAGAGATGGCGAGTGACTGAGCAGGGGAGAGAAAGATGTATGTATGAGTGCGTGACAGTAAAGGCTGTCAAGATCCAGGGGAGGGGGGCCAATTCAGCCCCAGAATCCTCCTGTCTTGGCTAAAGGAATCCTCCTTTGGACCGTGAAATGGATGGGCTTCTCAGTGACTGGCTTCTATTCCAGGACCATCAGGATGCAGGATAGGGATCAAGGGGTTAAAACACCATGATTATGTTCCCTAAAGAGTCTTTATTGGGGAAAAGTTGGAACATTTATAGGCAAAAAGAACAATACAACTTTGATTCAACATACAAATATGAATTAATTACTTGCCCTTAACCAGTCATCTCAATCAGCCCCCTGCAGCATGTCACTGGCCAATCTGGGGTTGTGGGATTTAATCACATCACAGGATGAGCTGGTAATTACATCACAAACTTAAATCCATTTAAAGTTCCATTCTAAACTAGTTAACTCAATTAAACAATTTGTACTTCCTGTTCACAGCTAGTTAACCCCATCAGGCAAGTTGTTATCAAGATGTTTAGTCCATTATTCCAGTATCTGGTGATGGGATTAGCAGGGACTGAAATGGTAACCAGGTGCGCAACAACAAATGACCACAACCACAACCATACTCAGGAGGGTGTAAGGGGGGGGGGGGGGATTCAGAGTCACAAGGCCAATCTCAGAAGGGCCCATCTCCCAATGCCAAGTCAATCTGGGCATATGTACAGAACATAGCTCTTTCAGGGAGAAGTTATTGGTTAGGGGTTCAGAGAAGTCTGCCCCCCCCCCCAAAAGTAGACAAGGGCATACATGAGCAATAATGCGTGCATGACTGTGCAGGAGAGTGCATGAGAGAGCATTAGTTATTAGTATGTGTGTGAAAGTATGCGGCTGACACGTGTTTCTGGGAGTGTGCATACGAGTTCATGCATCACCGGACAGGCAGACAATTAATATGAAAATACACCTGTGTTTTCCATACGGACGTTACCTCTTTGTTTTATAGCTTATTCAGTGCAGGTGTGTACAATGTGACCTTATCCAGCAGGTGGAAAGTGAAGGTGCTGGTGTAAAGGATTCCTATCTCACCACAGACCCTCCCCATCCCTCTTAATGGGGTCTAACTTTCAGACTCTTTATTGGTTCTCATTACTGGCAGCCCCCCACCCCCATGTTGTTTTATTTAATATTTTATTTAATATTCAGTGATAATTTTGTGAATTTAGTTTTTATAAATTTCACTTACCATAATAATCACAACTACAAACGATTATAATAAAATATACGGAGGTTACACACTTGATACTATCAGGCATTCTCAGTATATAAACCGCTATGTCATATACACATAGCTCACTAAATAGTTTTCATACTATGGATGTATTTAGGTTTTATGCTGGCCTAGGACTTTCAGATTTGTGTGCCCCCCACGCCCCACTTGCATCTCCTAGTTTCCCCATCTTGTATCTCAAATAAAAAAATGTGTGATTATACATAAATATGGTATGTTAGAAAGTGTCATGTACAGAAATACCAGTGCATACTGTGACAGAGTGATACAAGGGGTTTGTAGGAGCCACACACTTTATTTAGAAAGCTACATTTTCCTAGAAGATCTGAAAGAGTTAACTTCCCTGATCAGGTGATTAGAAGCACCTGAGTACAGCTGACTTAAGACTGCTACTGGAATTTGGGTGTTGCTGTTTGGATTGTAGCTAACAGTCTGAGATGGCTGTGTTTGGGGCTGCAGCCTGTGAGAGGTTGTGTTTGGGGCCTGCAGCCTGTGAGAGGATGTGTGTGCATATTATGTGAAGCTGAAAATAGACACACATAGGGCTGTGTACAGAGTTGGTCTCAGATGAATAAAGACCCCCCCACACAGGAGTGTGAGCTGTTTGCCTGAAGCTGGAAAAAGAAAGTAAAAGACAGAGAGAAAGTAGCTTGGAGCTGATGAGTGCTCTGCAGCAAAGTGAAAATACGGAGTTCTGAAGGATACAGGCCAGTGATTATAAATAAACTACTGGATTGATTTTGTTTTTGCTCCACTCATGTTTAGCTAGATGAGAGCAGTTAGTGAGGGAACTGTCTATCACTAAAGGTAGTGCTCCAGTGGAAACTAGACCTGTTGTTTTCTTTGGTTTGTTTTGGTGTATTATTTTGCAACACTGGCGAATATATTATAGTAGATTTGGAAAATAATTACAGCCTCTTGTACTGTGTTCCTCCATAAAAGTGCCAGAAACATGGCAAAACCCAAAGGGAGACTGTCAACTTGTTACAATCACGTATTTCAACATACTGCACTGCCTTTTCAGCCAGCCTGCTGCTCCATTAAAATGTGCTGCCCTGGTCCGATGCCTCATGGGCCTAGGCAGAAATATCCTTGGACCTGCTCATGCCTTCACACAAAATAATGTTTATTACTGTTGAAAACCCCACAACACGGGCGGGACCGATGTACAGAGGAATGTTGTGATGTGAGTTGTATCGAGTTATCCTGCGATGGATGAACTTGTGTTGTGAGTAGCAGCAGGGTGGAAGTGACTTGTGTGACCTGTGGAAGAGACGACACAAACAGGTCCAATACAAGTAGATTCTTACTGCCAGTCCTTGGGATGTCTTTTTCTAAATATGGAGATCAATAAGGCTCCTAGTATTGACAGTAGATCTCAGTTCTCTCAGTTTATCATTATCTTATTTGACACTACTCTGTTTGTTGGATGTTATCCCAACATAATATCTCATGCTCATCATAGACTCAGGATGGAGGATGTTACACTGTTTATACTCTACCTTTTTATTAGACAAACATCTTAGAGTGAAAAGCTTGCAGTTCTCTTTATCAGAATCAATAATGATTAAGGTTTAGAATGAGCATCGGAATATATAGAACAAGTATTCTACATAATAACAAACCCACGTGGGACAAGAGACAGGCATCATAAATAAAGTACTTGGCGCCCTATACTAATCCCCTCTATGGCAATTACAAGTGCCGTAGTAACAAAGTAAATCCTAGCTATCTATGCAATTCCCTCATCACGAAAAAATTGCAAGACTGCGTGACTGCGGCAAGACAAAGCCGAAAAGCACTCCACAAACCTCTATTGATTTTTCAGTGCTAAAACATTACAAGTTACTCCATTAGACTTTTCCACCAAAACCCTATGATAATCTGATTTTATGTATCACCGCAGGGCAGCGGTATAACTACAAAAAGCTGAAGAAAATATTACAGGTAGCAAACACCATTCGCAAGGGCCTTTAAAACCACTCAGAGTGCCACAGCTGCATTTAAAGTGAGAGGATAGCACCTAAAAAATGTAAAAATGATGATATTTCAACATTATTTGACACTTAACAGTCCGATATACTAATATGTGTAACTAAATTATGATATTTTATTATTATGCCTGTTTCATTAGACAACATCTCAGGTAATACACAACCTAGTACTCAAGGGTCTTAATACATGTTGCCTATGAACAAATGCTCCAAGGCATTGTCTCTCTCTCTCTCTCTCTCTCTCTCTCTCTCTATATATATATATATATATATATATATATAGGATATAAATACAATTGTCACATCTATTTAATGTTGTAAAATATAAATAATTAAAAGATACTCCTTGACGCAGTTACGGCACTTGTTTTCTTATTAGCTCCTAGAGCCGTTTCTCATTCATTACGTCCCACATTAAAATCTCTTGGGGACAACATAGGATTCATGGATGTGGTCTGAGTGCCGTAATGTGGGGGAGCAAAGGATTAACATCAAGGTGTAACATGGGGAAAAAACTCCCACAGATGATCTATGGCTATACTGTAGTTTACACCGCCATATTAGCATAGGGCCTTGTGGCGACCCAGAGTTGAGGGGCCATGTGCACCTCAATTTTCTCCTTCTTGGTCGTGCCTTTTGTATTCAGTCTCGCAGCTCCCAACAGAACACCTCTTAGGATAACTCAAGACATCACAGGTTGAAAGCTCAGCACTAAGGTTACTGACTTAAAATTAAGCTCATTCCATCCCTTTGTTTAGGATTGAAAATACAAGAAATAGGATCAGACACCCTGTTGTTTAGAATGTCAGTGTCAGACTGCCAGAAACTTTAATGGCTTCCCAAACCGAGCATTTCAGAAAAAAAAAAATAAACAAAGGAAAAAACAACATTAACATGAATTGGGGAGTGATCAAGTTTGAATTCCCGGCTTGAATGCACAAGCACCAATGAGATGCTTGAATTAGCATAGCCCAATCAGAATAGCCCTGTGTACGTGGGGACGAGATGATGTCACAGAAGGGTCTGCCCTCTCCTGGGGGCTGGTCTGTTATCTAAACTAGTTCAGACCAACCAGAGGCTCCATTTTGTGAGCCAAATATTACAATTACAATAAAACACACAATATCCTTTAAACCTTAAACATATTATATAAAGGGAAAAAACACCTGTCACCATCCCCAGAACACATCCCAAATGTGTGGGGTTCATCCTGGCCCCAAACTCAGTCATGACAGGCCCTTGGTCGATCAAGTGTGTCCAGCGGTCTCACCGATGTGGCAAATTTTTCCATAGTAATAAAACATGATTTTGTGTGAATGTCTGAAGAAAGTCTGAGGATGAGGCTGGGATATGTTTCTGCATATACACACACAACCACACTATAATAGTGCACTTCAAGTGGACAAAAGAGGGGTGCACATAATTAATACATGCTCACTATTTGCTCGTATTGCAATTTACTAATAATAATGGCAGTAGCTTGAGCAACATTTGTTATACACATATTTGCCGCAGAACACGTACACTCCTGGACTCTCTCTTTCTCTTGAAATCAAGTTTCCATAATCTTTCAAACACGCCATAATTACACCCATTCCTAAGAAACCCTCATCTGACTCGGCACTAGTCATTTTATTAGTCTCAATTCACAGTGTATTGGTCTCAAACCAATGAAATTAAACTAAAATTAAATAACCACATCCGTTCTTTAAACTAAATTGGTGTATTATATTGTCATATCACATAAAAAGATGTTCCTCGAACATTGCATTATTCATTTGCAAACATTTGAAATAAATCCATGCACATTTTACATTAACAGAAATCTTTACATTTTACAATGCCTTTGAATATTTCATATTTATTCAACCTTAAAGGACCATTGTAATCAAATTTTCTATTTGATCTTTAGAATAACTAAACTTGATAGGTGGTTTAGAAAGGAAAAAATGATAAATAAAAACCTCAACACTTTTTACATTTTGTATGCAATAATTATTTGGTTTCCATTTTCTTTTCTGAGCTGATTATGCCTGCTTCTTTGTGATCTCGTATATTGTTGTAGATGAATGAGCTTTCATTACTTATGTTGAAAGCACTGGCAGTTAGCGGCCACTTTTCCATTGTGCAGATAGACCTCTGCATTCTAGTCCCACCTTAGGAAGCTGATCATCAGAAATCAAATAGGTTTCACAGGAGCATAAATGGATATAACAATTGTAGTTCTCCACAAAAAGCATGTATACGTAGGACTACAGTGGTCTGCTGAGTATATTAAACTAGCGAATTGCCCGTCAAAAAATGACGGCAATGAAATTGTAAGGTAGCTAATGCTGTTTAGTGTGTAATAATGAAATATATAATACATTAATAAATGAATATACTTTACCTATTTTGAAGCATTGTGTTGAAGAGCTGGCAATCTGTGTTGATGTTGCTGCAGCATTAGTGGTGTGGAGCTGCTGTGTAAGCATGCTGAATGTGTGCAGTGTAATAGTGTGCGTGCGCGAGAAGAAACCGTTAGCGTAGTCGTGTACTTCCGCATTGGCGTAAAATGGCGAGTAATGTGTGGTATACGTCTGTATCGGAATATCCGTAGGTGTTTTGTGGTGTTTTGCGAGTTTCTTGTGGTGTTTTGCGAGTTTAGAGTGCTGTAGCCTCGTTTTCGTTTTGTGCGGCGGCCATTTTTTCTCTTGCTTCGATTTTTTTTTAGTCTCTAAACTGTTTTATTTCGAGTAAAATCGAGGTGTAAGTTTTATTTTTGAGGTGCTGGGTGCTCCCTCTTGGTGTAGGTAAGTTTTTTATGTATGTGGTGTGTGTATGTATTGTGTTTTACATTTTGTAATGTTCGCGAGTTGCGTCCGAGTGTTGCGAGTCCGTAATGTGTGTGAACGTGTGTCGTATGTTGTTTGCGAGTGTCGTAATGTGTGTGTCGTACTGTTTGGGTTGCGACGTGAAGTTTGCGAGGGTCGCAGTTGCTGGCATGGAGCGCCTTCGGCGCTCCTTGCAGCAACTGAGACCCTCGGGCAGTGCCCTCGCTTCGCGAGGGCCTCGGCTCGCATAGCGAGCCCGCAGCGTTAGCAACAACTCGTACGCTCACAACTATATATGTGATGTTTGATTAGTTATATAAAGCATACACAGTATTACATTTGTATAATATTCAATATTTCCCTCATTTGTTACAGAAAAATAGATCTACAGTGTACCCCGACCATAATATCTAGAAGAATAGCGGATGTATTTGATGGGATCAATCTTATTATGGGTGATCAATAAAGACTATCCATATGCAAACCTCCAAACTGCCCCTCTTTTAGACAGACAGGCCATCTTTTCAGGGCAAATCCCCTCATCCCTCTTAGCCCCCAAATGTTCTTCTTTTGGAGGAAAGTCACACATTTAAGGGCAAACATGTATTTTCAAGTCCTGACCATGTCCCATTTTCTCCTTTTTTTTTCTATCAAAGTGAGATCAGAAAATCTAAACATGCATCAGCACATATGCAAACCTCTCAATATTTTAAATAGCCAAAGATGGACTTAGGACCTTTCCTGATGGCTGGCCCCACACAATGGCGATTACCGGCCACTGGGTGGCTTGGCAGAGATTTCAGTGAATTTCCTAGGGTTATGGTTTAGGGTTAGGATTAGGGTTTAGGGTTAGGTTAGGGTTGAAATTTAGAGTTACGGTTATGGTTAGGATTCTGGTTTAGGGGTTAGGGTACTGGCAGATAATAAGCTTCACACTGCGTACGGCCAGCTAACAGGAAAGATCCTGGGCTTATATTCTGGAAAAGTGTGTAATTTCCGTGTTATAGGGCCTCATTCTATTAACCGCAGGATACGTGCCTATTCTATTCCCTTGAGGCCGCACGTGCAGCAGGAAAGCCTTTGATTTTACACTGCCGCAAGAGTTTCGGCCGCAAGAAAGCCACGGTTGCTATTCAAATGCTACGTAAACCCTCTCGTCAAGGTCGTAATTAGCTAAAACCGAGCCGCAGCTTACTTGAACCAAAAAGATCCCGCGAGCACCAATTAAGCATATAATAAAGCCATAAAAAAGCCATCCTGCACTTTGATGAGACGTTAAAGTGATTAGAGGTGTTAGCATTCATGGCACAACATTCCCCTACACTCAAATCTGAAAATCATTTTTCGTTTAATTCATGTAAAATGTCCGTGTACAAAGTCCCACGGGCTTGGAGCACCTCAGACCTGCAAAGGCTGCGGGATTAGCCTCTGTCAAGTTCATAAATGGGTAAAATAGACCCACGGGTGGTAAAGGGCTTACTTACAAGTCGTAGCATAGAAAAGCCATCCTGTACTTTTATTAGAAGTGAAAGTGATGTTTGGTTTTAGAATTAATAGCACAGCATTCCCCTACTCTCAAATCCGCAAATAAAGATATTTAATTTCATGTTCAATCTTCGTGTTCTATCTATCATGCAAGCCTGCACAAATTTGAATAACGAGCTACGGGCTTGGAAGACATTCGCCCTCCAAGCCCGCACGGGCTTTAATAACGAGCTACGGGCTTGATCATTGAAGTTTGTGGGACTTGGACGGATTTTAAAATCAAAGTACAATTTGGCGATGTGCAAGCTTGAGAATGTTTTGCTATTAATCCTCATGCCCCCCCATTATGTTCCCCATCATTTACAGTACTTTGCAGTGCTGGATTGAATATATATTGGCTTCTACAATGCTTTCAGTTTGCGGCCTTCAACCTCAGAACCCGTACGGGTTTTAACAAGGACGAGCCCGCGGGACTTTGGGACGGACAGTAATCCGTAAATGAAATATCGGATTTGGGCGATGTGCAAGCTTGAGAGGGTGTTGCTATTAATCCTCATGTCCCCCATTATGATGCCTAGCATTTATATAGCTTTACAGTGCCATCTTGAATTTATATTTGCATTTACAGTTTTCTGACTTTGCGGCCGGAAAACAAGATTTACGTGCGATGGAGAAACGCTTTCGGCCGTTTGCATGATATGCGGCCGGCCAGAAGGGGGATATCCTTGCGGCGCCGTCTATTTGAATAGCAGGGTAGCAGTAGCTCTACACGCGGCCGTAAGATGGCCGCAAGGCATCGCAGCTTTGCAGACATTTTACGTCCGTTAATAGAATGAGGCCCAAGGTCTGGCTAGTACAATGTGTTGCCAGATTTTCAACTTTTTAAGAATAAGATAAAAAGTATTGTTTTTTGGAGGGAGTCTATCACCCCTAAAACAAGTTTTTCTTAAGCAGCATGGAAAGCTAACTATACATTGTGCTACTCATTTGATTATAAAGTGAGCCATTCCTGAGTTAATCATCCTTCTGCTATATTCTGAAGCAAATTAGCAGCTCACAAATGTAAATTAGCTGCTTTCATGTGCTAATTAGTATTACAATTTACCTGTCTTTGTGGTGGTAAATGATGCTCCCTTAGGGTTATCAAGTTAGATTTCCTCCCCAACCTTCTCAAGCACTTTGAGGTGTAGATGAGCAAATCAAGTTGCACATCAGCATATATGAGCCGCACTTTCCATGTTAAATATGTATGGGATGACAATGGCTAGTACAATTTAGAGGCTATTTTAATGCTCTTTAAGACAAAACAAACTTTCTGTTGGGGTGATAGTGTCTGATTAAATTAAAGATGTTCTTATCTTTCTGGACAATTAACCAAATTATTATGGCTTGGCCCCCAATAGGATCTCTTTAATGCTTTGATCCTACTACATTTAAATATATCACCTACATTTCACCTGCTGAGACCTTCATTCCAGGATAAATGTCTCCAGACATATTCCGGGGGTTCAGAAAAGGCAAATCCGAGAATTTTTTTTTTCACTTAAATTTTTCTTGATTTATTATAATCAGTTTGTACACATCCATAACATTTTACAACCATTCAATCAACCCGTTTTGCTTCCCCCCTCCTTTTACCTACATTCTCCCCCACCCCTCCCTTCTCCCTCTCTCCTTCATACACTTTATACTTTTTTTGGACGTTCTTTCTTTATTCTCTACTTACCTAGGCCCTCATTCAATTGCAATTTGGCCAATTGAATAGGGCTCTAAATAAGCACATAACATATTTTTTTAAGAAGTTTTTAGTTATTAAACATCTATCCAAAAGCAAAGTTTTCACTAACTAAAAATTTCTTTAAAAAAAATATTTTATGTGCTTATTTAGAGCCCTATTCAATTGGCCAAATTGCAATTGAATGAGCCCCCTAGTGTTACTTAAAAACTCAAAGTAAATCTTATTCTCTTTTTTAATTAGCAATTTTCAAACCCAAAAAGTTATTGTTTACATTTCATGGTCAGACGTTTTTTTTTTTTTTTTTATTGTGGTCATTTTTGCAAATAACACTACATTGTTATATAAAACTCCATATAATATACAGCCTATACATATCAAAATTACTTTTATTATATTAACATTTCTGACATATCTTCATCATAGCCCAAGTAAGGTGTTAAGTAGTCCCCCATCCAGAGCCAGGAGGGATTTTGTGTCTGGAGCCCCAGCAGCCCCCATCCAGAGCTAGGAGGGACCTTGGTCCATTCCCTCTTCCCTTACGCAAAACATTGCAAAACCATGACAGCTGCAGTGCCGCCGCTAAAAGCTAGATGGCGCTGCCGATTTTCTGACAGTGCTACACAATGTATGTAAGACCTGCCGACGGAAGAGGCCTTGAGCTATTAGAGGCGCACCTGAGTCTCTCGAGTGCCGAGTGCCGCTGCCGAACATAGCGATTGCCTCGATGTCGATTCAGCGCCATCGAGTTGCGCCACGTCGGAGGGGGGAATCATTATTGCCTTCCCTCATCTAGCTGCTGCTTGATGGCACTGCAGCTGTCAGTGCTGCGTGTACACAACGGGATAGATCCAGGACTTTGTGTCTGGAGCCCCCAGCAGCCCCCATCCAAAGACAGGAGCCCCCATCTAGAGCCAGGAGGGACTTTGTGTGTTCTGAAGTCAGTTATATCCCTCCCGGACAGTGGCCTGCAAAACAGTGACAGAGCCATCTAGCGGCTGTCGGCGCTCATTGCGAGCCTCTTCTCCACTCTACTTTATGGGCCTCGCGATGAACACCTTTGGCACTCATCGCGAGCCCTGCAATGAGTGACTTTGCCGGTCATTGCAGGCGTCGGCCAACCCGCAACTTTTGGCCCTCGCAAGCACACTTACAGGCTCCCTGCCTCTCCCCCTGTGCTGTGTGAGGTTGTAAGTTATTTTTTTAATTAATTGGCGTCTTTTGGCGGTCTTCCAACGGCTTCCGAGTTACAGGATTGAAACAAATGGCGGCTGTTAAATCCGTTCTTTTTTTAAAGCCGGTAACTTGTAAACCGTTTGGAGCCTCTTCCCCCCTCAAGCCAGTCATCGACGGGCCTCGTGATGAGCGCCTTTGGCGCTCATTGCGCATGCCTGAATTATTTAACATAGCGTTACCAACAAACTTGCAATTATGACAACTATTATATGTGATGAAGTTATCACATGATCATGTTATGGACTGGGATCCGTACAAAATGCATAACTGTATTTGTGCACCTGCTTATATATCTTATCTTTGCAGTATTATCGTATAACCAAAGTTTTATTAACAATGCTGAATCATTGGGAACTCTAAGATGGAGGATTCATTACTTCCGCATACAAGATGCCAGCGACACTACTTCCGGTCTAGCAAGGATGACGACAGCTACCACACCTTGGACACTAAGAAGGAGAGCGCCATCTTCCCTTTGTCTCGACGTCTGAACCAATGGGAAGATAGACTCATCCCCTGTGGGATGAGACCTGGAGACTCCCTAAGCTCCTAACCCAATACATGTCCAAGGTCCCGTAAAAGCGGACACCTTAGAACCAATGAAGTGCTTAATTAAACCTGATGTTTTGCTTAGTTACAACTTTTATCTGATTATTAAAAACTATATAAATGATGACTGACGTAATAAAATTAGGCGAGAGAAAGCTTTATACCAGAACTCTGTGTTGGTGTATTATTTCTCTAAGGTGTGCACACTATACGTATATTGGTAATTTGGCCAGGGGCAGATATCTCTGAAGAATATTTTTGTTCTCCCAAAACAAAATGGCGCCCGAACAGGGACTTGAGGTTCAACCAAACCACAGCGGACGAGAGGAGTTCGG
Organism: Discoglossus pictus; assembly: GCA_027410445.1. Taxonomy (NCBI): domain Eukaryota; kingdom Metazoa; phylum Chordata; class Amphibia; order Anura; family Alytidae; genus Discoglossus; species Discoglossus pictus. The sequence continues at coordinate 184,867,345 of CM050170.1, read as the reverse complement.
ACGGACTTCACGGGAACAGGCGGAGCCTGATCACCTCCGGTACACGGTAAGGACATGATTAGTACCTTATCCGCGTAGACCTGTTTCTGGGACTCTGTCCGTTATCCAGTTCCACTGTAGGGGAAGGGTACAAAAGTACAGGTAATAGCTTGCCTCAAGTCCATTGTGAATCCTGTACAAGAGATAGTGATATCTGTCGCCTGTGTGTGACTGTTGATAGCGTGGTTGAGCGATTGTGATCTCTTAGATATTGTGATTTGGGGGGCATACACGTGTATGTGCAGCAGGCTGTGGGGACAGACGAGTTGTGCCCAGAGTCGCACATAACCCAGAGAAATTGCACATACAGGCGTGCATATACGTAGCCTGGGGATCGGGATTGCTTTGCATACTTTCCCTGGGAGGGTATATGCATGCCGGGGGTCATGATGGTCGCGCCTTAGTAGCGTGGTAACTCCGAGAGATGTCTATCATACACTAAGGGTGTTCAAACGTGTATGTGGGACACAGACTTCAGTGGCAGATTGATAGTGTTGTAAAGCACAATAAGCCCTGAGGGTGTCGATTTGTGAGCACGTAGTAGTGCAAGACCCCGAATTGATATATATCTTGGATCTGAAGTTTCTGCAGAAAATGGTTTGATGATTATGATGCTATGCACTGTACTGGATATTAATGCATGATGATATGAAATGTGATATGATTATGTCTTGTTGATTCAAATGTCTCTGTCCACTGTTCTCTTTGCTATCCCTTGTCAGCAGTGAGTGGTTACGCACTGCAAATGTATAGTCCTCGAAGTGCGGTAACAAAGGTCTGAGTTTAGACAAGACGTACGGAGTAATCCTTTGTAGCAGTCGAACAAATCAGACCTTCTCTTTCAAACAGCTGGTCTGTCTCTCTCTCTCTCTCTCTATCTCTGGTATTACTTCATTGAGCCCTCATTGTTAAATACGTATTCGCTTAACATAGGGATATGGGGCAGTACCAAGTTAAACTGAGTGAGGGCATTTTGGCCCGGGATATAGTCAAGAAAAGGGGAGGTGAGGCTGTGGTGAACCGGTGCAAGAAGATGTTTAAAGTGTGTGGAATTACTAGTGTTGTTGGAGGACATTTAAGGGCAGAAGAGTGGAGTAAAGTGTTGAGAGACAACAAAGGGCAGCTACAAGATTATGGTTTGTTGCCGAGTGCAGAGGCATGGTACAGGGTGGCTAAAGCGATTGCACAGGAGGGGTGGATAGAGAAGGAAATTGAAGTACAGGGGCAGAAAATGTATGTGTATCATGCTCCGTGTGAAGCAGCCAGCTCCCATTCTTCGACCATTGTTCCCCCCTCACTACAAACCCCCTGTAACCTTAACGCACCACAACCACTATCCTCTGCCGAACAAAGACATTTCATTCAGCTACAGCCCAAAAATGGCACCCACACACACACGAAGGAGGAGCCACACTCACCCCCGAACACTACCCATCATGAAATGATGTCACACACCTCACCGCCCAGCCAAGGGGGGCAGCCCATCACACCTACCGCCCCGATGCACATCCCACTCCTCTGTATCCAATATTAACTGCAAATGGAACCATATATTCCCCATATCCAGTGTTTCCATCTGTGGCGGCACCAAGTGTTGTAGAAGGTTCGGCAGGAGGCGCTGAGCCCCATAGTATACACAGTGTATCGAGCCCGCCGTTAATTCCCCTCCCCGCCCCTAGAGCACCGGTGGATGTGCTAGCACCGCCCACACCTCGTCATCAACAAGATAGTTCAGAAGAGGAAGATGACGATATCAGGGGAGGAGAGGGGGCGGAGGAATGGAGAGATAGAAGAACACACCCAAAAGCGAAATCTAAGAGGAGGGACAAGAAAAGGGGAAGTCTAATGTACGTTGCATTTACCCCGACACAAGCCACCTCCCTTATAAATACATTGCCCGACCCCGAAAAAAAACCTATGCCTTTCTATAGGAAAATGGCACAAATCCAGAAAACTTACTCTGCAGCTTGGAAAGACCTTGTTAGCCTGTGTAAGATTAGAGCAGGGGATTCATACTGGCCCATTATGCGGAATGCAATAGATCCGTACGATACAAATCGCCCAAAGGATGACTTTTCATCGGGTGTACTGTTCTGTGAACTGTTAAGATATTGGGCGAAGGATAAATTAGCAGATCAAGCAATTAATTTACAAGATATCAAACAGGATCAGGACGAATCGGTAGAAAAATGTCATGCACGACTCACACAGGTGTTTACAGATCTTGGCTTCGGTCTACATAACAAAACACAGACGCAGATGTTAAGTACAGCTTTCGTGTTGGGATTAAAGGAGACACTTCAGAAGGGCCTGTTGACATCCAGACCAGAGTGTTACCTTTAGACACCTTACTGCTGGTTGGTAAAGAGCTGGAGACAGCAGCTACTAAACAACCTACATCATCAGCGTCTAAAAAGACTGCTGTGCTTATGGTAAACTTTGAAGAGTCACCACGAAAAGAAACAAGACAGTGTTTTAATTGTGGGAAAACGGGACACCTTAGCAAGAATTGCAGAGCACCCAGAAAGATGAGACCTACACAACAGGGAGGACGGGGGTGAGCCTGTGTCAGTGTCCCCTATTCTGGCAGTTTCTTCAGGGGATGGCGGAGTGGGACCTCAAGCTATTGTGACACTACCAATAGAAGGGACTCCCACAACCTTTCTAGTAGACACAGGTGCAGCCAGAAGCGTCCTAAGAAAGCAAGATCTGCCTGATACATCTTACCTGTCTGACATTGATGTCGCCTGTATAGGAGTGGATGGTGTCCCCACCTCCAACCATTTAACTCAACCTATGCAAATAGGCCCGTTCCCAGACCTGCTTGCAAGATTTGTAGTATCTTCTACATGCCCTATAAACTTATTAGGTGCAGATGTTCTTTCCCGACTGCAAGAATCCATCTCATTCACCCCGGATGGAACTGTACAGGTATCCTCACCTCTACAAGTCACTGACACGTCAGCACTCTGCTCACTGCCCATATTACTACACATAGATGCCAATAGTAGCCGGGATTCAGGGCCAGCTGACATCTTGGACAAGATTCCAGCAACACTCTGGTCGCAAGGACCTGAAGATATTGGACATCTGAAGGTGCCACCAGTCATAGTAAAATTAAAACCCGGAGCAGAGTTACCACGAAAGCCACAGTATCCTCTGAAGCCAGCACAAATAGATGCGATCTCTCAGCAGATAGAGAGATTAGTACAGCAAGGGGCGTTGGTCCCGTGTACGTCACCATGTAACACGCCCCTCTTCCCAGTAAACAAGAAATCCAAAAAGGGAGAACCAGTAAAATATCGTATGGTGCAAGATTTGCGAGCAGTCAATGAAGCAACTATACTAGACACTCCAATAGTGCCTAATCCGAACACTCTCCTTTCTGGAATACCTCCAACAGCTGCATACTTTACTGTGGTAGACTTGGCAAATGCCTTCTTCAGTATTCCCCTTGACCCTTCTTGCCAGTAATTGTTCGCTTTCACACATGATCATAATCAATATAAATGGACTATAATGCCCCAAGGAGCACAAAATTCGCCCAGCCAGTTTGCCAAGGCTATGAGCCATATCCTTGACTCTTGGCAACAAGCGAATCCTGACATTGTATTGCTGCAGTATGTTGATGATCTCTTGCTGTGTGCTGAAGATCTTCCTACAGCCACAAGAACCTCGGAAAGCTTGCTGAGACACTTGGCAAAACAAGGATGCAAAGTATCCAGAGAAAAGCTACAATGGTGTTAAGAGATTGTCATCTTCCTAGGACACTGTCTTTCAAAAGGTGTGCGTTATCTTACACGCACCCGTGTGCAAGCAATAGTAGACATGTCAGTCCCAGAAGGACACAGACCCCTGCATGCTTTCCTAGGCCTAATATCCTACTGTAGAGCGTGGATACCAGAAGCATCCCTTCTCATGCAACCCTTGTATGATGTGTTAAAGACTGAGCCATATGAGATGACACAGATAGCCCTGTGTAACTTCTACGCCCTAAAGAAGGCTATCTCATCAGCACCAGCACTAGGATTACTAAACTATGATCTCCCATTCAAGCTGTTTGTATCCGAAAGAGAAGGACATGCAATGGGAGTCTTGACACAGTCCCGTGGAAACAGACAACGCCCTATTGGCTACTTCTTATGTCACTTGGATGCCGTGGCAAGGGGAGGTCAATCTTGCCTCAGAGCAGCATTGGCAGCACATGCCTTACTGGACAAAACAAGTGACATAGTCCTTGGTTATCCTCTGACAGTTCTTGCACCACATGACATTGCGGCCATCATACAGCAGACTCAACCTAAGCACATGACTACAGCCAGACACCTCCGTCTGCAATGTTCCCTACTTCTGCCAGACAATGTTACCTTACAGAGATGTTATGTTCTCAATCCATCCACTCTCTTACCATTTCCAGGGGGGGAAGATGAGGAAGATGGATACTTTTGGTATAGCCTGATTTTGAATCCAGAATCAGGAATAACCAATCTATATGTAAAAAGACGTCTATTGGAATATGGAAACAACCAGATGCTTACAGATGAGACACAAGACCCTTTATATTGCATACTGTGGAATAAACAATCTCCAGGCCGAGATTTCCAATATGAAGCAAGTCTCACTGAATTGAAGCAGGTCACCTTAAAACTAAAGACATTGTACAACAATGCAGCAGGTGATAGTGCATTTACGGTGGAACTCCAAACCCACCTCATGACTGCCTCCCACAGATGGAAATGGAAACCTTGCATTTGGCTAATGTGAAAGAGCTTATTCTAACAGACCCAGACATTACCTTGTATGTAGAGGGCTCGAGATATGCTGATGAACATGGGAAGTACCATACAGGATATGCTGTGACCACAGAGAAAGATGTAATACAAGCCTCCTCGTTACCTCCCTCCATGTCAGCACAAGAAGCAGAATTGATCGCATTAACCAAAGCTTGTGAGGCTGCAGCAGGAATTCGAGCCAATATCTATACAGACTCAAGGTATGCTCTGGGAGTGACTCAAGACTTTGGGATAATCTGGAGAGCCAGAGGATTCATGACAGCCACAGGCACTCCAGTGAAGCATGCTAAAGCCATCCGTGAACTGTTAGAAGCTCTAACACTCCCAAAGGAAGTGGCCATACTGAAAGTAAAGGCACATGGGAAGCTAAACTCAGATGAAGCACAAGGAAATCATCTAGCAGATCAGACAGCTAAACAAGCAGCAATGACATCACAGGAAATGGAAAAGAGAGAGGTGGATGGACACATAAACATTTATACAATGCAGACTCTGCCGCCAGACTTAAAATTACTTCAAGAAATGCAGAAGACGGCAGGGCCAGAAGAAGTGAACAAATGGAAAGCAAAGGGAGCAGCCCTGAAATATGGACTATATGTTGATAATCTGAGATTGTGTTTACCAAGAAGCTTGTACCCAGCAACAGTACAATGGGCACATGGACCAGCACACCTGTCAAAGACTCTCATGAACGTCTTAATAAACAAGTATTACATGGCCCCAGGCATCACTACTCTGACAAACACTTACTGTAAATCGTGCAGTATTTGTGCCAGGTGCAATGTAGGCCGCACTGAGAAGCCACCACAGAGACATTTGGCGAAATCATTGTATCCATTCCAGAGGATACAAATTGATCATATTCAGATGCCAAAGAGTGGTCGATATGAATATGCATTAGTCATCGTGGACATGTTCTCAGGATGGCCAGAGGCCTACCCAGTTGCAAACATGACAGCAAAAACAACCGTTAAACGCCTGCTAACAGAGGTCATCTGCAGATATGGTGTTCCTGAAGTAATTGAAAGTGATCAGGGACCAGCTTTCACAGCAGTTTTGGCCAAGGAAATATGGACAGCCCTAGGAGTAACCCTCTCCTTTCATACGCCTTACCATCCTCAAAGTAGTGGAAAGGTGGAACGTATGAATGGTACCTTGAAATCTAGGATGCTAAAAATGTCACAAGAGACTGGTATACCATGGCCTGAAAGTCTTCCTATAGCCTTGTTCAGTGTCAGGTATACCCCTAGAGGGAAATATGCATTGTCCCCCCATGAAATCTTGTTTGGGTCTGCTCCTAGACTAGGGTGCTACTTTCCTCAGCAATTGCAACTTAAATCTGATGTACTTGTTGACTATGTAATTGCATGGTCCACCGCACTGACTAAAATCCATGCACAGGTGTTCTCTTCTATTCCAGATTCGGAAGTAATCACTGGTACTCATCAACTACTTCCTGGAGATTGGGTCCTAGTTAAGAAATTTGTGAGGAAAACCCCTTTGGAACCCAGATACGAAGGCCCATTCCAAGTACTGCTGATCACAGCTACATCAGTTAAGCTGGAAGGGAAAGCTACTTGGGTCCACGTATCCCATTGCAAAAAGGTTCCTTCTCCTGATGTTTAGGAACCAACACAATGAGTATAATTCAGTGGTTTGTCCTGTCTCTCATGGTAATTCCAAATATTGCTCAGCAGGTAACCATTACAAAAGGTAAAGATGGTATCACATTTTGGTATAATTCACGTAATACACATGTTGCCACATAGACCTTTGACTTCTGTGACATTGTTCCCTGTCCTTCAATCCCTGAACAATGTGACAAATATAAGAGAGATATGTACATATGTGTCACTGATGAAACTGTTGGAAGACACTGTGACACATGGAAGGCAGCGGGATGGGGCACTGGGACACTTTGGGGGTATAGACCTCAAAGTGCTGCAGATAAGAAAAATGACCAGGGTAGATCCCTCCTCGACCGAATGACTTTAATAAAGACTGGTCGATGTCTGAATAGTGGAGTATCTGGTTCTGATATGCAACTGACTCTGACCATACAAAACCCTTGTCCCATGGATGCTGACACATATATACTGAGGGCTTGGACTAGGGGGCAAAGTGCTAAACTGATGGGCGAGTTTAAGATAGCAGATCTATACAAGCACTCAGACCTACCTTTGGCATTTAAGACATTGGAGCCAGGGCCCCAGATCATTGGAACAATGGCTGCTACTGGTGATCCAACATATGAAGACACATTAGCTACTGAGACTGGATTTTCAGATCTTAATGTATGGTTAGAATGGATGAAATACAAAGTACAAGAAAGTAATAAGACCAATTGTTATGTATGTGGCCATGCTAGACCTCACTTAGGTACTGTTCCACTTACTATACCTTTGCAAGAAGAGAAATGCTTTTTGAAACTGTTCAGAAGATATACTCATACAGATGAGTGTGAACAATGGAAAAACACGTACCCTGTGGTAACTAATAATCCCCATCCAGGGAGAGGTATAACTATATACCCTGGAAATTATACGTGTTACAGGAGAAACGTTTCTCAGGGGTTCAATTTACAGGAGTTCCCAAGTGGATTTTGTCACACATATAGAGATGGTTCATCCGCACTGCTAGTCAACCAGACCCGATCATTAGGGGACATATATTGGTTGTGTGGGGATATGAAACTCAGGGTAAAACTGTCAGGAGTATGGCGTGGAGAATGTACCTTGGCTAAAGCCATAATGCCGTTACACATTGTCCCCACTTATTATGATGACAATCTACCTAATGTCTCCCCAACAAGGTCCAGAAAGAGAAGACAAACTTCATCATCTGAACCTCACGAAAGTTTTGACCCACATGTGTATATTGATACTATTGGAGTCCCAAGGGGGGTGCCCGACCAATTTAAGGCCCGAAACCAGATAGCAGCAGGGTTTGAATCACTGATACCAATGATTGGTGTAAACAAGAATGTTGCCTGGATTAATTATATCTACTATAATCAGCAACAATTTATTAACTACACTAAAGATGCCTTAAAAGGCATTGCAGAAAGCTTACTGACACTAGCACATGTTGTACGTACATTCCTGATAACACAGGTCCGAATGGAAAGATCACACTGGCAATCCAGAAATTGGCTAATCTTGGTCAAGAATTAAAGGAAAATTCTGGCACTACAGATTATTGGGAGTCATGGTTTGGTTGGATGAATGGTTGGCAGAAAGTGTTGTTGCAAATAGGGATGGCTATCTTTATTATCATAATTTTGCTAGCTTTCCTCTTATGTTGCATTATTCCTTGTATACGCAACTACCTTCAGAAGGCGGTGGACAAGGCTTCTCCCACCTTTATCCACCAAGAGTTAGACATAGATCTACATGGACAGAATGATGATTGTAAGACATCCCATCTTCAGATGCAGACTTTAACTGGCTCTAAGGAGAGTGTTCTGTGAGCTGAGCTACTCTATATCCGAGTCCTATGGTCCCTATCCAAGCTTAGCTACACTATTAGAATATTAGAGGCTTATTAGGTTTTCCCATGCAGCATAGGTCATAGGGTAGGTGTGACATCAGGTCATGGCAAGCCCGGTCGAACGAAGATATGTACCTATGACTTACACACATGCATGCTTTCAACATCCGGAAATAGAAAACATAAAGAATAGTGCTCTGGAAGGACCATAGTCAAGAAGTATCTATATTTACGAGATACTTAGCTCTAGACACCTGATACTAGATCAGGGTGTTATAGTCAGTAACCTTTATTAAGAGTTATGATTGTTACGAATATATTATGCCATTTTAGGGGGGACTGTTATGGACTGGGATCAGTACAAAATGCATAAATGTATTCGTGCACCTGCTTATATATCTTATCTTTGCAGTATTATCGTATAACCAAAGTTTTATTAATAATGCTGAATCATTGGGAACTCTAAGATGCCGGCGGCACTACTTCCGGTCTAGCAAGGATGAAGACAGCTACCACACCTTGGACACTAAGAAGGAGAGCGCCATCTTCCCTTTGTCTCGACGTCTGAACCAATGGGAAGATAGACTCATCCCCTGTGGGATGAGACCTGGAGACTCCCTAAGCTCCTAACCCAATACATGTCCAAGGTCCCGTAAAAGCGGACACCTTAGAACCAATGAAGTGCTTAATTAAACCTGATGTTTTGCTTAGTTGCAATTTTTATCTGATTATTAAAAACGATATAAATGATGACTGACGTAATAAAATTAGGCGAGAGAAAGCTTTATACCAGAACTCTGTGTTGGTGTATTATTTCTCTAAGGTGTGCACACTATACGTATATTGGTAATTTGGCCAGGGGCAGATATCTCTGAAGAATATTTTTGTTCTCCCAAAACAATCATATCACACATTTGTATAAAACCACTGCACAAACAATGCTGAAAAGCTCAGGAATATATGTAGAGAAAATGTCTAACAAACATGATTATAATGATGAATATATTATGTTTAACAGTTACATATAATTTATATACTTATGTTATATTTTATTGTCACTATATTTATTACAGTCTATACAATCCCCAATATATCACATCTGTTTCTGTCACCATGAGAACCAGTAGGCCCCGCCCTTTCGCACCAGATTGGTTAGCCGCTCAGGGCCAGCGCCGTCCATTCTGTTCCGATCCCCAAATCACAATCTGATTGGCTGGAGCTTGGAGACACGCCACCTGAGCTCAGCTTGATCGCCAGGAGCATGGGCCAATAGAATGGGGTCAGGGGCGTGACTTACACAAACTGACAGGGCGCGAGGGGGAGAGACACAGGGACAAAGTGACAACTCGAGGAATAGTGACCGAAGGAGAGAGAGGTGAGACAGCAAGAAGGACACCGACAGGAGGAGAGAGAGACTGAAAGAAGGAAGGAGAGAGAGGTGAGACCGCACGAAATACATCGACAGGAGGGGAGAAAGAGAGAGAGAGACTGACAGGAGGGGAGAGAGAGACTGACAGGAGGGGAGAGAGAGACTGACAGGAGGGGGAGAGAGAGACTGACAGGAGGGGGAGAGAGAGAGACTGACAGGAGGGATGAGAGAGAGAGACTGACAGGAGGGATGAGAGAGAGACTGACAGGAGGGATGAGAGAGAGACTGACAGGAGGGGAGAGAGAGAGAGAGAGAGACTGACAGGAGGGGAGAGAGAGACTGACAGGAGGGATGAGAGAGAGACTGACAGGAGGGATGAGAGAGAGACTGACAGGAGGGGAGAGAGAGAGAGAGAGACTGACAGGAGAGAGAGACACTGACAGGAGGAGAAAGAGGCGAGACAGCACGAGAGACACTGACAGGAGGAGAAAGAGGCGAGACAGCACGAGAGACACTGACAGGAGGAGAAAGAGGCGAGACAGCACGAGAGACACTGACAGGAGGAGAAAGAGGCGAGACAGCACGAGAGACACTGACAGGAGGAGAGAGACACTGACAGGAGGAGAAAGAGACGAGACAGCACGAGAGACACTGACAGGAGGAGAGAGGCGAGACAGCACGAGAGACACTGACAGGAGGAGAAAGAGGCGAGACAGCACGAGAGACACTGACAGGAGGAGAGAGGCGAGACAGCACGAGAGACACTGACAGGAGGAGAAAGAGGCGAGACAGCACGAGAGACACTGACAGGAGGAGAAAGAGGCGAGACAGCACGAGAGACACTGACAGGAGGAGAGAGACACTGACAGGAGGAGAAAGAGACGAGACAGCACGAGAGACACTGACAGGAGGAGAGAGG